>OY757911.1:28309811-28319811 GCA_963585895.1 Sepioteuthis lessoniana | reverse complement strand
ACATATATACATATACACACACACACATATATATATATATATATATATTACTGTGTACTTATATATATAGGGTGTCTTAATATATATGAGACCCATATGGCTGCTAATAAGTCTACTAACAATAATGTGGTGTTCTTTTTTGTTTCACATTTGAAATAGTGTACAATAACAACTATTTATCCTTGCTCACAATGACTTATTCCAGAGAGGAAAAATATTTTACGTTACAACTTTGGAGACAAAATCATTCTAATCTGTCTCAAAACTAATGCAACTCATTAATATGATGATGATTTATTACTGAGATAAACTAAAAAACATTGCATGTCCTGGAAGCTAATATAATAACAATTAAAGAATAATTAATTTGATGTCTCCAGCGAAAAGGATGCATTTTTTACAGGACTTGTTCCAAATAACCACTATCGTGCCGTCTTAGTAAGAAATCATAATCATATTAATGGGTTGCATCTATTTTGAGACACCCTATATATATATATAAACAAAATCAAAAGAAATCGAAAGTTTTCAATAATAAATTCATTGCTTTATTTCTAACTTATTAGATGTTATTTTCTTCAAAAGAATCCATTTTACTGCTTATAGATGTGTCCGTCGTTTAGGAGAATCATGTGTAAGTCTTGAGTCACATTTCATTTAATGTCTTTTATCATTTGAAATCGACGACTTTTCAATGGATACTCAAGTTTTGAGGAAAAATTTTTCTTATGAACCAAATCAGGAGAAAAAAATTAGTTTTGCGGTGATGACGACAATAGTGAAAACGTTTTTCCACTGTTGGGGATGCATCCAATTTTTCAATGAATTTCTCATACGCAACATAATTCTCCAAATGCATTTTATTGACCTTCTAATCACGTGGAATAAGCAGAAAGACGTTATTCTTGTTAAAAGGTAGGTTTGTTTCGTTATTTTATTTAATGGTATATCAACCTTTGTGGGTTGTCTAATGCCAAGTCATTTTTTTTTGTATATATGATTTGTATACGAATAGTTGGGATGGCTGGTTTATTTTCTTCAATGGCATATCAACTTTTGTGGGTAACTTAATGTTAAATACTGTTTTTGCTTTGTATATATGATTTGAAAGCGAATAATTTGAATTGTTAGTATGCAAGACAAAAGTTAACTGACAGCTTTGGCTCACAGACGTATACTTTGTAGATGATTCCACTTTGCAAACGCGTACGTTCTTATAAATTGAGCACTCCGATAAGCGTATATGTAAATAAATATATACGTAAAATCCCTTCGCTTACGCTAAGAGGGGCGATAGTTTTGGAATAAGATATCCGACTGATGTAAAGTCAGCCGGGTTTCGATCCCAGCTTGAAGCATCTCGCCTGTCTAGTCACACTGACGCGTTGTGATACAACGAAAGTCTGTCTGTGGATGAGAATATAAATATATAGGCCCCCCCCACTGTGGGTTAGGTACTCGAGTGGGGAATCGCTGGTTACCACATTCGCCTAAATGCAAATCTCATGAATTGAGCCCTTCGGTAGCCGATAAGCGTATATGTACATAAATATATCCATAAAATTCCGTCCCTTAAGTAGAGAGGGACGATAACTTTGGGGTAAGATATCCGACAGATATAAAGTCAGCCGGGTTTCGATCCCAGCTTGAAGCGTCTCGAAAAGTTGTGATAGAATGAAACAGTTTCTCAATGACAATATATATTGTTACGCCGCCATGTGCCCAGCTGGCTTGCTGGGTGCTGTTCGTCCCCGCCAAGTCCACCAGTTAAAGCAGGGCACACACGTTGGCTGTGCTTTGCCGATGCTATTTAATATTACAGATATCACTAACTTCCTAGCCGAACCACATTTTAAAGCCACTAGTGGGGTTATAGGTGAATTATTAAAATTCAACACACCTAACTGGCAAGCTTTCCCCCTCAAATACAAGGCCTTCGACAAATACTATACTTCCACAAAAAATGGGCTCTGGGCTGCCATAACACGTTGATAGGGAGATGTACATCTTATTTCAGATAAGACCAAGATCAATTATTGTCTCTTTCCTCGTGGACAAGTCTTTTCTTTGGATATTCATTCAACAAGACTCACCATACCTCGGAGTCCGAATTCATTCAAAGGTGAAGCTTTTTCTTTTCTTTTCTCTAAGTGTTCTCTGCGCGGCATAATTTTGGAATTTGGGTTTCTTCCGTATCCCAAATTATGCGTCTTCACTCTCCGACGAAAAAACGGCAACTAGTTAGTTTCTGTAGATTGAAAAATGACCACGTGTTGGCTTTTTGGTGGTCTACTCCTCCGTACCAATTATGGTTGTCGTCCGCCTCCCTCCGCTCACGCATACATGGCTAATATAGAGTGGGGGTTTCTCTTGCTCATATCACCAAGTGCTAACATAGGAGGGTTGAAGAGAGACGGCCTTTTCACTTGGTTACAACTATTGTCAGCTAACGGCCAGCGTGTCGCACCTCCCTTCCCTATAGCCCGGCGAGTGTATGAGGGTGTCGTATTTCTTCGTCAATATATATATATATATATATATATATATGTGTGTGTGTGTGTGTGTGTGTGTGTGTGTGTGTGTTTGTGTGTGTCCATTAACTTCAAGTTTGCGTTTATGTCATCACTTTCAATGTCCATAATTTTTACGCTCTCGGATCTATTTAGAGTTTTAGTCTTATTGTGTTTTAATCCTTGAGAGCGCCATTATTTTTGTTTGCATGGTCTTGTTTAATATTTTGTTTCTCGTTAGTTTTTATTTAATTTTATTCCCTTGATTTTGAGAGTTCTCTGCATTAAGATGTTGAGGGGTTTGGTATTTTCAGTCGTTTTTTATTCAGTTGTTCTTGTTAAAAAAGCAATCAACATAATCTGCCCATTTGAGTGTGTCATATTTGCTTTTTTCTCGCACAACATTTTTGCTTTGATATCATAGCCGTGTACTAAAGTTTGGTTTCTCCGTTTGATGGCATATCAACCTTCATGGGTTATTTAACGCTAAATCCATACTTGTAGAAGAACAATAGTCGTACTATTTAACCCAAAACTGGAGCGAGGGATAAGAAGGTTCATACATTTCCGAAGAGTATTAGTCCGGAAGTGAACGTAATAGCGCGAATGGAGTTTAAACTCGCTTAATACGATGTCACAGTCCATCACTTTAGTCATTACGTCATGGCGACTGCACCCAGATAGTCTTTAGTGGATGTTTAGAACGTTAACATCTCTTATGACATTGCATCTGGTTCCATAAATCCTTCTTAATTTCATCTTGTAACATAAAAAGAAGGTTTCTGCTAAAGATTTGCTTAACATTGAATAAAATTTCACATAAACACATTGTTCTACAATTGTTCAAATTGGGTAACTACAGACATGTTCACTTTAGCGCGAGCGTGCGCACGCACGCATTTGTATATATATATATATATATATAGTAAAATAAAGTTGGCGACCGCAGTCGAGGGTGACAAGAAGGCTCCTTTTTCAATAGCTACTACACTCTGGTGTAGGGGAGGGTGGTACTCCTTAGCCTGGATTACTCCACTTTACCCTTGATACGTACCTTATATTGCTGAGTGTTAAGCAAGGAAGTATCAAGTACCATTTTAAAAGTCTTTGGTATGACTCGACCTGGGATTGAACCCCAGTCTCCCGGACCATTGGCGAACACTCTACTCACTAGACCAATGAGCCGGTTTATATATATATATATATATATATATATATATATATATATATATATATATATATATATATATATATATATATATATATATATATATATATATATATATATATATATATATATATATATATATATATATATATATATATATATATATATATATATATATATATATATATATATATATATATATATATATATATATATATATATATATATATATATATATATATATATATATATATATATAAAAACTCAACACATGTTAAATGTCATGTACAGATGTAAATTGACAATCTGATAAATGTATTATACATATTTTTGGGTTGTATTTGTACGTTTGTATACCTATCTATGTACATATATCAAGCACACACATACATGCTTAAACATAGTTAATTATTTTATATTTCTGTATATTTGCAAAGGAAAATGAATTTTTTAAAACATAATTTCGATCTCTTTCTTATTATCAACATACAAACTAATCCAGCGTGATGTTTTTTTTAATACAAAAGATCGAAGTCACTACAACATTTTAGTTGCGAGTACGCAAGAAAGTTTCACTGACACTTTTTGGCACACCTCGTATATTGCACTCAGTAAACTTTGTGATTATAAATGTGGGACTACATGTACTTTCTAAGAGAATTCCTCTTCCAAAGTTGAACAGTGGTATAAAAATTAACAGATGTTTTCATAAAATTATACACTCACATATCTGAATATATGTACGCACATAAACATGCTCGCGTACAGATATGCACATAGACGCCTATACACGAGCACGCTCATACAAATACCTATATCATCGATTATATATTTTGAAGTGCTTTAATATATTCATCAATATATAGAAAGTCCATTTTTGCTGATTGTGTAAACATTTAGAAATTTTAAAGGCAAAATCTTTCACTCTTAGCCTGAATTTCCATAATGAATAGGGAATAAGTCGTTTTCTATAAAATCACTTCTTCATTGTTTGCTTTCTTTTTTCTTTTTCTTTTCTTTTTCTTTTTCTTTTTTTTTTTTTGTCAATTCACTTGAGAGGTAAGTAATGGTGTTGAAAAGTGAAAGTCAAATAGTGCAAAACCACACATCGATGCACACATACAAACAAAGACAGTGAGTATGGTGGGGATGGAGATTTAGGTGAGTTGTCCATAATCACATCATGTTCAGTTGAAGTGCTTTTAGGATATGATGTTTAAACATGGAAGGAAATCGCGTCACGACAGAAGAGAGAAAGAGAGAGAGAGAGAGAGAGAGAGAGAGAGAGAGAGAGAGAGAGAGAGAGAGAGAGAGAGAGAGAGAGAAACAAACTTCGAAGAATAAGGTCAGAACTATATAGGTAAATGTCCCTTTGTCTATCTGTCTCTGTCTCTGTGTGTGCGTGTCTCTCTCTCTCTCTATCACACACACACACACACACACACACACACACACACACACACACACATATATATATATATATATATTAATCTCGTCATCTACTAAATGACATTTACAGATGAAAATTTAAAATCTGATAAATGAATCACATATTTCTGGGTTGTATTTGTATGTTTGTATGCATATCTATGCACATATATCAAGCACACGCATACATGCATATATATATATATATTTTCCCAGAAAAAGAACATTTTTTAAGCATGATTCCAAAGCCCAGTTGTATGCCGACTGCATCTCTCCCTGGGGGTAACCCGTCCCACC
The DNA here is from genome assembly GCA_963585895.1 of Sepioteuthis lessoniana. Lineage (NCBI taxonomy): Eukaryota > Metazoa > Mollusca > Cephalopoda > Myopsida > Loliginidae > Sepioteuthis > Sepioteuthis lessoniana. Next base: position 28,314,408 of record OY757911.1, on the reverse strand, counting down.
GACGACTAAGGAGTGTCCTAGATATTGCACTAAACCATCTGATTGTAAGGCTCCAGTCATGGAACGTTGGGGAATGATGAGTATCCATTTATTGTCGTTACTCCTTAGTGTACTCTGACCGGGAGTGATAGTACCTATTAGGGTCTCATCTATGGATCAAATAAAACTGTTTAATCATTTAACTATGTACAAACGAATGACTTATTCTTAATTGAATTGTTTGTCTTACATAGCAATACTTGAATCAATTTACAGTGTACAAATAAAACTATTAATGCTTGAAAACAATACCTGAAACCATTTAACGATGCAAACAAATGACTAATACTAAATAGAATTATTAGTGTAAGGTAGGAATACTAAAAAGGTTGGAATTCTTGAAAGGTAAGAATACTCGTGTGCAAACAAATGAAATTTGGCTTGTTTAAAATTTTTACTTACAAACTACTCGTTTACAAACCATATACTTAATATCTGTATTGAATACAGGATTTGGCACAAAGTAACCAACATAGGTTCATATGCCATAAAATCCAACCAACCAACCAACCAACCAACAAGATTCCTCTCTCTTTCTCTTTATTCTCATACATACAAATCCGTAAGCACACATATGCAGCTACAAATGTACACATACGCGCACGCATACACACACACACACACACACACACACACACACGCACGCACATATGATTATATATGTAGGGGCATATGTATATTTAAATATATCTAATTGTTTACATATATGTGAAAGGAAAATAAGATGTGAAAACCAATTTATTCATCATAACATTTCACCCTGTAGGAGTTTCATTAGATAATAATTAACAAAAATCTAAATTCTGGGAAAAATATTGGGGAACGTTGCAACTACTTATGAGGTTGTCACAACAACGTAATTAAGAACACCAATCATTATCAAATTTTAAAAAGTGGGAAACAAGAAAAACGTTCGAAAATCACCTGTGACACACAGACATCTTGATTTGTTTAATGAATCAGGTTTGTTTGTTTGGTTTGGTTTTACGGCGCATCAACCATTGATGGTTATTTAATGCCAAATCCATTTATATATATATGAACAGTTCTATTTCAAACACTTCAGCTTAGTATAAGCACAGTTTTTTTTATTTACTCTCAGTTAAATGTCAAAAACATTTCTATTTCAAGCAATTCAGTTTAGCATAAGTACACAGTTTACTTCTATTTGATCCATACATAGGACCCTATCAGGTGCCACCACTCCAGAGCCAGAGTGGACCTGGGAGAGTTGGCAACGAATGGGTACTCCGCATTCCCCAAAGCTCAAGCATTACTGGAACCTCACCATCAGATTGTTTAGTGTCATTATCAGGACACTCGTTGAGAGAATCTTACCCCTTTGCAGAGAAGCAGTCGGTGTATTCTACTGCTCCAACCGACTGGGCAATGAATAAGCTTACTTTCTGTCAGTTTGATCTCATATCAGCCGAATTTCCAGACCGAAAACGAAGAGCTCTTCAACAATTAAAAAATGCAGTGTATCGACTTACCACTTTTCTTGAATTCAAATTAAAGAAACATCTTTTATATCGGAAAATTGATGGTGTTCTCTTCCATTTATGTATGATGGTTTTAAAAAACCCGGTGTATGCTCAATTTTTTTTCAAGAACACAAATATATTTTGGCTATCGCTCTGAAATTATGCATAAACATTGTCTCAAATTTCATATTTATAAAAATGTTACCCCTAATAAAAGCGTAACAGATTAAACATAGTGCACTCTTGCCAATCTCTCTTTCTCTCACTCTCTCTCTCCTATTCTCTCTCTTTCTCTCTTTGTATATGATATATGTATATGTGAGTACTTATAAATGCTAAGTGCAAGATGTTATGAGAAGTCATGTTCCCTTTTTGCTGACATCAAGAGTTGGACAAACAAGCGAACTGATCGAAAAAACACGCCTTCGTGCTCGTTTGCTATCCACTGCGCGTCATTATGTAAGTCGTCATTACTTCCAGTCTTATACGATGCATGTCGAACACAAGTGGAGAGGCTCACAAAGAATTCATCGTTTAAGAATCATACATGCATGCATACATACATACATATATATATATATAGAGAGAGAGAGAGAGAGAGGAGAAAGGAAATGGAGAAATGTTAGTGCTAAAAGTAAATAGACAGTGAAAATAAATACGGCAAAAGGAAGAATGCAAGGAAAGAAAAGACAAAAAGGGAAAAAGTGATAAATTTTGGAGAATGGTATATATATATATATATATATAAATTAATGAGTTGGTTCACGAAGAGATTTGTATTTTTTAAGATTTATTTATTTCGTTCTTATATACGTATATGTTTCCAGCTTGTTGCTTTCATCAGAGAACATATATGACACAAGGACTTTAAAGGATTACTCAATAAGATTTGAACTCACTAATGTTTTTTGTTTGAATAGCTTTCAGTTGGTTATAGGTCTATATAGAGGTCACTCCTCTCTTTTTCTGAGGGTGTGTTTACGTTAGCCTGCTTTATTCCTCATGGGTTTTTTGGCGTTTGATATGCTTTTGTTGTTGTGTGTGTATGTGTGTGTGTTGGAGTAGTTTCGGTGGACCTACATATTTTAAAATATTTCTTTCTCTCTTTGGATCTACCGCAAAAAATTATATATATATAGTCAACCCTTTTACCACAGGCAGGATGTGACACGAGTTCAAGTCAATATTTAAGCTGAGTTTAATAGGTTTGAATTCAGAATTTTACTTCTCCTAGATGGGTAGCAATACCAAGGTGAAAAAGTGCAGTCTGCCGTACTATTTACCCATAAATGGAAGGAGAATATTTGGATGCATGCCTTTCTCAAGTCTGGTAGGACTATTTTCCTTTCTTCAACTGTATTCACCTCGTGTAGATTAAGCCGACTCCAGACGTATGGAGTCTCTTGGTGATTGGTATCCGAATGTGGTTCTCAGCCACATTTGCCTTTGGATTCAGAATTGCCTTCCTTTCCTGCTATTTACCTATAGATGGAGAGAGAAGATAGATTCATGCCTTTCCTAAGGGCTTAGCGCTAAGTGAAATATAACCTCGTCCAAGATTTGACTTCGAGTCGCCGTATATATATATATATATATATAAGAGAGAGAGAGAGAGAGAGAGAGAGAGAGAGAGAGAGAGAGGTGAGCTCTATAAAATGGCCAATAGAAGAGCAAAAGACATATTTTGAAAATAAATATTTGAGCATAAAAAATTGACAAAAGTGAATTAAAAAATATATATTCAAATCTATGTAAAGTAGTCAACAAACGAGGAAAGATTAAAAAACATGAAAGTGAATGTGAAACTGATTTAAAAAGGGTGAGAAAGCATAACTTGAATTTGAAAAGATTTACTGAAAGGCTGCATGTGCAACTTTCAGTTTTCACAAGAGAAGACCAGAACCAGATAGATACCAATAAAAGTACAACGAACATGTTTTTTTTAATTTTTTTTTTTTTTGTAGAGTCTTTCATAGCATTCATGACTGAGAAGCTAATATAAATAGTGAAAGAAAGAAACTCAGTGAAAGACAAGACATAATTAGATTGGCATGCCAATCAATATGGGCAAGATATCTTACGTAACATTTAAAGCAGGAAAACATTAAGAATAACTGACACAAACTTTTATATATTGTCTATTCAGTGTAATACATCGAACAAAAATTTGTAAATTTAGTGCATTTTATAAATCCCATGAAGGTGAAAAAAGGCAGATATACTGTTAGGTAACGAAAATATATTTGATTAAAATAGGTAGGGAAAATGCTAAAAGGAAGTTCACATGAAAATTTACAATATGTATAATGTATGGAAAATATAAAGATGTTTCCTTTTTATTCTATTTCACTTCGTATTGGGCTATTAAAGATTCTATTCCAAAATTGGTGAATGGATAACTGCTTTAAATCAACAAACCACGCAAGTATTATTGTTCAGCAGATAATAGAAAATGTATGAAATTTTAATTAAGTTGGTTTAAAACCCAGTCAGAGTTAGATTTGTGTTCCGAAAATTATTTCACTTTTTTGGAGAGATTGGTGCTATTTGAACATAATTCAAAATAAAAAAAATCAAATAGAATATCATTAATAAAGAAAAGTGAAGATAATGATAACATCTTCGACAATAGCGTTTGTTTTCGGCCATTAGAGATTATTTAATTGACAAAGTCGTCACTATTGGTTAAATGTCTCATAGAATTGTTTGATATTCAGAAGATTAAAAGACATTTTATAGCAGTGTTTTTGTCAGTTCAGGAAGACTAAAAAAAAAAAAAAATCTAAAATTACGATTTTAGATAATATATAGACATAGAATCTTGTTATTCATGTTGCAAATCAACTGCAGGAGATTCTAGCAGCAGGTCATCTATCTATCTATCTATCTATCTATCTATCTTATTCATATATGTATTGAGTACTCTGGTATCCGGTAAGGCAAAAATGTAAACAAATGAAGGCGGCTACATTATGCCTTATAATTCCCGCACTGACGTTGTTCGCCTGTTGGCTGAGCGGTATGATTCTAAGTCTAACGTAAAGTTGGGCGGGTTTCGATTCTAGCTTCAAGTG
>OY757911.1:28134811-28304811 GCA_963585895.1 Sepioteuthis lessoniana | reverse complement strand
CCTTTTTAGGGAAGGGGAGTATGCATCCCTTCGTCCATCTATCTATCGGATTTTGATTGTATACTGCGTTGCAGTGTCGGAGCAGTATGTCGTCGAATTGTCTGGTCTTCCATACTTCCGGGGGAATTTCGTCCAGTCCTGCAGCTTTCCTATTTTTAATTTTTCTGAGAACCGAGTCGAGTTCTCCTTGTGTGAACGGTCCAAGTTTAATGTCTAATTGTTTGCTAATTATTCTGGTGATTGGTTCATGCGTTATTTTTGGTGGGTTTCCAAGTAAGTTTTTGAAGTGCTGTTTCCACAGTTTTATTCTTTCTTGTTGGTTTGCTGCTTTAAGTTTTGCTTTGGCTGTGTTCTTTCTTCTGCTCACTTCGTTTATTGTTTGCCAGGCAATTCTAGATTGTCTATCTTCTACCGAGTCTCTAATCTTATCTATCTGATTTTGAATGTATTCTGTCTGTTCCTTTATATATATGCCTGCTAATTGATATTGTGCCGTTTTTAGTTTTAAGGCATTTGTGTTTGTTGGGTCTTTTCGATAGTTTTTGGAGGCTGTTTTCACTAGTGCACGTTTTTCTCTCACCGCTTAGGTTTCCCATGGGACTCTATATTTAGTTTTAATTTTTGTTGGAATGTATTTTGCTGCTGCCTCAAGGTGTGCATTGACGAAATTTTCGTATTCGTCGTTTGGTGTACTTTTTTCCGTCTTTTCTTGTAGTGTTTCGAATCTGTTTCTTAATTCTAATACGTATTTATCTCTTACATCTTTGTTGTTTAATAGGGCCCAGTCATAGTGTTTGGTGGTCGCTGTTCGTTTGTCGTTTTTTCGTAGGCTTAACCGTATTTTCGCCGTGACTATTCGGTGATCGGTGGACACACCCTCAAAAGAGGAGTATGCCTCGCAATTCAATGCACTATTCTTCCATTTCTTGTTTATAAGGACGTAGTCTATCTGAGCTTTAGTATTGTTTGCGTACGTGTATGTCCATAGTTTGCCCTCTCTTTTTTGGTAGTTTGTATTGAGGCATGCTAATCTATTTTCTATCATGAAATCTGTTAGATGTTGCCCATTTCTATTTGACGTGTTGTGGAGGCTGTATTTGTTGTTTCCGTTTTTCCCGATTTGTGCATTCATGTCTCCGCCAATGACTAACATGTTGTGTTTCGGGATGCTACGCACTAATGAGGATAACTCATCGTAGAAGGTGACTATTTCATTTTCTTCACTAACATTGGTGGGGCTGTAGCATGAGACGATTGTTGCTCTGGGGTTTCCGTTAAATGTAGCTACCATCATTCTAGGTTGTATTTTCTCTATGCTATTAAGCGTTTTTAGTGCTCTAGGTCCTATAAGCAGTCCTACCCCTCCCACTGCAGCGTTGACAGAGTTTTTCCATGCGGATACAGTGGCGAGCGACCATCCATTGCCAGTTTCGTGATATTTGATATCTTCTGTGTGCGTGTATCTGTGTTCTTGTATGCATATTATGTCTATTTTATGTTCTTCGGCCGATGCGATTAGCTCTGGGAGTTGTCCTATTCTATTTAAGGTTCTTACGTTAAATGTGGCTATTTGTAGTGTTTGCTTGCATTTTAGTAGTTTTGATTGTTTGAGCTCTGTAGCTGATTTTTCGAACACCGAGGCCAGGGCTCCAACCTCAGCAGGACGCGCCCCTTTTTTACCCGCGCGAAGAGCGATGCGGTTTGTGTAAGTGGTTTGAGTGTGGGTCATGGTTATCTTTCGATGGCTGTTTTATTCTCTTCTATAGAAGCCACTCTTATAGAGGAGCAGCAGTAGTTCCCCGATCAAACTGTCGATCCTGAGCGAAAAGTCGTCAAACTCACGTCCAGGACCCATTTGGGTATTGAGTTTGGTCGTCCATTGGTTTATTCAAATACCTTAACGTACATCATGCTGCTTCCCATGTGTACATAATAAAATAAATATAAAAAAAAAAAAAAAAAAAATAGGGGGGGGAAATTTGTTTTAAGTTTTAGGCCCCCCCCTCAGAAAGGAAAGAAAAATAATAATAATAAGCCATGAAAACATGGAGAGTGGAGCTGACAGCAGGGGGAAGAAGCTTAGAGAGGGATTTTCCAAGGAGATGCACTATCACCCTTACTACTCATAATAGCAACGATGCCACTTAACCACATACTCAAAAAATGCACAGCCGGATACAAAGTTAGCGGATCGCAAGAGAAGATCAATCACCTAATATACATGGATGACATTAAACTATTTGCAAAAAATGAAAAAGAACTTGGAATTCTAACACATACAGTTAGAATATACAGTCAGGACATTAGAATGGAATTTGGTTTAGAAAAATGTACCATGCTTGTAATGAAAAGTGGCAAACGACATCTGACTGACGGAATGGAGCTACCAAGTCAAGACGATTAGAACGTCGGAGAAAAGGAAATCTACAAATACTTGGGCAACTTGGAGGCTAACACCATCAAACTAGTGGAGATGAAAGACAAAATTTAGAAAGAATATGTCAGAAGAACTAGAAAGCTTCTCAAGACAAAACTATCAAGCAGAAACCTTATCAAAAGAATGAATACCTGGGCTGTACCCTCGTTATATATTCGGTACCCTTTCTGAAGTGCACCAGAGAAGAACTTAAGTAAATGGACCAAAGAACAAGGAAACTAATGACCGTGCATAAGCCATTACATCCCAGAGATGACGTTGACAGACTATATGTATCAAAAAAGGAGGGAGGAAGAAGACTTGCCTGCATCGAAGACAGCGTAGATATATCGATACAATGACTAGTAGACTACATAGAAAAACACGAACGAAGACTGATTACAGCCATCAGAAACGATACTGACAACACGATACAAACAAACAAACGATATGACAACAACTAGGAAACAAAAATAGGAAAAAACAATCCGATGGCCGCTTTAAATGACTAATAAACAACATTTCACACCAGAAAACCTGGACCTGGCTAAGAAAATGAAACCTTAAGAGAGAAACGGAATCTCTCCTAATAGCAGCCCAGGACAACGCCATAAGAACCAATCATATCAAAGCGAGGATAGATAAGACGCAACAAAATGGCAAATGTAGGCTATGCGGTGACAGAGACGAAACGATCAATCACATAATAAGCAAATGCAGCAAATTAGCGCAGAAGGAGTACAAGGCGAGACACGACTGGGTTGGCAACGTGATCCACTGGGAAATGTGCAAGAAATTTAAATGTGACCATACTAACAAATGGTATATGCACAACCCAGCACCTGTCCTAGAAAATGACACACATAAACTCCTATGAGACTTTAACATACAAACGGATCACCTAATCCCGGCCAGAAGACCAGACCTTATAATAATCAACAAAAAGGAGAGAATTTGCAAAATTGTCGACTTTGCTGTCCCAGCGGACCACAGAATAAATTGCTAGAGAATTGAAAAAGCTGTACCAATTTTACCAATTGTGATTGGTACTTTTAGCACAATAACAAAAGGATTATTAAAAGGCTTGGAAGACTTGGAAGTTGGCAGACGGGTAGAGGCTATCCAAATGACAGCATTGCTGAGAACAGCCAGAATCCTGAGACGAGTCCTGGAGACTTGAGGAGACTTGCTGCCACTCAAACTTCAGGGAAAAACCGTCAGCTAACACTGATGTGAAAAACTCTAAAGGAGTAAATAATAATAATAATAATGAGAATGTGAAAAGAAGGATAAGTACCTCGACCTTGCAAGGTAATTGAAAAAAAAAAACTATGGAATATGAAGGTGATTAAGAATGTCCAGAATAATGAGAAGAGTTCTTGAGACTTGAGGAGACTTGCTGTCACTCAAACTCCAGTGCAAGACCATCAGCTAATGCAGATGTGAAAAACTCTAATGAGTAAATAATAATAATAATAATAATAATAACAAAAACGGTATATACACAACCCAGCATTTGTCCTAGAGAATGACACAAATAAACTGCTATGGGACTATGACATACAAGCGGATCCCCTAATTTCGGCCAGAAGGCCAGACCTTATAATAATCAACATAAAAAGGGACTTGCAAAATTGTGGACTTTGCCGTCACGGCTGACCAGAGAATAAAACTGAAGGAATGTGAAAAGAAGGATAATACCTCGACCTTGATAGGGAATTAAAAAAAAAACCTACGGAACATGAAGGTGACCATTATACCAATCAGTATTAGTGCTTTTGGTACAGTCACCAAAGGATTATTAAAAGGACTGGAGGACTTGGAGGTAGGAGGACGAGTAGAGATCGTCCAAACTACAACATTATTGAGAACAGCCAGAATACTGAGAAAAGTCCTGGAGACTTGAGGAGACTTGCTGTCACTCAAACTCAAGTGAAAGACCATTAGCTAAAACTGATGTGAAAAACTCTAAAAGAGTAAAAAATAATAATAAAAAAAAAGTCAATTTTAGCAGGTGTGCGTTCCTGTACACGTCTAGTGTAGATGTAAGTATTCGAAAAAAATCTACCGAAGACAATCAGATGACTGAGAATGAATATGACAACATGTTTACTTCTGTTGGTGTTGTTATTCCCAATGTTTTTGAGGTTCTCAATGAAGTAGACGAGTAATAGACAACAAGAAGTTTGCGAGGGAAATATCTGTTGATGAATGAAAGTTTCTTTTTTTCTCAGAGTTCTCAAACATTATTTGTACATTTATATCAATAATTCGTAATGCAAGTTGACTGATACATTTTAGAAATTACTAGAATAAAGAAAACAAATGAGAGACAAACATCCAGCTCGATAGCAAAATATCTCTAATGTAAAGTAATAGAGTGAGCAGGTTAAAAGAGAATTTAGATATAAACCATGGAAAATATTTTTTAAAATTCAATTTAAGACGTAAAAGATTTAGTGAGAAATTTACTTTAGACATAATATAAGTGAAAAGATACAGGTCTCAGATTTTAACTCTTGAATCCAAAGAGTTGGAAATATATAGACTTAATTAAAGATAACAATTTAGTGAGAATAATTTACTTAAGACATTTGATATAAATACACAGTGGGGGTGACTACATTCCGATATGGTTATCTGAAATGTAATCAAATATTACCCTTATTTAAACAGCCTTTTGACGTGGTAATAAGTAAGGATTTTGTCAGCCAAAATTTGTACCCGCAGCTACAAAGTTTGCGTATTTTAAAATTTTTATTTTACTCTCAATGGTCAATCAAAGATAGCATTTAAATTTAAACTAGCTGAGAAGATAGATCTGTATTAGGTCTGTAAGCTGTGGATAATAATGAGACAGGAAATCATAAATTTTGTTTGCTTGAATTTTGCTGAGGTACGAGTTTATGCATAAATACATGCGTTGTTTCGATGAGGGATTAAAGGAAAGGTGTGTGATCATTACATGAAATAACACTTAGATCCAATTGTAAATGGAAATAGCAAAAATAAGCAAAGAGTAAGAAGTTGGTATTCATAAGAAATTCATGTGTAGATATTTACTAATTGTGATAGAAAGATTGATTAAGGCATCATTAAAAGCTATTACTTAGAAATAACGAAAGAAAATGGCAATTATCTATCTGAATTTTTGAGATGGGGATTGATGTGTAATATTTTGTGGGTGATTTTTCGGACTGTTGTCCTCATCTTTATTGTTGTTAGTTGAAACACAACGTTTTGGTCGCTGTATCCATCGGCATTTCTCGGGTGTCCCTTATTTATCTGGGAAATCATTTTTAAAGATTAACAGTTGATCAAACAAGGCGTTGTATTTATCCTAAGCCCCACCAGCGTAAGAATATGGACGAGGCTGTTTTTAAGGTGGGTCCGGTCGCAGGGCCGAAGCCCAATACGACAGGCAGTTCCAAAAATGCCTCTGGCGCCGGGCGATAAACCCAACCCCTCCGAAAAGGGTTAAAGCCTGGGGGTATGGCCCCTTGATGCAAGAGGTATATCAAGTGATGGGACACACCCGAACGAACCGTACAGCAATATTAAGAAGTTATTCAAATAATGACGTCATTATTTTTCACGCCTATCAATCCGAGAAGTATCACAAGAATCGTCATGAGATGAATTCAAAACGTAAATCCAATGGAATTAGTTATAATTGAAAAGGCCAAATCAAATTGTTTTTAAAGAAAATTAATTATACAATTTTCTTTAAAAACAATTTGATTTGGCCTTTTCAACTATTGGTTCCCAGATTGAGTTCATTTCTATACTTGGTTTACTGAAGAGGTCAACGTGGCTCAACATATGTGCTGCTTCTTTTAGATGTCTTCTTTCGAAATTTTCTTTCAGAAAATTACTTTAAAAATATCAAGAATAGCTGTTGGTATTGGATTTTACGTTTCGAATTCATCTCAAACGTTGTGTTTCAACTAATAACAATAAACAACCCGAAAAATCACAAACAAAATATTGCAGAGAATAACAAATCTTTTACTGAGTCTTTTTTAAAGCAGACCCTGGAAAGTGATATGAATTTTTATACAGTACAATTAAAGTAAAGAATTTCCACAAGTGTATTAAAAGACAAATAAGGTAATTGCTTTTCCTAAGTTTTAATCAAATGTTACTTAACTAAGGTCTTGTTAAGATGGAGATTCTTTTAGTATTTATAGTGGCTAATCCAAAGGGAAGACAACCGTTTTAAACTTCACTTCAAGTAAATGAATTATCTGATAAGAAGGAGGCAGGGAGATTATACGGCGGTGATAAATCAGCTTTGCAGATTCTACATTTTACCTAAACTAGAAAACCGACAACTGGTACTGAAAGTAATTTTATCACCCTCCTAGACAAGTAGTGATGACATGAAATGTCCCTCAGAAGAGACACAGTAGATAGATAATTAAATGAAAACGACAGTTGAAAGGAGTATTATCTAACGCCGATCTCCTAATAAAAGTTTGCAAATGCATTAAAATTAGCCTTCGGAATCTGCATTTAATTTCACTTGAACTTTCACTTTTGAAGCTGCAGGTAAACTAACTGAACTTAGAGACAAATGGATTGATATTGCCAAAAAAAATAGGCAAGCAAACATGCCCACATACACATGGGAGGGAGAGAGAGAGAGAGAGAGAGAGAGAGAGAGAGAGAGAGAGAGAGAGAGAGAGAGCATACATAAATAGAATGAATATAAGAACAGTGAGAAAAAGAAAAAGTCTGAATGCTTCTTTTTCTATTTCTCACACTTTCTTGTGTGATTGTGTGTGTGTGTGTGTGTGTGTGTGTGTGTACGTGCGTGTGTATGTATGTGCATGTGTATGTATGTTTATGCGTGTGTAGATGTGTGAGTGAGCTGGTGCGCGCTTGAAATGACTTAAAGGGTTGTCGGGAAATATTCTTTTTTTTTTTTTTTTTGTTAAGATAGAGTTGGCTTGTAATTGAAACACAAGAGTCAACGCACTCTTTTAAAACTGTTTTTTAGACATTTAAGTTCACTGTCTCATAGAATGGCCTTCAGTACTGCACTGATGGCAAAAAAAAAAGGAGGCAAAAGAGGGCAAAGTAATAATAAGGAATTGTGGGAGCAAGAGATTAGGTTTCAGTTACTAGAACACTGTAATATGATCTAGGCTTGAAAACTTCTCAAAAGAGAAAGATTTTTATGCTATTCTTCTTCACACACATGCACATGTTTTTATACGTATAAACTTATATATAGATGACTGATTCAATGTATTAGGGGAATTTTGTTTTAACTAAAATTTAAAATATCGCTTTTGATTATATTATGACAGCTGTCATATCAGCATGAATTTTCAAAGTGTCAAAATTGACGTATTTGTTTATTGATTGTAACACTTAAGATGGAACGAGATAAGTATAATATGTTTTTTTCATCTTATGAAAGATAAAAATGCGACTGAAATAAAAAAACAACCTTTTGATGAATATAATTGAATAATCCAGAGTTTTGTAAATATAGACTTTAGCAAATTGTATTATCAGACAGAATATTCTCGCGCTTAAATAGATCTTTTTAAATATCTTATGTTGTCTGGGAATAGTTTATATTTACAAAATTTGTGATTATATTTGTATAAATAGTTTCTTGTTTCCTTTTTATTGAATTCAATATGTTCTTGTACTAGTAAAATCTGCAAGACCTGTGCATGTAAATACAACAAGAGTACAGATATTGTGGGAAAGATTCAATATCTCATTCAGATTTTTTTATGAGTTTCAAATTATTACGATTCCGTAGAAGAGCCATAAATAATAATAATAATAATAATAATAATAATAATAAGTGTAGTAAAGTTGGCGACCTTCGTCGAGGGTGACCTGAAGGCTCCCTTTTCAATAGCTACTACACCGAGATGTAGGGGAGGGCGCTACTCCATTCCCTAGATTGCTCCACTTTACCCTTGATCCTTACCTTATAATGCTGATTGTTAAGCAAGGCGAAATCACGTGCCATTTTTTGAGTCTTTAGTATGACTCGATCTGGGATTGAACCTCGGTCTCCCGGACGATTGGCGAACACTTTACTCTTTTGGCCAATGACCCGCAAGCGATAAACAAGCAAAATCTCACACGAGAAAACTTAGACATGGCTAAGAAAGGGAAACCTTAAGAGAGAAACTGAATCTTTTCAGATAGCAGCACAAAAAAAAACAAAAACGCCATAATGACTATGTCAAAGCAAAAATAGACAAGACGCAACAAAATAGCAAATGTAGGTTATGTGGTGATAGAGACGAAACGATCAATCATATAATATTCGAATGCGGTAAATTAGCGCAAAAAGAATACAAGGCAAGATACGACTGGGTGGGGAAAGGTGATTCACAGGGAATTGTGCAAGAAGTTTAAATTTGATCATATGAACAAGTGGTATATGCACAACCCAGAATACATCCTAGAAAATGAAACGCACAAAATTCTATGGGATTTTGAGATACAAACGGATCAGCCAATCTCAGCCAGACGATCAGACCTTATGATAGTCAACAACAACAAAAAAAAAAAAAAAAAAAAAAAGGAAAGAAAAGAAAAGAAAAGAGAATCAGCCGAACAGTGGACTTTGCCGTTCTGGCTGACTAAAGTGTAAAAATGAAAGAAAGTGAAAAGAGAGATAAGTACCCAGACCTTGCTAGAGAACTGAAAAACTATGGAGCATGAAAGTGACTGTGATACCAATAATAATTGGTGCGGTCGGAACAGTTACTAAAGGTTTGGTACAGGGACTGAAGGAAATGGAAATAAGAGGACAAGTGGAGGCTATCCAAAGCCCAGCATTGTTGAGATCAGTCAGAATAGAGTCCAGGAGACTTGGGAAGACTTGTTGTCACTTAGATTTCAATGGAAAACCCTCTGCTAACACTGGTGTGAAAAAGTCTCAAAAGAGTAAAATAAGAATAATAATGATGATAACAATAAACAATAAAGAAATAAGAAAAAGAACAAAAAAGGTACTTATGCGTCTATGATATCGTAAAAAAGCCGAACTTTGCGGAGCGTTTCCGGGCCGATAACGGAAAGAATCGGAATATACCAGAACAAAATTTAAGCAAGCAGACGATAAAATAAGTCAACCAATTTGTTGAAAAAACGCATGAAGACCAAAAAAAAAAAAAAAAAAGAAAAAAGACAGAGGAAAAGACAATTTTTAATGGCTAATGTTACCAACCTTTTCAGGAGAAAAATAATAAATCAACTGTCAATGCATGCTAATTTTCAATATGAAAAAATAGTTTGAATTTTTATTTTATCTATTTGGCGGGGTGTATCATGTTTTTGTCTTTTTTAATATTTTTTTTCGTATTAATGCACTCATTGTACCGTGCAGAAGCAATAACGTGTTAATTTAGAAATCCATTCTTCTGTACTTTCACCGAACAATTTAATAATAATCCAGGCCCTGCATCTCCAGGCATAATTTTTCCTCGTTTTTTTTGAGGTGGTAAGGATGCTCGCATGTCCGGCAACTTTTAATTTTGCCAATAAGGTTTTTTTCTTGGCAGAATCGGATCACCATTTCTGCACATTGTAGATTTTCGCTTAGCTGCGATAAATTCATGTTTACATCTGAAATTTGATTAGCTTGGTGTTTCGGCATTTTCCGATTCTTTCCGGAAACGCTCGGGAAAGTCCGGCCTTTTCGCGGTAACATAGATGCATAAGTACCGAAAAAAGTTAAGAAAGCAAAATTAGAACTGGAGAAAATTAAGTGGGCAAATAAAAAATGAAATGTCTGACATGTAGTTAGTGTCTGATGAATATGTTTAATAAAGAAATGTTCAAGAAAGAATATTATCATAAAATAAATATTTCTGGTGTAATGTTTTTATCATTATGCTACAGAAATATTTTATGTATTTACCTAAATTCAAGAAAAATGACTAAAATAATAGAAATAAAAAGACAATGAATGAAAATGGAGTCAAAGAAACTACAGAAAAGCTGTTTTTTCTTAAAGAATGGTGTGAATGATTTTAAGGCAACTGTGAGTTTATAGCCACACTAACGTGAGTAAATTCACCCCGAAAAATGTGATTCTCGCTTCGGTGACATCAGGAAATACAAAAAGACGAGCATTTTATCAACTAAAATTTATATACATGGGTTTTTACTGGATGTAAACTTTAACTGATAACATTTAATAGATTTATATATATTTATGAATATATAAAATTCTAATATGTATTCCTACTTATCAACCAACTGAAAACAAAGAATAAAAATAATAACAGTAAATTATTTTGCTGACAACCAATATTTGATTAAAAAACAAAGTGGTTGATATGGGCTATTGTTTCGAGAAGATTCAGAATATTGTATGCCACTATGAATTTTATCACATTTCGCCGGTGTCATTCTCTGTCAATTATTTTGACTTAATCCAGGAGAAATAAACTCAAACTAAATTGCTTTTCTAAAGATCTAGGATTGTTTCTGTTGAGTTTTTTTAATCATTAAGGGTTTTCGGACTATTGCCTGCATTTTTATTTTTATTTTCACAACGTTTCGGTCGATATGTCCTCCGGCCTTCTTCAGGTATTTGTCGAACTCGGGAAACTACACAGAACTTCGAACTACATCCTTTATTGAATCCATAGGGGTCGCCTGTTCTGATTCCGTTAGCCATAACCGGGTACAAGTGTTAAGTATTCCTGTATTGTTACTCGCCTGTAGTCAGGATTGAACCTGCAACCACTAAATGATTGTCTCCTTAGAAGCTTAGGGAACCAACGCCTATAACCGTTACGCTATGTGTCATGCTAGATAAATTCAGACAACTTGTTTCTGCTGAGGTTGAGAAATGTAATGTAATTCTATAAAAATATCTGAGGAGTTATCGGTTGCGTAGATTATCGGACACGAACATGCCGCAGTCTCCTTTGTCAGGATAAAAAACCCAAAACAAAAACAACAACAACAACAACACACACACACACACACACACACACACACACACACACACACACACATACACACACACACACACACACACACACACACACACACGCGCACAAGAGTCTTTATAATCTGGATGTGATGAAGATACAAAAATTTCTCGTGATAGAAAGAAAATGTAATGTGAGTTTTTACCCACTGGTTATTAGCCCTGTCGTCTGGGGCTGCAGAAGACACCGACTGCATCTCTGCTGAGGGATAAGACTCCATAACGAGTGTCCTAGATATGACACTAAACAATCTGATGGTGAGGCTCCAGTAATGCTGGAGCTTTGAGGAATGCAAAATACCTCTTCATTGCCATCGCTCCCAGGTCCACTGAGAGCACCTGATAGGGTCCTATCTATGGGTCAAATAGAACTAAACAGTATACTTATGCTAAACTGAATTGTTTGAAATATAACTGTTTTGACATTTAAACTGTGTACTTATGTTAAGCTGAATATTTTGAAATAGAACTGTTTATATGAATAAAAATGGATTTGGAATTAAATAATCTACAATGGTTGATATGCTATAAAACTCAAACAAACCAAACCAAATACCAACTGGTTAAATAAATGTATTATACTATTGATAAAATAGCTGTAATACCCTCATTAGATTTATTTTATGCGGTAACTGAGATGTAAAGAATGTTGAAACACGTGCGATGTGGAATGATTATTTATTTCCGTATTTGAGAATACTTTAAAATTCTCCTTGTATTGGCAGCTTGTATATCTAACACAACCAAAATAATAAATTTTCATTCTAATACACGAACAAAGATTCGTAGTCGAAATCTTCTGCTATGTGCAACGGCTATTCAAAATTTAATGTTATTCAACATCACATTCGCTTCCAATGAACGCTGATTTACGGAAACTGACATTAGCGAATAATGTCTTATTCAGAACAGACAGAAAGAATTCTTTTCCTGTAAAAAGTTTTGCCAGCTAGTTTCACACTATATCTAAAGTAAGCTCGATTTTGTCAAATGTTATACAAATGTCACCTTTTAACGACATTCCGAAGACGGGAATATGTGAAAGCTTTTAGTGTTAATATTTGCCGAGTATTTTAGAAGGTTAACTTTATTTTGGTGTTTTTCAGCATTTATATATACAAAAATTTGCCTCGCATTTGTGACAAAAAAAAATCTTTGGCCACATTTTGTGTCTTAAACTGGCAGATTTTTTATTTGGTTTCATTTTTCAATGGCATATCAAACCTGCGTAAGTTATATAATACCGAGCCCATCCTTATTGAAAAACAGTTGTCGTACAATTTAACTTATAGCCGCAGAGATAAGGAGCTTTCTACTCTTCCCATAGGCATTATTCCGAAAGTGAGCGCAATAGCACGACTAGAGTTCGATCTCACTACGGTGTCACAATCGAGCACATTAACCACAACATCACAGTGACTCCTTCACAAGATCTTTAGTGCATTGATTGTGTAGTAGTGCATACTGAAACATTGTAGTCGATACAAAAGTACTTAAATTTGTTTATAGGTTTGGTTTGGTTGGTTTTATGGCATATCAACCGTTGTAGGTTATTTAACGCCAAATCCATTTTTATGTAAATAATCTGTTCTATTTAAAACTATTCAGTTTAGCATAAGTACAGTTTAATTGTCAAAAACATTTCCATTTCAAACTATTCAAGCAGTTATATGTAACAATTTAGTGTAAATACAGTTTTAATGTCGAAAAACAGTTCTATTTCAAATAATTCAGTTAAGCATGAGCACGCAGTTTAAATGTAAGTACGGTTTAATTGTCAAAACATTTCTATTTCAAGCTATTCAGTTTACTCAAACAATTCAGTTTAGCATAAGTATACTGTTAGTTCTATTTAATCCATAGATAGGGCCCTATCAGGTGCTACCACTCCGGGAGCGATGGCAGTGAAGGGGTACTCCGCATTCCCCAAAGCTCCCGCACTGCTGAAACCTCACCATCAGAGTATTTAGTGTCATACCCAGGACACTCGTTAGGAGGGGTCTTACACCTCTGCAGAGGTGCAATCAGTGTATTCTACGGCCCCAGCTGACTGGGCAATACACAGAGTTAAATGTCAAACAGTTTTATTTCAGATAATTCAGTTCAGCATAAGTACACAGTTTAGACGTCAAAAACAGTTATATTTCGAGCAATTCAATTCAGCACTAGTACACAATTCCAATGTCAAAACAGTTCTATTTTAAACAATTCAATTTAGCATAAATACGCAGTTTGAATACAAAAAACAGTACAGTGAAAGAAGCACGGTTTAGTTCTATTTAATCCATAGATAGGATCCTTATTAGGTGCTACCACTCCGGGCCAGAGTGGACCTGAGATCGATGGCAATGAAGGGGTACTCCGCATTCTCCAAAGCTCCAGCATTGCTGGAACCTCACCATCAGATTGTTTTGTGTCATAAACAGGACACTCGTTGGGGGGGGGGTGTTTTACCCCTCTGCAGAGAAGCAGTCGGTGTATTCTACAGCCCCAGCCGACTGGGCAATTAAATTTGTTTATAGTCTAAATGCTTAAACATAGGCTCAAAGATGAGCAAAGTACATTTATTATCAGTTAAAAATACGCGGAATTAGTGGAGAAAGTTCTGGCTTTGACTAAAAAAAAAAAAAGAAGAAAATTATTGAAAAGCTGATTACATAAACATTGTGTGTCATGAAACATAACTTTTTGAAATCAAAATACTGTTTCTTGTAAACCAGCTAACTTTGAACATTTTAAAAAAAAGATTTTGTCTGTAGGATACGAAGTTTTCACTTCCAACAGGATATGTCCACTTCACTTAACTATAAAAGTACATCAGTCGATTAAGAAAAAAAGTCAATTTTCCCTTTGGATGTGTAGACAGTGTGATATATGTTAGATAAAAAAATAAACAAACAATGAAAACAAACAAACCAAAGCAAAGCAAAAAACAAAAGAAAACAAAAAGAAAACAAAACAAACAAAACAAACAAAAAAACAAACAAACTATATGTCTCAAGTGATTCATCCGTGTAAAATATTTCAAAAATATGTATCCCATCTTCAAAACTAAAGCAACAGGCAAGATCTTATGTGAATCATACTGATAGTGATTAACTATATAGATCAGAGTAATGTGTTCCGCTATGATAACTTATGAGCCTTATAAATGCCAAAACGAGGCCGCTGACAGAAGCCTTTTTACTTCAGAAAAAAAGCCACGAGAAATAAATCTCATTACAGGTTACTAATAAAAAGATAACATTGCATATATGTTTTATTTAACTTTAGAAAACCTGATTTCATCATTAATACTTTTTGTATGTTATCTATCTATCTATCTATCTATGTCCATCCCAGCCTCGCAATTTAGAAAAGGTCAGCATTGTAGCTAAAACGCTAACATGTGAAGAAAAACTTCTAGTTAGCATTGTTAGGCGAAGTCCCGACAATATCAAAGGTTTTAGAAGCAATTTTCGGTATCTTCAGGTATTTCGCTTTCGAGAAATTGACGCTATATATTTTATATTCTGATACGCAATATATATTTAATCATTCATTTAATAAATCAAATTTCTTAAAATACCTTTCATAATTCTTTCCAGTTAAATCATTTCTCTTACCATCTAAATTATTGCATTATGTAAACAAGTAACCTTGTTAATGCTACAAACTCACATGTACACACACACACACACACACACACACACAAACACACACACACACACACACACACACATACGTACACGCATATTATGTACATGTGTCTGTAGATTTCTGTAAGAGTGTTGTACATGTTTTTTAAGATCCTCTGACCTCTCGATTTCAACTTCTCGTTGTAGACACGACTGTCGTGTATTGTGTTCATTTAAAATTATTAACAAACTGGTCACTTTTTGATTGTTTTATACATTTGAGTTCGAAAGAAAAATGACTCATATGTCATTTTAGTGAGACCTTATCTAAAGGAAAATCTGCAAAGTTGGCCATTTTTAGTGAGAAAATAAGTCGATTTTAAAATCTCATTATCTAGAGCTGAAAAGAAAAGTTTGAAGCGAATAATGGCCACAATAAAATTAATTAAGAAATTGCACATACTATCCGGGAAAAAAAATTGTGTTACAAAATGTAATGTAATACTGCATTAATCTGTGTGTTTTCAACATAAAAAACATAATTAAATAGTAAACTTTTTGCTCAGTGGGTAATTACGTTGTATTTTATAAGTATGCAACTAAACATTCTGAGGTAATAAAAGTTGAGTTAAATAACTGGTAAAAAATAATTTGAAATGGTGTCAAGATACCAAATTTCTTTTAAGCTAATTTGAAGTCGCTGAATCTGAAAATGATTTTACTATTTTTTGGTTAGCGACCGTTTTTGCTGTACAGAAATGCCTCATTTTTGGAAAAAAAGCATTTTTATTTGCTTTCTGTGTATATGATATCGACCGATGGCAATATTTCTCAAAGTAAAATCGTAGAACCCTATTCGTATTTAAACCAGCAAATATTGGTCAACTTATTGAGAAATACAATTTTTTACAATAACAATCAAACCCTAAGTCTTTAAAAAAATAACATGATTGAGTATACCAAAAACAACAAGTATTTTCGTCAAATCATTTAATAAACTAGCAGCAGAAATAAAACCTTTGTGAACATAACTATGGTAAAAGTTTTCCCTTTCTTGATTGTCTGTCTTATTCGACATTATTTAAGTCCCTTTTGATACTTTAGTAGTTGTCAACCATCACTCGTTTGTCCCGCCGTCCCTGGTAGCGCTCTTCCATTATTTTGATATCCTAGCGCTATTTCCATTATTTTGATATCCTTGTTCATCTTTCACATCGCCGCAATTTTGCGGAAATTTATCTAGATGGCTATGTAAAAAAATGAACCTTAATGCTCATATTAGCGTTTATCATATTTACCAACCCCTCCGCTCGGGCAGGATATGACACAAGGTCAATTTTTAAGCGGAGTTTAACAGGTTTGAATTCAGAGTTTTCCTTCTCCTAGACTAGTTGCCTCACCAAGGCTGAAGAACCTAGTCTACCCTACTATTTACCCATAGCTGGAGGGAGAATAATTGGATTCATACCTTTCCCAAAAGTATTAGTGCTATGTGAAATGCAATCAGTCACGTCTAGGATTTGAACTCGTGTCGCACTGTCCATTTCCTACGACGATAACCATCACACCACGGGTACCTCCCAAACACCACGGGCACCTCATATTAGCGTTTATGTCCTGTTGACTTTTCAACAATTTTCGCCCCACCGATTGCCTAAGAAGCTTTTGACCTCTTCAACAACCGATGTCCAAGCGCATAATTCCAAGTCATTCATTGAATTAACAAATTCATCATCTTTAATGAGTTTCCTGATTTTATGGCGAAACCATTTTCATGATGTTCATTATGTATAATGAAATAGGTATATTCAATTGGGATGTCTTTAGTTGGAGTTTCTTTTCAACTGTGAAAACAAAAGTTCTCAATGTGCTTGGTTTCCGTCCGTTGTGAAGGGACGAAAGTGATGTGATAAATTTATGAACATCAAACAGAAGAATTTAGGGCTTCATTTTTTTTTTTATGTCACCTTAATTATCAGGTTTACTAAAGTATATTTTTGATAAAGTTTAATTTTGACAATAAATCGGGAAAATTCGATACTTCTATTTAAAATTTTTTGACTTAAAAACTTTTTTTTCCTATAAAAATAGTTTATTTCAAGTAGCTGACATAAATTGCTTGGTCTACCTGAAAATTGATGTGTTTCTACGATCTTTGTTTACTAAATTTTGTGAACAGCCAAGATCGTAAATTGATCTTTTTCCCCCAAAATGGGCTATTATACTACAGCAAAAACCGTACCTAACCATGAAAACCTAAGGTGACTTTCGGAATCAGCACCATCTAATTAACTAAAAAACATGTTTTGTTCCTTGGCACCAAAAATCGTGATGACCAGAGTAATAGACTTATGACACAATACGTATGTATCGACGTAAATCGCGTTATATTGAGAACATTTATAAAATGAAAAAAATATGAAACTAAAGATTGGCAAAAGAGAAAGAAAAAGATCGGCTGATGAATGAAAAATGATAACCATCAGAGAGAGAGAGAGAGAGAGAGAGAGAGAGAGAGAGAGAGAGAGAGAGAGAGAGATGCAATTGATAGATATTCTCTCAAATAGAAGAGAGAGGGAGTTTTTAGATGTTCTTATAGAGCAATAAAAAGGAATGATTTTCAACCAAGTAACCTGGTTCCGTTCTGCTGATCTAGATGCTTTGAATCTTCGGCAAGTTCATCCGCTTACTTTTGACAAAGCTAAAGCACACTTTAATAGCGTAGCAAAAATAATCTTAAGACTCATATCTTTGAGATATAGAAGTCTCTGATAATGTTCCATCAACTGGGTATAATTTTCTTGAAATTCAAATCTAAATTTGTTGGTGATGCGAACCTGTATGTTGTCTGTTTGAAGATCTTGAAAAAAAAAAATGAAACTCCCATTTCATGGAGAAGCATTCACATTCATTGAAATCTATAGTATACGAAACTCTTCCAGTGACACTATTTCATTTCAGGGGTAGCTTTTGCTTTCTTCATCCCCATTGTTTATTTTTCCGTGCGTAGCAGAATAAAACGTGATGGTAGAACAATGTTTCAGAAAGAGTGTCACGCTGACCTAGCTAGAAAAAGGCTGTAAGCGTTGTGCAACTCGGTTTTGATACTTTCTGTACAGCAGTCGCTGAAGTAAAGTAAACAAGTTGGTCATTTTTCTTGCTAACAAAAATCTGTTGAATGTTGAAGTACCCTTCATAAATCTGAAAGGCAGAAATACACTGAAAGCTGATTGCTGTTGATGCATTGACCTTGCTGGAATTGGTAACTATATTGTAAAGGGAGAATACAAAGCTGGCTAAGCTCTCTTTCAACTACATCATTATTGATTGCATCTCGTAAATGAATATAAGAGATTGTACTCAGTTCTTTTTTATGAGTTTTATACAACACAATCCCCCAGATTGCATCTTAGCAAACATGTCCACTGTAAACTGAGAAAAGAGAGTTTGACTTTGATGCTAATGGCTGATTGAATTGTCTGAATCACGAAGTACTTGGTATGTGAAAAACTTTGAAGAATTTGCTCTGACCTGTGTTCTTTACCATTGATTTTAGAATATTGGAATCCATCATGGAATCTATGTGTCCAATTTTTATTTTGATAGTTTTCTCTGTACTTCACAATTAAATCTATTATATCAATAATCACAACTTTGTTCGATTCAAGTGAATTAAAATGGCGTGCATATCTACTTGCGGGAACCTTCCAGATGGAATTAAACGCCAAAACATGCTTGGAACTTGTGACAAGTTGTTCATAGCATGGACTATTCTTTAAAATTTAAGAATAAGGCCGCTCCTTGTGCCTGGGGAGACGGTATTTTGGAAAATAAATCTGTCTCTGTAAATCATCAACAAAAATGTACTTTGTTTTACAATTTTGTATTTCCAAATTGTAAAACAATTTGGAAATACAATGGTTAACACATGTGAGCACTGAATGCTTAATAGGAATAACAGCAGACATGGGCATCTAAAAATAGAGTGACGTTCAGGAAGAGAAAATAGCAAAAATACAGATTTTTATTGATTAAAAAAATGTATTAAAATAAGAGAAACAACTTCAAATTATTGTTTTAATTCCAATATATGAGATGAAATTAAAAAATGATTTTCTCGAAAGCAACGCTTTTTATTTACATTGAATTTTTAAAAAATTCAGATTCAGGATAATGATTAATCCTTCTCAGACTAATTATTGAAATAAATCTAAATTAATGAAATTCTTGAATTCCTCGTGATGATCTGAATTTACTGAAGTTTAGTTAAAACTTTGACAGATTTTCCTGTGTTAAAGATTTAACACACGAGAGGCAATATGAAGTGTAAATGAAATAAGAACAAAATATTTTGATTTTTTAAGAATCAATGTTTTTGAAAAGCAGATGAGGTGATAATATAAGCTAAAATCAGCAGAACTTTTTAGTGTTTCTAATTAAAGAACAAAACAAAACTTCTTCGATTTAAAGGATCATTTTTTAATAATTTTTTTAGTCCCCTGCAGAAGTCAATGATAATTGAAGAAAGCATAAATGAATAAAAGTTTTGATACATTTAATAAAACTTTTCTTGTGTCGTCTCTTCGTTTTTCTTCAACTCAAATATTTCATGATCCGATGGATATACAAATCATAATGCCCAACATCAGGTTTCTCGTGAAAGATTGCCGTTGTGGAAATTTAGAAAATTTCACGTTATAGGAACTTTAAAAGAGAAGGACACACACATACACACACGTCTATAATGAGAAGTAAAAAAAAATTATGAGCAGGGGAGCTGTCAACAAATAAATCATTTTAAATTACTAATAGATTGGTAAAAAGAAAGAAAAAAAATCATAACGTCAATAATTAGACTGATGTCACAAATTGCTAGTATATTAATGCGTATATTTATAAATATATATATATATATATATATACATATATATATTAAGAGAGAGAAAGAGAGAGAGGGAGAGAAAAGAGTGATTGGGCATGTATGATAGAGAATGGAGGAGGAATATAGGGTTGGAGCGAGTAAGCAATAATTTTTAAGAAATGAGAGAGAAGCATCAGATTGTGAGAAGGAATAAAGAAAATATGTGATAGAAAACTTTTATCATTTAAGCTACTTGATGTTTTATCTTGAAAATCTGAATCATTAGGAAGAGCTTGAAGTAAAAACGCTTTTAGCAATGGGGAAGTTTTCATAACTTTTTCCCACACTTTTCTGAAAAGTTCGTATTTGTCCGACTTGGAAGCTTTCAAAATCAGATCGTTTTTATTTTCTTTTTTTTTTTTAATTATTTTCTTTTATCGCCATTAACATACTGAACAAAATTTAAAAAAAGAAGGAAAAATTCAAACGAATATTAAAATATATTTAAGAGCATGTGTGTTTTTGTAATTGTAAATGGGTGTGTTTACGTGCGTTTGTTATAAGAAGTTGATTTTCTTCTAAAGATACCAGGATTTTATCATTTTGAGTAGAAAATTATACAGACAAAACGGATATTAGTAGCTATAATTTGTTGCCAAACTCTACCGCCTTGTAACCGAAAATAAAATACCTCTGTAACAAAAAATGAAGTAGCAATACATATATACATATATATACTACATAATCATATTTTTGTATATAGAATTTCAATACAATAGAGTTTGGTAATAATAACACCTACTAATATTTGTTTTAATTGCATAACGTTCCTCTAAAAATAGTAAAATTTGTTTTGACGAAATCATTTGGTGTACTTATTTATGGGCGGTAATGTATACTTGGTTTTATATGATTTGCTACAATCTATCGTCTTCCTTATTATGAGGGTGAGTGTCCGTGGCGTAGCGGCTAACATATCGGACTGCGACATCATAGTAAGCAAATTCGAACACTAGTTGTGCTATTGTGTTCACCGTTCTCTTTTGGACTAAAGGTATAGAAACCCCTAATTCTCAACAGCTATTGGTTAAATAAGGATCGCTTTGGCATTGAATCACTCTAGAAGGTTGATATGCCATTAAACAAAGAAACTAAAACCAGACCATCTTATCTATGCATACATACACGCACATACATAGAGAAAAGAAAATATAACAGTAATATTCGTGTTTTATTCTGCTTTGCGACTTGTTAGTCGGGTAATAGGCATATCTTATACACCCACATTTTTACTGGTCTATGAGATATCAAAATATCAAATGGATAGTTAATGTATTGATAGAAGTTTAGGATTCTTCTTGTGTCAGAGGAAAATAGGCCACAAGGTTTGTCATTTCATTTCTGTTTGGTCATCAAAGACAAGAGAGAGAGAGAGAGAGAGAGAGAGAGAGAGAGAGAGAGAGAGAGAGAGAGGTGATATTTAGTTTATTCCAACACCAACTAGATTCAAATGTTTCAAGTTTCTTTCATAGGACAGAATCAGTCTAATTTCTTCGTATTTTATCAATTAAAGACGAAAAAACCCTAACCGACCACACACACACACACACACACACACACACACACACACACACACACACACACACACACACACACACACACACACACACACACACACACACACACATACAAAGCAAAGCAAAGCAAAGCAAAGCAAAGCAAAAAACGAAAAAGCAAACGTTGTAAACATAAAGGCATATTGTTATGCTTTTATTTAATGACTGTTCGGTCTTACCAATTTAAATTTATATTTGAGGGCTTAAAAGATTTCAACAAGTTTACTGTTTTCCTACTAAATTCTGATTCCAGGATGAATATTCAAATAGAACAACCTTTTTAAAAATATAAATTTTTACAGACTCTTATCGTACTTATTAATTTTAAACTGCATTTATCTTATCAGACTTAGCACTTGGCTTTTTCTTTCTTTTTTGAATGTGACAGCGTATGTATTTAAACAGATTTTCCCAGCAAACATTCAATAATATGCCCCTATGTCCACAGGGTACATCTTTACTGATAAGCTCTGGAATTAAGCAGGACTGATACTACTAAATATAAAAAGAAAAAGAAGAGAAGATGGTTTTTCATTCAATTGAACGAAGAAATGTCTGTATAGTCATCTTTTCAAGTTGATCACATCCGTCAAAAAGAAATATTATTAGATAATGAATTTATTCATGCTCAAGTATTAGCATGTTTCAGATGGAAAATCCATTAGGGGGAAAAGGTTTCTTATGCATTAACTAGTTGTTAGTAGTTTTATTTTTGGGTGAGAGGCTTTTAGATTAGGGAAACATTTTTAATCGGGAGGATAAAACGTCTGAATTCGAGCCATATTCACATATTTTAAACTGATGGTAGGAACGATCTTCATCTAAATTTTTATCATATTCATTCATCATTTGATCATATCCATTCGTCATTCTCGTCTTTAATAGAAATCGAATATTTTACAAATAGAAGATTGTCATTTGATTTCAATGAATTGTGCAATAATATTTTAAAAACTTTTCCGCGGCGAAATTATGGCATTCTGTGCATTGTATGACCTTTTTTTTATTTTTATTCTTATTTTACATACGAAAAATTTGGCATGATGAACCAGGTGGAAAGATATTTTGAAACTTATAAATGCATATGATTTACAAAGACATATTCGTTAAAAACAAAAATTAGGAGATAAAAAACTTTAAACATATCTTTTTTCTCATATACTAATATATATGATAATTTAGATATTTAGATAGGGGTTTCTGACAATCGGGTTAAGTATAAAAAATGAAAACCGAGTTAATGAAATTAACAATTTATATATTTAAAGCGTTATAGATCTTTATCAGATACAACGCAATTCTTCTAAATATGATAAGGGAATTCGCATAAGTTGTCATGGAAACAAGCGAGAAACGCCAGTAGTTTTAGAGTGTTTACATTTAAAAATTATTTAAAGACCTGTTTTGGTGGTTTCTTTGTTTAATGGCATATCAATCTTTTTAGGTGATTTAATGCCAAAGTCATTTTCCTTGAAGAACATTAGTGATACTATTTAACCCATAGCTGGGATGATAAGGGGGTTTATACCTTTCCCAAGGGTATTTAGCCGAAAGTGGACGTAATAGCGCGACTGGAGTTCGAACTAACTTACTACGATTCCGCAGTCCACCGCTTTAACCATTACACCACGAGGACACCCACGCCATCTGTTTCGTGTTTACTATTATCAATATAAGATATAGCAAAAGAATATTATTAAAAATTAATATCATTTGTGATTAATTAATAAGATAAAATATAACTAAAGATAATTATTCAAGAATGAAAATATTCTAGTCGCTCAGTTTCCTAAAACCGAATCTATTTCATCTCTATTTATTTATTAGGGTCGGCCAATATGGCGATATTTTTGTAACGTGAGTCACTATTCGGCCGCTCCAGATGCTTTTTCCAAGTCCATTAAGGTGATGAACCACACTGGACTATGAGATGTAGTGCTCGCCTGATACTCTCCAAGTGCTACTCACCGAATTTATCTCATACGTTTGAAGCACAGCGTCAGAATCGATGGTTTTGGCCTATCCGACCTTGGCCGATTGTTGAGGTTCTTGTAACCTGGGCAAAATTTCTTGAACCATCTGGTCTGATTAACTGCGCCTTTCCCTTTCACACAACAAATGTTTTTGGTTGCATCTGCGGTGTTATGGCCAAGTTTGTACTCGTAAATCCTACATTCCCGAATTAGACTACATTGTACGTTCATCTGTACGGATTCTATGTCACACACTGGGTAAAACAATACACAACGCGTTAGCGCACCAACTGCTACGATTCTACAAACCACAGAGGATACCTTTTTATGGCTGGAACTGCTTCGGTCACTTGATGCAAGCGCTGCAAACTAGCATGTGCCAAAATATTGGAAGTTTTGACTCTAGCATTATTTTGTATTTTATCTGATATCAATATTGTCTTATACTATTTCAGTGAAACATATGGAATTAGCACACTAAGATGATTTTCACCTTCGTCTTCTATTTAGCAGTAAATAAACCAATAACAGACAACATGCAAAGCATTTTTATTTAATTGGTTCATTCTAGTTTAATAAAATATAACTTTAACAAACTCAACTGAATTGTTCAAATTAATAGTAATTTTTTTCGCATCCACATAGAGGAAAATATTATGGAATGACTGAATGTTGAAGAAAAAATTTCTGAATTCATTGACACAAAACAACAACAAAAAAAACACACACACACACACACAAAAGAACAGGATTAACGCTTAGTTGTTTCTCCTCGAGATTTTATTACATAATATTAGTTTATTTACTGCTAAATAAAAAAAAACGAATTGAACATTTTCAAAGTGAGCTAAATCGATCATTTTAGTTAATATGAGTTTGTATAAAAACGGAGATATAGTAAAAAATACCGAGTCATTTTATTGTTATTTGTTTTGGTTTTATGGTATATCAACCTTTGTAGGTTATTTAATTCCAAATCCATTTTTATATAAATAATTAGCTCTATTTAAAACAATTCAGTTTAGCATAAGTTCAATTGTCAAAAACATTTCTATTTCAAGCAATTTTCAGTCAAACAGTTTCAATTCAAACAATTCAGTTTAGTATAAGTATAGTTTTTGTTTACACAGAGTTAAATGTCAAAACTGTTCTATTTCAAGTAATTTAGTTTGCATAAGAACGTAGTTTACTTCTATTTGACCCATAGATAGGACCCTATCTGATACTACCACTCCAGGCCAGAGAGGACCTGGGAGCGATGGTAATGAAGGGGTGCTCTGCATGTCCCAAAGCTTCACCATTACTGGAACCTCATCATCAGATTGTTTAGTGTCATATACAGGACACTCTTTGAGGGGATCGTACCCGTCTGCAGAGGTGCAGTCGGTGTATTCTGCAGCCCCATTCGACTGGGCAAGTTTTATTGTTTGGTATAATGAGATTACCCGCTCATTGGTCTCCCGATCCTTTGGCGAACACTGTGTTCGCCAAAGGTTCGGGAGACCTAGGTTCAATCCCAGGTTGAGTCATACCAAAGACTTTAGAAATAGTACTTAATACCTCCTTGATTAACACTCAGCAATATAAGTAACGTATGAAGAGTAAACTGGAGCAATCCAGGGAAAGGAGTAGCGCCCTCCCCTACATCTCGGTGTAGTAGCTATTGAAAAGGGAGCCTTCTGTTTGCCCTCGACTACGGTCGCCAACTTTACTTTTTTACTTATAATGAGATTAGAACAGATTTTAAATATTCAATTTTAGATTGAAGAAAACTGAACGACTGTAGTAATTTTGTTTTTCAATGATAACCTTTTGTTATATTTCATGGTATCATTAATGACCTACAAGCTACACCCCTTTTCAATGAAAAGTTATATCTTATTGTAATGATAGTAATCACAAAACAGATTATCAAATTATTTTTATACTTAAGATCTCCTAGACCGTCATTTCCATGACAGTATACGTCAACAAATTCTGTTATCAATCTAAAAAGACAATTTCGCAGTATCTCATAAAGCTATATTAACCAAACATGTTATAAAAATAAATTGTTCATTTCAACAACCGAAATGCGTCAGTCAATCCTGTCACTATATATATGTATATATATATAAATCCAGTCACTATGTATATATATATATTTATTACACACACACACACACATACACACACACACACACACACACACACACACACACACACACACACATATATATATATTTATGAAATACATTTGTGAAATACATCTGTAGTTGTGTTTTCACTAAACTACATCTGCTGTTGAGAAGGAAAACTCTTCAAGAATAAAAAAAGGAAAGCTGACATGGGAAGTAAAAAGAAAAATGGACAGTCTATTCTGTTGGGAGTTATATTTTAGTCAATTTTTTTAAAAATAGACTTATGAGTCAAACATACAATTTTTTTCCTGTCACATCTCATCGGTTTGTCACTTTGAAATCAATATTTTTTTTCCTTTTCTCGAACTTTGTCTATTTTTTCGGTGGTACCCACACCTCCCGTGTATTGGGATATATGGTACTTAAGCTGAGCATTTTTACAAGAAATCGAATTGTTTGGCCAAATCGAAATATTCAACTAAGAACAACTAAGAGAATAAATAAGACTTGTAGATGTAAAGAAATCGAAGGTACTTCTCAAAGAACAAATGAAAATTCTTTGACGCATTTCTTTTTTTTTTCATTGACATTTTTATCTTTCTTGTTTTCAACGAGTCAGTATCTCAACCTTACCTTCAGACCTCATCATTATAATTATCTAACAGTGTCGTTGTTTTAAGTTGTCTGGGCCGAGTCAATACCGACGTTAAAAATCTTATGTCCTGTTGACATACATAATGTATCAAATTATTATTATTCACTCCTTGAGAGATTTTCACATCAGTTTTAGCTGATGGTTTTTCACTGGAATTTGAGTGATAGCAAGTCTCCTCAAGTCCCCAGAACTCTTCTCACTACTATAACTACTATTATTTTACTCATTAGAGTTTTTCACGTCAGCTAACGCTGATGGCTTTTCACTGGAGTTTGAGTGACAGTAAGTCTCCTCAAGTCTCCAGGACTCGTCTCAGGATTCTGGCCGTTCTTAGCAATGCTGTCGTTTGGATAGTCTCTACCCGTCCGCCAACTTCCAAGTCCTCCAGAACTTTTAATAATCCTTTAGTTATTTTGCCTAAGGCACCAATCACAGTTGGTACAGTTACTTTCATGTTCCACAGCTTTTTCATTTTTCTAGCAAGGTCGAGGTACTTATCCTTCTTTTCAGTTTCCTTCAGATTTATTCTGTGGTCCGCCGGGACAGCAAAGTCGACAATTTTGAAAATTCTCTCCTTTTTGTTGATTATTATGAGGTCTGGTCTTCTGGCCGGGATTAGGTGATCCGTTTGTATATTAAAGTCCCATAGGAGTTTATGCGTGCCATTTTCTAGGACAGGTGCTGGGTTGTGCATATACCATTTGTTTGTATGGTCGAATTGAAATTTCCTGCACATTTCCCAGTGGATCACGTTGCCAACCCAGTCGTGTCTCGCCTAATACTCCTTCTGTGCTAATTTGCTGCATTCACTTATGTGATTGATCGTTTCGTCGCTGTCATCGTATAGCCTACATTTACTGTTTTGTTGCGTCTTATCTATTCTCGCTTTGATATGATTGGTTCTTATGGCGTTGTCCTGGGCTGCTATTAGGAGAGATTCCGTTTCTCTCTTAAGGTTTCCTTTTCTTAGCCAGGTCCAGGTTTTCTGGTGTGAGATGTTGTTTACTAGACGTTTAAAGCGGCCATAGAGTTGTTTTCCTCCCATTTTTGTTTCCTCTACTACTACTACTACTACTACTACTACAATTATTATTATTATTATTATTATTATTTCAGTTTGTTTATATTTTTCTCTTTTATGAGTTATTTTTGCCTAAAATTCATATTGGAACTAACAGTTGAGTTTAAAGTAATGCTAGAAAGAAAAGCAGGTAATCTGTATCTTGAAACAGCGCGTTTTTATTGAATAAATATATGATATATTTTGCATCAGTTAAGTTGTTAACTGAATCATCTTTTGAAAGGAAGTATCACCGGACCATCTACACAGATTTATTTTTCGATTCGAAATGGATTAAAAAGAGAAAGGGAAGAAAAAAAGAGAATGAAAGAAGAAAAACAGAAATAAAATGAACAGAATATAGGAAAAGAAAGCGGTAACATATTTTCTTAGTCAACTATCAAATTTACAAGTACTTTCGTATTGAAACTTATTCGGATCATTAATTCACGACGAGTAACAACGCAAATAGGAAGCAATGTTCCTCGTTGTCGTAGATTGATGGCCTCAGTGAGCTGTGATAGAAAACTACTTGGCGTAAACTGGTTTTATTAAAGATAAAGAACAAAACAGATGAACTAATAAAATTTAAAGCATTTAATTACCAATTTTTGATTACTGATGTGTACAACGTTGTTGAATTCCCAAATTAGTAAGAACAAGAAGAAATAAAAGTCTACACATGAAGATATCACACACACGTGCACATACACACATGAACACACGCATACACGCACATAATTAACTGAAAGGTTGGGTTACTACTGTACAACAATAATTACCACAGTTAACATCTCGAGCGACCATCTTATTAAATTGTAAACTAAAGATACATATACTAGTGCGTCTAAAATAAGATACGATATTCGATATCGGGTAGTACACAAGAGATTTCAACTGGAACACGATCAATTTCTGATTTGTTTTAGCTTAGAAAACGCCAAGCCTTTTTCAGACAAGCGTTTCGACTGACGCTAGTTTGGAAAATAAAATATCAATTTCGGAAAATAAAATACTATTTCGGAGAACAAAATACTAGGTTTGGTTTCTTTGTTTAATGGCATATCAACCTTTGTAGGTTATTTAATGCCAAAACAGCAGTGGTACTATTTAACCCATAGCTGGGAGGATAAGGGGGTTCATACCTTTCCCAAGGGTATTCGCTCGAAAGTGAACGTAATAGCGCGACTGGAGTACGAACTCGCGTACTACGATTCCGCAGTTCATCGCTTTAACCATTACACCACGAGGACACTCCCTAAGATACTAGTTTGGTAAACAAAAATCAAACACCTACAAACTGGTATTTCAAGTGTTATTGGATTTTAAAAAAATTGTTTGAACTGAACGGTTTCTGTGACCAAATACCCTGGTTCAGCCTAACTATTTACTCATAGAACATTGTGAAAGGATAAAAAGAATAAGAACGAGTGAAGGATAAAAAGAGATTCCTAAATAAGTTGAAATTGACTCTCAATTTTGATGATATCATGGAGATTATTTGAAGATTGGTTTGGTTTCTTTGTTTAATGGCATATCAACCTTTGTAGGTTATTTAATGCCAAAGCTATTCTCCTAGAAGAACAGTTGTGGTACTATTTAACCCATAGCTGGGAGAATAAGGGGTTCATACCTTTCCCAACGGTATTTGCCCGAAAGTGAACATAATAGTACGACTTGAATACGAACTCGCTTACAAGGATTCCGCAGTCCATCGCTTTAACCATTACACCCCCATTATTAGAAGAGCAAACAAGGTTTTGTCAATCAAGTAAAAAACACGATGATATATGTTGAGGATATCGATTTAGCCAAGTTGCAAGATACTGAAAACAGAAACTTGTCATTCTCTATGGTTGTCAGAAAATTGGAAAATACTTGTTAAATCCACGAAGGAGTTGATAAAGTCACAGTATGGAAGAGTGTGGGGGTGAAATTCCGGCAAATCAATGAAAATAGAAAAATTTCCCGATAACGTCATAACAAAATTCATAAGAACGTCATAACAATTTTTAACTTTAAAACGTATTTTTGTATCTCATCAAAATGTAATTGTGCAATTTGAAGCAATCCACGAACTATTATTTGTTTTTCATTTCAAGACCCGATAACTCATGCTCAAATTTCACACAAACACAAGGGATGTCAGTAGAGAAAAATTTATGTTTTCTAGATAGCATATCTGTTTAGAGTACAATAAAACGCTTAAGTGTATTATATAATAACTAACATAATGCCAGTAAAAAATATGTAATTATCTATGCGTGAGTCAGGGTTTCGGTTCAAGATTAAAATATCTCTGTGCTCATCAAAATGTACTTCCTCGGCATTCTGCATAAGATAAGCGTAGAATCTTCACGCTCTGCCTAGGATTAAAACGTTGTTCCAAAAAACTTATTCCGAGGATCAGAGTGTTGTATCTGTACCGATTTAAGATTATAAGGTATGATATATGCAAATAGAAACGGTTATCGTTTCGACAGGTATATGATTAGATTTATAGTTGGTACTTAGGTGTTAATGGCAGAACAAAAATTCACAGTACGACGTAACAGTAGTTGAACCTGATGAATTCTCATTTCTTTACAGTTTACTCCATTAACTCAGGGGATAGACTCCGTGGCGTAATGGTTAACGTGCTGGCCTATGGCCTCAAAGTAAGTGAGTTCAAACTCCGCTCACACTACTACGTTCATTTTTGTACTTGGGAAAGGCATGAACTCCCTTATTCCCCCAGATATAGGTTAAATAGTATCACTGTTGTTTTACTATAAAGGTAGATTTGGCATTAAATTACCAATGAAGGTTGATATTCCATTAAACAAAGAAATCAATCCACTTACCCACACATATCAACAGCAACTATAAATTTCCCAGTATAGACAGAAATTATCAATACTTCGATGCTTATGTAAAACGTCCTCATCAAGAACACCCATATATAAGGTCTGTCCAGAAAATACAGTGGCAATTAGAAGTAAGAAAAATAGTCAATTAGAGCATTGACTCCTTCGTCTTCTACAAAACACACTTATCTCAACATCTCATCCACTTTTCAGAACTTTTTACGAGGTCCAGACTGTAATCTCAATCTCATGCATCTTAAAAAATTTTCATTTTAACCGTGATTTTAGCTTTGAACCCCCCCATATGTGCAGTGTACCATATGTGGACAGCAGAATGGGAACTAACATACATGAGTAATACGGAAAAACCCTGTTTAGACAGAATAGAAAGAATGGGTTAGTGCATTGTCATGTTTAATATAACTGTCACGTAATCACAATCTCTCTTAATAAGCCATAAGATCCGTCCCGTTTTGTAACTAACTTAAATTAAGGCTAAGGGAGTAATTCCCGAGATTTTCAATATAGCTGAATAATTTCCGAAAATAAAAACAAAAATATGTATAAACTATTTTAATACTAATTATTGTAATAAAAATACTTTTAGTCAGCCAAATTTATTGTATCATTTTTCAACGATGTTTTTTGAGGATTGCTGTCCATGGTACATAAAAAGCATCGTCAGAAAAGTTAAGAAACCTTCAAAAACTGTAAGACTTTGAATAACATTTTGCCTCTCCACTAGAAACAAAAAAAAGATCGAATTTAAATTATAGCTTCTATTTCTTAAAATAGTCTTTTTCATTTATCTTAAGCCAACGTAATATCCCAAAACGTTTATTGCCCAACAACAAAAAAGCAAATCAATTTTAAGCATTCCTTCTGATAATTCATTTCTCTAGTTTCTAGTCTTCTTGAACTTACCAGTTCTTATAAGCGAAGCTTTTAGGTTAAATACGCAAATAAATCAAACTCACTTTCTTAATATCTGATTTCCTATGAGTTGTCTTAATATAACATTTGTGGTTTTTTCTCTCTTTTCAATGATCAGGAAATTCATAACACATCATTCAACAAGACGTATACGGAGAGATTAGATTTTTGGACATGAAATCGTTTGTAGAAAATCTATAAAGGGGAAAAAGAAATCCGTAGCCTCTGTATTTAGAACCGCAATAATATATATATATATATATATATATATATATATATATATATATATAAAACAGATAATGGTGACAATTATAAATGTAAATAATAATATCCTACACGAATGCGCGTGCTCTTTTGTTGCATAGAGAAAGTAGGGAACAATAAACAAAAATAACCACAAGTTCAATTTTCTATCCTGAGGTTCATTTCTGCAAGTGGTCCACTATCTTCACATTTAGAACCTATTAGTGCGCAAAGGTTAATGATTTGGCATCGAAAGACATTTATACTGCTTTCCATCCTTACAAATTAGTTGAACAACTTTGTGCATGTAGTATCGATCATAAATAAGTCCGTCTCTAACAAGAACAAGGAATTTTTTCTAAAATGATATACCAAAGATTTTATTATTTCTAGTAGAATATTATGCAACCATAAACGCATATTACAAAGTATTATCAATTGTAACCCCATGGGATCAGAGACTGTTCAGAAGGGGTTTATACTCAGACAAAAAAAGAAACTGATGTGGATTTTAGAAGAATAGAGAAATATGTAATAGCGTAATAGATTTTTGAAGGGTAGTGTAGAAAAAATTGTTTTGTTTTTATTCTGTTGTGATAAGATTGCCACTTGTCATATAGGCTGAACTATTTCGATGACAAAAGGAAATTGATTATAAAAAACAAGCGTTGACATCTCAAGGTTATTGTCATTATCAAAGCGATGTTTTTAGCTAAATTTAGATGTGAAATTTGGTGTTGAATTCGGCCGAAGGCAGATAGTTCTTTGAAGTCAATACCCACGCCGACTTAAACACGCTTACGAGTATACAGAAATTGACCATTATAGTAGTATTTGTAAAAAGGCGTAGTAAGCCAACAGTAGGTGGAAAGGCGCACGACACACTCCTGAGCTCTGAGCTTTATTGACCTTGTATCGTAACTGCCCTGATCAGAGAAAGCGAAAAACTGTCTAAATTACGACGCTACGATAAACAAGCATAAACGCCACTTAAAATTGCTTTATACCAGACTTCCCTGGGTATAGACGGTAGAAGATAAGCTAAGTTTCATACGAGTAACTGACGGTCTCTGACAGAATTTCCCACATATTCAAGAACTTTGAATGTAAAAACTTTAAACGAAATTTGATTTTATATATACTAAATATTGTTATTGTTGCAAAGCTGTTTTTTCTCTGTTCTGGGAGTCATTTTTTTTTACTTACTTAACTGTGCGGTGGCATTCGTCTACTTGCTAAATGGCGACTCCGATTAGCATTTGATTCGTTGTCCGGATCTTAAAAACACAACCTGGGTGGATAGCAGATCATTTCTTCTGATCTCAAGATATTTCCGGCCAACAGAACGTTCAGCGGATTGAAGGCGGAATCACTCTCATGTTTGGTAAGAGTTGATGCACCGTCACATTTATTTACTTAAGTCAACAGAAATCTTTATCAGTAGTTTTCCTTTACATACCAGCACTTTATAGCTCTTAATAAATCTAAGATAAAATAGATGAGATCTCGTTTCGTTTTTCGCTGCTATTCTTCTAAATATTGATTTTAATTATAGAAATATTTAAATCTGTTTTAGTCGCTCTTGAACCATGTTTTCCTCTTATTTACGTTTATTTGTTTTTACTTCTTGTTTCCTTCTAAATTACAAAATTATGCATCATAATTATAGATTTAAAAAAAAAAAACTTTATTACTTTTCCGTTTTTTGATCCAAAGATTTTTGATTTTTTTGTGCAGAATATCATACTCTGATTACTGTCCATACATTTATTCATGTTGTTCAGTCTAAAAAATCTTCTTTACTACAATGTCCATTAACTTTGGTTTAATTTCTTCATAATAATTGAATTTTGATGCAGTATAATTGTGATTACCGAGTCATTGGTCTGATAAGATGTGTTCGCCAATGGTCCAGAAGATCGGGGTTCAATCCCAGGTCGAGTAATAATAAAAACTCAAAAATTGATTCCGTTTGTTTCACACTTAGCACTATAAGGTACGGATCAAGGGTAAAGTGGAGCAATCCATGGGATGGAGTAACGCCATCCCCTATACCTCGGTGTTGTAGCTATTGAAAAGGGAGCCTTTAAGTCACCCCGATTAAGGTCGCCAACTTTACTTTTTATTTATAATTGTGGTATTTTCCAGTCAGGGTCTTTATTACAGGTTTGTTCATTAGATGTTCTGCTGATCCTTGTATTTCTTTGAGTATAAAAACACACATTTGCTTTTTGTAGATTTTCGATGCCAAATTCCATTTTAATTGGTTGTGCTAAAGCCTTAGATTATTTGGATCTGTGTTTCCGGTTCAGTTTTGATTTGGGAAAATAATTAGAGGCCGTTCTTGTTTTCGTTAGGAAACTTTTGTGTTCTACTCTTATACGTCGACGAGATGCAAAATAACTGGATGCTAATTATCATTACCTTGCGAAAATAATGCAGATAGTAAGTATCCTTTATAAATAAGCTTTTTGCAGGTTCAGGATTTTCTTTTGTAGTTTATTTTAATGTCTACAAGTTTTTTTAAGTCATTCATTTTGAATTTATTCATAAATTCTGCAGTTTGGAACCTTTTTAAATCCAGCAATGAGGGATCATGCCTTTAGATCTATCTTACACACACACACACACACACATATATATATATATATATATATATATATATATATATATATATTGCGGACAATTAAAGCTTTTTCGGTGTGTTAGATAACAATATATTTCCAACTATCGCCGGTAAGAATATAAAAATCAGAATTTAATTGCTAATTTTATGAGCTGGCAAGTTCTGCTTACTTCGAAGATTGGCGCAACAAAATCTTACAAAGACATTTATTCCAATCTGACTGTACGCCACGCTATACTAAGCTGATTAAATATCATTTACTTTTAAATACCTACAAGTGAAAAGGGCTTAGTGGCTAACGGGTTGGACAGAAATTGTAGTAAACGAGTTCGAACTCCAGTCGCGCTATTATATTCACTTTGGGACTGATAGCTTTAGGAAAAGTATGAAACCTCTTATTCCTTAAAAGTACCATTATTGTTCTTCTACAAGGAAGGCTTTGACATTAAATAACCCACGAAGGCTGATATGCCATTAAACAAAGAAACCCAATCCGAACAATCTTTCTTATGTATACCTATCTATGCATACCTACATAGATGGAAGAAAATATTAAGAAACCAAACCAAACCAAAACGGCAGGGGAAAAAAGGGGAAAGCACTTCCCTATTTATACGTATATATTTCTATATACAAAGAACTATATGAATATAATTTTTGAGAAAATTTTTCTTACTGTAATCAAGAAATTTATGCTTTCATAATCCAGTGTTTAAAAAATGTTGTTGTTTTTTTATGATTTCATATATTCCTAAATAACTCCTCACACATTGATATAAAATATGTAGATAAATAGGAACAAGAAAATTAAAGCTGATAGTACGGTGTCTAGAAATACATATAATTACATAAAAATATTTAAAATTTATGTTCATTATACAAGTGCTGATCAATAAGTCTGTAGCTGAGTTTTGTTCGGCTATTTTAAGTGCATAATGTTTGATTGGAATTAATAGAGAAGTGTTGGGTTAAGTTTAATGAGAAGTGAGGAATTATTATGTTCATACACATAAATATATACACAATTATGCAAAATTCGTACAAGTTGAGAAAATGCTATACAAAAAAGTACAGCCATTCAAGGCATTTACTTATATTTCATGATCTTGATCTTCTGATCCCGGAAGAAAATCTATGACTATCACAGAACAAAGCAGGATAAAAACATGTCCTCACAGTAGTTGGCACGGAAGAATATACGTACCAGTAAAAAAGTACAGTTGGCGACCTGACGGTTCCCTTTTCTGTAGCTACTAAGTCAAGGTGTAGGGAAGGGCGCTATTCCCTTCGCTGGATTGCTCCATTTTACCCTTGATCCATATTTTATAATGCTGAGTGATAGACATGGAAGCATCAAGTACGATTTTTGAGTCTTTAGTATGATTTGACCTGGGATCGTACCCAGGTCTCCCGAGCCATTGGCGAACACTGTAAGCATTATGCCAATGTACAGGTTATTTTGACTGGTGCATTATCCTGGTGGAAATGCCACTGACCCAATTTGAAGAGTGCTGGCCTCTTCCCAAGGAATCTCTTCCTGAACTCCCTTAAAACCTCAACATAGTAACCCTAACCCTAATCCTTTGGCCAATCAACTCTGGTTTATTGACTTCCTTACTCCCCCCACACCTCTCATCATCCCTCACAGACTCCCTGGCTTCCTTGAATCTCTTATGCTACTCAAAAACTGATGCTCGATTCATGCAAGATGGTCTAAAAGCAGTCTGAAGCATTCCATACATTTCTGGGACATTTTTTCCAAGTTTAAAACAAAATTTTATTGCATATCGTTGTTCTAAAGTGTCCCCACGTCCAGATTGCATTTTTGAAATTCACCAGCCGTGACAATCAAGCTTTGTAGGGGGTATTCCAATTCCTGCTGTAGCATTTGATTTGAACCTGAAATCATAAAAATTAGTCTGATGTATGGCAATAAATGCCTGTACAAAAAAAATGTATAGCAATAAATGTACAGATGTATGGCAATAAATCCCTGTACAAAAAAGATGTATAGCAATAAATGTACAGATGTATGGCAATAAATGCCTGTACAAAAAAGATGTATAGCAATAAATGTACAGATGTATGGCAATAAATGCCTGTACAAAAAAGTCTGGAAACTTATTGAAGGCACCACGTAGTTAATATAAATATATAATATAATATAATATATAATATAATATAATATATAAATATATAATATATCGGTCGCATATGTGACAGAATAAGATTCGCTTTATTATAAGAGCCACAGAATTTAATCATCTCACACGTATACATAATATTATAGAGCCTCACATGCAAACTAGATGATTGAAATTTATATCATCATCATCATCATCATCATATCGTGCTGGCAGCACGGATATCCCTGACCCTCTTTCGCCACTCCTCCCTATCGTTCATCGCCCTAGGTAGGTCTTCAGGACAACA
Organism: Sepioteuthis lessoniana; assembly: GCA_963585895.1. Taxonomy (NCBI): domain Eukaryota; kingdom Metazoa; phylum Mollusca; class Cephalopoda; order Myopsida; family Loliginidae; genus Sepioteuthis; species Sepioteuthis lessoniana. The sequence continues at coordinate 28,268,426 of OY757911.1, read as the reverse complement.
ACCTGTATCCTCACATAGCTGCTGAATGTACGTTCGTGCTGGTCGTCCTGCTTTTGCGCGGCCGTGTGTGGGGATCCATAAGAGTACATCTCTTATGAGTTCATCTCTGCTTCTCCAGCAATGTCCTGCATGTCTGGTTCGTCTAACTTGAATAGTTTTCGTGATAGGGGGCAGGTGGCCATACAGTTGGTGTCTTGTTGGGTGTTGCCGCCAGGACTTGTTGAGGATTGCACGCAGCATTCTTGTGTAATTGCCATCTAGTTTCTTCTCCAGCCGTTTTGTTAGCGTCCATGTAGTGCATCCATATAGCAGTATCGATGTGACCGCTGCCTGGAAGAAACTGCGTTTCATTTTATCGGTTAGGTCTGATTTCCATATAGTCGATAGCCTATTGATAGCTGTCCATGCTTTCGTTAACCTCGTTTCGATGTCCTTTTCGGTTGATTCGACGCTGCTTCCTAGGTACGTGAATTTGTCTACTAGTTTAAGAGGGGTTCCTTCTAGAGTGGAGATGTCCCCCGTTTGGTTATAGCACATATATTCCGTTTTATGTGCATTAACATGGAGGCCTATGCTTGCTGCTGTTCGTTCCAAACTATGCAGAAGTGTTTCGGCTTGGTCAGGTGTATTTGCCAGTATCGCTATGTCATCGGCGTAGTCGGCGTCGGTAATTGTTGTTGCGGGGTATCTTCTGCTTCTTTTCTTCGTCAGTTCGAAGCCATTCTCTTTGATTTTGTCAATCGATGTTCTAAGTACGTAGTCTAGACAAATGATAAAGAGATACGGAGCCAGCGTGTCTCCTTGTAGTACTCCTGCTACTATGTCGAAGTATTCTGTGTCTCCATCTGGTGATCGTACTTTTACTTTAGTGTTTCTATAGAGAATCGTTATTGCCGCTACGGTTTCTTTAGGTATGCCGTACGCTAGTAGGATTTGTTCCATCTTTCCTCTGTGAATGGAGTCGAAAGCCTTGGTAAAGTCGACAAATATTAATGTCGCTTGTAGGTTCTTTGCCCGTACACCTTCAAGGATTCTGCGGATGGTTAATATTTGTGAGGTCGTAGATCTATTTCTTCGGAAGCCATTTTGGTTTTTTCTAAGTATGTTGTCGATTTTGGGTTCTATTCTGTTTCGTAGTAGGGCATTGTAGATTTTGGCAGCTATGGATGTAAGTGTTATGCCTCGGTAGTTTTTGGCTAATCCGAGGTCCCCCTTTTTAGGGAAGGGGAGTATGCATCCCTTCGTCCATCTATCTATCGGATTTTGATTGTATACTGCGTTGCAGTGTCGGAGCAGTATGTCGTCGAATTGTCTGGTCTTCCATACTTCCGGGGGAATTTCGTCCAGTCCTGCAGCTTTTCTATTTTTAATTTTTCTGAGAACCGAGTCGAGTTCTTCTTGTGTGAACGGTCCAAGTTTAATGTCTAATTGTTTGCTAATTATTCTGGTGATTGGTTCAGGCGTTATTTTTGGTGGGTTTCCAAGTAAGTTTTCGAAGTGCTGTTTCCACAGTTTTATTCTTTCTTGTTGGTTTGCTGCTTTAAGTTTTGCTTTGGCCGTGTTCTTTCTTCTGCTCACTTCGTTTATTGTTTGCCAGGCAATTCTAGATTGTCTATCTTCCACCGAGTCTCTAATCTTATCTATCTGATTTTGAATGTATTCTGTCTGTTCCTTTATATATATGCCTGTTAATTGATATTGTGCCGTTTTTAGTTTTAAGGCATTTGTGTTTGTTGGGTTTTTTCGATAGTTTTTGGAGGCTGTTTTCACTAGTGCACGTTTTTCTCTCACCGCTAAAGTTTCCCATGGGACTCTATATTTAGTTTTAATTTTTGTTGGAATGTATTTTGCTGCTGCCTCGAGGTGTGCATTGACGAAATTTTCGTATTCGTCGTTTGGTGTACTTTTTTCCGTCTTTTCTTGTAGTGTTTCGAATCTGTTTCTTAATTCTAATACGTATTTATCTCTTACATCTTTGTTGTTTAATAGGGCCCAGTCATAGTGTTTGGTGGTCGCTGTTCGTTTGTCGTTTTTTCGTAGGCTTAACCGTATTTTCGCCGTGACTATTCGGTGATCGGTGGACACACCCTCAAAAGAGGAGTATGCCTCGCAATTCAATGCACTATTCTTCCATTTCTTGTTTATAAGGACGTAGTCTATCTGAGCTTTAGTATTGTTTGCGTACGTGTATGTCCATAGTTTGCCCTCTCTTTTTTGGTAGTTTGTATTGAGGCATGCTAATCTATTTTCTATCATGAAATCTGTTAGATGTTGCCCATTTCTATTTGACGTGTTGTGGAGGCTGTTTTTGTTGTTTCCGTTTGGCCCAGCGGTTAGAGTGTTCGCCAATGGCCCGGGAGACCTGGGTTCAATCCCAGGTCGAGTCATACCAAAGACTTTAAAAATGGAACTTGATACCACCTTGCTTAACGCTCAGCATTATAAGGTACGGTTCAAGGGTAAAGTGGAGCAATCCAGGGAATGGAGTAGCGCCCTCCCCTACACCTTGGTGTAGTAGCTATCGAAAAGGGAGCCTTCGGGTCACCCTCGACTATGGTCGCTAACTTTATGAATGCACAAATCGGGAAAAACGGGAAATTTATATAAACTTTAATTTTCATATGAATCTTTGATTTTCAGAAGACCAATTTAAGGAAGAGTAAGATTGTCCTAAGTAATGATAGCTTACTTTGAATATTAACATTCATAAAGGAATATATATCGCGTCTAGATCACTAATGATTGTGAGTAATAATCAATCAGGTATTTCATAGAAGAAAATATATATTACTGGAGGCCAACAAATAGATATATTTGTGTATATGCATAAATATAACTTTTAAAACAGCAATCAACACACACACACACACACACACACACACACACACACACACACACACACACATACATATATATATATAGGAGGGTCGTTTAAAAGTTCTAAGGCTCACTCAAAAATAAGAGCCAGAGCTGAACATTCTTGTGACGGCAACTCACTATCACTTCTTATAATACCTGAAAAATTGAATTAGTTCTTCTATTTTTTTAAAAAAAGTGGTAGTGTGTTGCTGCGAACAAAAATTTAGCAATGCTCTTCTTCCTGGGTGAGGCTTAGAACTTTTCGAACGAACTATAATGTATATCTCTGAACATTTAAATATTGCATATCCCAAACTAATAATTTTACCTTTGTCCTATTTACCAACCCCTCCGCTCGGGCAGGATATGACACAAGGTCAATTTTTAAGCGGAGTTTAACAGGTTTGAATTCAGAGTTTTCCTTCTCCTAGACTAGTTGCCTCACCAAGGCTGAAGAACCTAGTCTCTCCTACTATTTACCCATAGTTGGAGGGAGAATAATTGGATTTATACCTTTCCCAAGGGTATTAGTGCTATGTGAAATACAATCAGTCTCGTCCAGGATTTGAACTCGTGTCGCCGTGTTCATTTCCTACGACGATAACAATTACACCATGGGCACCTCCTAATGATTTTACCTTTGTATCCGGGTACATTTCCCTATCGATAAACATATTCTCGTATCTCCGACCGCTCAGTCGGTGGGGTTAAGAATATACTGACTGTATTTCCTACTGAAGGTAAGACATCGAAGAGGTGTCCTTGATATGACATGGAGAACTCGAGCCTCACCATCAGATAAATTATAGTTTACTCCTATCCTGAGCGGTGGTAGCTATTGGGGTTCAATCTATAGGTCAAATAGGTTTGGTTGGTTTGATTTCTTTGTTTAATGGCATATCAACTCTTTTTAGGTTATTTAATGCTAAAGCCATTCTCCGAGAAGAACAGTAGTGGTACTATTTAACCCATAGCTGGGAGGATAAGGGGCTTCATACCTTTCCCAAGGGTATTTGCCCGAAAGTGAACGTAATAGCGCGACTGGTGTACGAACTCGCTTACTACGATTCCGTAGTCCATCACTTTAACCATTACACCACGAGGACCCCCCCATAGGTCAAATAGATGAGTTTAAAAATTATTCGTGTTCGAATAAAGACTATTAAGAAATAACTTTACAAAGATGTAGATACGAATGTACAATAAATGCGATTCCCAAACTTCTAGGCATAAAATAGCCCTTAACAGGATGATATATAATTAAAATCAATAAATAAATAATATCTTCTTTACGTGTGTGATTTTTGAGTTCATTCTCTAATGTATCAGTAACTGTTTAGAGCGTTCGGTAAATTCATCGTGATAAATTCATCGCAGTAAATTCATCATCGGTAAATTTATCGTATGGTAAATCTATCGCTAGTAAATTCATTGAATGGTAATTTTATAAAAGATGAATTATTTAATTTAATCATTGTCTTTGAGAAATTAATAAAGACTACTAAAGTGTTAGGAAAACCCTAATTAATTTAATACCATGATTTTACCTGCTATAAATTTACCACGCGATGTATTTACTGGCGATAAATTTACAACACGATGAATTTACCACGTTGAATTTACCTAGAATCATTGTGTAGGCATTATAATCTTGTCATTTGCAGTTTCTACTCGAGTCATTGGTGACAATGACAATTATTGACTGAACGGACACAATCCAGCAACCCAGCCATCTATTTCTTCATCATTATTGTTCTTCTATCGGGACAGACATAAAAGAAAAGCTGGGCGTCTGTTGAATACAAACTGAGACATACGCGGAGTTTTCATAATGCGTTTAGCGCCGGTTGGCAAAGTCGACTTAGGGAAGAGAAGTTCTGTCTATCAGGATTATGCAAATGAAAATAGAAATGACACGAGAAAAACAATGAGATAAAGAGATAAATGGTTGGAAAAAAAAAGAAGAGTTAAAAATGGGTTAAAGAGTTGGAAATATTCAAGAATACAATGAAAACAGTGCGCGGCGCGCGCCCACCACACACACACGCATGTGTACACACACACACACACACACACACACACACGCATCGTTATGACATGAGTTTGCTAGGCAAACAACCCTTTAAACACTCATGTAGACAATGTGCTGACACAAAACAAAAGCCCATACATAAACTTCACAAGAACTCTTTGATATTTAAAGGTAAAAAGGTATGTTTTTCTTGTCGCGTATTCCTTGCACTGTTAATCATCCTAAAATGCCTGAGACAAAATATTTTTTGATAGGACAGAATACAGGAATATAGATTTACACTTTTCTGAAGAGTATGTATATATCCAACTCCTCTACACGAAAAGGATGTGATACGAAGTCAATTTTTATTAGATTGAATTCAAAGTTTTCATTCTCCAGCACCAGCTGCCATAACATAATTAAAGAGCTCAGTCTTTCGTACTATTTAACCATTGCTGAAGGGTGAATAGCATAACTTTCCTATGGTAAATGCAAACAGCTTAATCTAGGAATTGAAGGCGGGCTGCCCTGTACCTTTTCTATGATGATAACCGTTACGCCAAGAGCACCTCCATTAATTTTACTGCTGAGTATTACTCCTAAGTGTACACTGGCAGTTTCAACCGAAATTCAAAAACGTTTTGCCGATTTCGTTTTATATGCTGATAACTGTCACTTTCACTTAGTTTTTTTTTAATTATTTGTATTAAATAGGAATGATTAAAACCATATAACTGTGTGCAAATTATTTCTGTAGAATCATCATCATCATCATGTTGTGCCGCCAGCACGGATATCGCTAACCCTCTCTTGCTACTTCTCCCTTTCGTTCATCGCCTTTGGCAGGTCTTCAGAGCTACATCCCGTATCCTCACATAGCTGCTGTATGTATGTTCTTGCTGGTCGTCCTGCTTTTGCTCGGCCATATGTGGGGGTCCATTGGAGTACATCACTTACGAGCTCGTCTCTGCTTCTCCAGCAGTGTCCTGTATGTCTGGTTTGTCCGACTGGGATAGTTTTTGTGATGGGAGGCAGGTGGCCGTATAGTTCATGCTTTGTTGGGTGTTACCGCCAGGACTTGTTCAATATTGCTCGCAACATTCTTGTGTAATTGCCGTTTAGCTTCTTCTCCAGTCGTTTTGTTTGCGTCCAAGTAGTGCATCCATACAGCAGTATCGACACAACCGCTGCCTGAAAGAAACTGCGTTTCATTTTATCGGTCAGGTCTGATTTCCATATGATCGATTGCTTATCGATAGCTGTCCATGCCTTTGTTAGCCGTGTGTCGATGTCTTTTTCGGTTGATGAGACACTGCTTAGACGATACTATATAACAATGTAAACAAATGATTATTATAGACAATTAAAAAAGCGCTGTTAAAATTATTGGAATTGAAAGTTGAAAATATAGTTAAGATTATAATAAAACATTAATCAAATTTCGTCATTGAATAACTCATAAAGAGTTAAACAAATAAACCAAACCAAATCAACTAAAAAAAACCAAACTCCTTTGAAATTAATTTTGATTTGCAGTTACACGTTTCCATTGAATAATGTGGCTGCTCTCATCTGCTTAGCCACAACACAGTTTATGTAATATTCTAATTTTACAATCATTTTGAAGGATTCGTAATTGATTCGTACTTCTATTTTCTCCTTTGAAAATCAAACATAAAATATATGCTCATGTATAAACTGCACCTAAGACAATAACTATTAATCAAAGCGAAAACATTGATATATTATAAATCTGTTCTCGTATTATAATCATGATTCGCTTTATTATAAGAGCCACAGAATTTAATCATCTCACACGTATACATAATATTATAGAGCCTCACATGCAAACTAGATCATTAAAATTTATATAAACTTTAATTTTCATATGAATCTTTGATTTTCAGAAGACCAATTTAAGGAAGAGTAAGATTGTTCTAAGTAATGATTGCTTACTTTGAATATTAACATTCATAAAGGAATATATATCGCGTCTAGATCACTAAATTGTAAGTAATAATCAATCAGATATTATAATCATGATATAACTTTAGTCGTTAAAAGTTAATACAATTAACATATATTTCACGTGTTTCGGAAGAATTAACAAAACCCAAACCAAAAACAACAAAAAACAACAAATTAAATTACTACATTGACATTTCGCAGGACATATATATATATATATATATATATATATAGGATATATATATATATATATATATATATATATATATATATATATATATATATATAGCACCTTGAGGAGTACACTTGAATTAAATCAATGGAATAATACAAAAGCTGCCATTGACTGGTTCCATAATATCCGAAACAAAAGTAAGAGCGTCTCCATTCAGTTTGATATGTCATTTTTTTTATCCTTCTATTACTGAAGAGCTACTCCACAAAACCATAGATTTAGCACAACAGTTTTTTGACATTGACGATGAACAAATTAAATTATAAAGCATTGTCAGAAGTCTTTTCTATTCAAATGCAATAAGTATTAAAAGAAAGTTCGATATTAGTATGCTGATTTTTCACGGCGCTAAGATTTGAGAAATAGTAGGCATTATCTTACTTCGAAAAATGTCTTCTGAATTTAATGAAGAATTAACGGGTTTGTAATGTGATGATTGGCTGATATTCTTAAAGAATTATAATGGCAGACAAGTTGATTCTTTCAGGAAGAATCAAATAAATCTTTAAGAGTTATAGCTTATATTTTGAAGTAACGTTTAATTTTAAAAAAAACAACAGATAACTTTTTCGATGTAACATTCAACTTAAATAATGTTACATAGTAATCATATAGAAAACCCTGTAAAATACCGAGCCCAGTCGGCTGGGGCTATAGAATATGCTGACTGCATCTCTGCAGTGGATTAAGCCCTCCCCTCCTCGATCTGATGGTGAGTATCCAGTCCTAAAGCTTTGGGGAATGTACAGAACTCTTTATTGCCATTACTCCCAGGTCCACTCTGATTTGGAATGGTAGTACTTGTTAGTGTCCCATCTATGGGTCAAATAGGACTTTATAATCATTTACTATACTTGGAACCATCTGTGTGCAAATAGAACTATTATGTTAGATAGCGATACTTGAAACCATTAAACTGCATGTCAACAAATAGTTAATATTAAATAGAATTATTCGTGTTAAATAGCAATACTTTAAAGCATTTAACTGTATACAAACAAATCAGCTTTGCATCGTTTAAAAGAGTTACCTAAAAACTATCTATTTACAAAAATATATATATATATATATATATATATATAGTAGAATTTAATGGAGACTCAAAGTCGGTTAAGTCGTCATAACAAATTTATTTCGGCGGAGAATATTATTGCTATATTCTCCGTCTTGTCAGATGATGCTTTTACATGCTCTCTCCTGTCGCAGAGTAGCGAATGTGGAGATGTAAAAAGAGTCATCTGACGAGACGGAGAATATAGCAATAATATTCTCTGCCGAAATAAATTTATTATGACGACTTAACCGAGTTTGAGTCTCCATTTAATTGTACTATATACGCTCTGAATGTGAATTTTGTTTATACCCACGAGAATAAATAGGGAATTAACAATAGCCATACATTGAGCACTCTCATAGATTTATATGACTACCCTCATATATTCTATGTAAATAATAATAATAATCCACACCTACTGTCCTTGGACACTGACTGGATATTTTATATAATATATATATATATATATATATATATATATATATATATAAACAGTATTTTGCTTGAGAATAACCGACCAAGGTTGATATGTCATAAAACCAACCAACTAACATACCGGTATATATGAATACTAAGTTCAACCATCCACCTGTGATCACCATATGTCTATTGCCTAATAATTCTTAAAGCACTGACATATTTGACAAGAACAAGATAGGGTCATCATTTAACTGTGTGCAAATGAATGAGTAGTCTCCAATAGAATAGGTGGGTGTCCTCGTGGTGTAATAGTTAAAGCGCTGGACAGCGGAATAAGCGTGTTCGAACTCTAGTTGTGCTATTATGTTCAAAAAGCAATACGTCTAACAACTTCACTGTGTGGAAACAGATGATTGTTATCAAATTGAAGGATTAGTGTTCGATAGCAATACTTGAAACCATGTCATGTGTAGAAAAACTGGCAATACTTGTGTGCAAATAGTTATTTCAAACTTCTTTGAAAATAAAATTAATAACAAATCATATTTAAATGTGCGCAAACAAATGACTGATGTTAAATTAAATTGTTACTATTACATAGCAATACTCAAAACCATTTAACTGTGTGCCAAAAAATGAGTCCAGGCTCGTTTTAAAATGTGTTTTTGACTCCTACATATTTAATATATATGAATGAATAGGATATGGCATTAAATAACCGACAAGGTTTGATATGCCATAAACCCAACCAAATCAAACCAAGCTGAAAAATGTCGAATCGAAAGGAGCTCTAAAAATAGTGGGATACTTAATAAATCGATTTATACCTAAAACAAAAACCAAACTAAACCTAGAGGCATTAGAAATATGATATGGTTCAGCAAAACTTTCAGAACAAACGTTGGCAGAATATTTTTCTAGTTGATGAAAAAACACTTAAACAAATCAGCAACAGTTTGAAAATTGCTTCATAAAAGAACTTTAAAATAATTCATTGTTGCAAGGATGATATAAAGAAAATTATCAGCAAAAATAGTTTGAAAAATTTTAAATGAAGAAGTTAAGCTGAGCACGAGATGCGACTGCAAGGAAAGAGAAAGATGTACTTTGACGTCAACGTCATATTTAAAAACCTACCATCACAATAATGACAAGGAAAAGATTTACATCTGAGTAACAGAATAAAAAAACAACAAAACATGTATTACAACAATCTTAATTTTACGAACAGAACATATGTAAATAGATCAACATTATCTAACTATGTATGATAAATGATGGATGAAATTATTAAATCCCCTTGTAATAAAATAGTGTATTGGGAGAAAAAGCCCTTGTGTATAGAGGTAGTTATAACAAATGCGGCCAATATCTGGAAAATCTACGAATTCTGGAATATTCTGAACATAATATATATGTTGAACAAGAAAAGTGAATTAAATTCTAAGTGCAGACATATAAATCGATAGATATCTATTTATAATCTGTCTAGATTATGTACTAAGAACGTCTGTAGATCGAATGAAAGAAAGTAGTCTAAGATTAAGAAAAGACGAAAAGCTGACGATATCCCGTAGATACTAATACAGATGTAGAAAACACAGATGATCTAGCTCTCCTTGCAAACCTCTGGAATTAGTAGATTAGTTCAATACCTCAGTAGCAATATCTCATCTACTGAAATAGATGCGAACGAAAGCATCGGTACGTCATGGAATGATATAACAGTTTATTGATAATTTGGAAATCTGATCTTTCTAATGAAATGAAACGGAAATTCTTTCAACATATAGCTGTGTCAGTACTACTGTATGGTTGTAGCATATTGACTCGTTTCGAGAAAAGACCAGATGGAAACTACGAAGTAATTTTGCGGGCTGTTTGGAAAAAATCTTGGAAGCAGCTCCCCAGCAGCTATACGACCACTTCCCCTTATCTTACAAAATATCCAAATAAGGCGAAGAAGACCTGCTGGGAATTGATGGAGAAGTAAGGTCAAATTCGTAAGCCACGTTCTCCTGGGAATTCTTACACCAGCAAAGACTTACATATATCAGCTCTGTGTGGAGACTGAATCCCGTTTAGAGGGCCCATCAAGAGTGATGACCGATTGGGACGGATGGCGAGAGAGAGTCAAGGGAATCCGCGTTATCAACATGATTTGATGCTAAGACATATGAATAAGTTTATTCTGTGTTATTTATCTCCTGATTGAAACCTCAAGGAAATTTTAACGCTTCTTTGTCTGATTCAAATCGTAAAAATCGATAAATATATCATTTTGTCTCGTGTATACCCACATGTTACGAGACCAGTTCTTATGATTGATCTCTTGAAAACAAAATAATTTTAAGGATCAAGACATTAGTTTTAATTGCGACATAGATCGCTCTCTGACGTATATTTATCTGTAAGGTGCTTGTGGTACAAGGGTTATCGTAGTCAGGAAATAGATTTGCTGACCCGAGTTCAAATCCTGTATGAGTCTGTTTGCATTTCGCATAATGCTAATATCTTTGGGAAAGCTATGCATCGTACCAGTCAGTGGGCTCGTTAACCCTTGGTATAGCAACCGGTGTAGGAGAAAGAAAACTCTTAATGCAGTCCTGTTAAACACCATTTAAAAATTTAACTTGTGTTGCATCCTGCTTGTGTGCAAGGGTTTGGTATATACATATATTTATCTGTGAGTGCGTGTATGTGAATGAGGAAGTAAGGACGTTGTGAATGTTGCATCTGTTATTAAGATTTGGTTGGTTGGTTGGTTGGGTTGTATGGCATATCAACCTTTGTAGGTTATTTAACGTCAAATCCATTTTTATGCAAATAGTCAGTTCTATTTCAAACAGTTCAGTTCAGCTTAAGTACGCAGTTTCGATGTAAAAACAGTTATACTTGAAGCAGTCCAGTTTAGCACAAGTACACAGTTTATTTGTCAAAAATATTTCTATTTCGAGCTTTTCAGTTTAGTTAAACAGTTCTAATTCAAACAAACCCGTTCAGCAAAAGTATGCAGTCTAGTTCTATTAAAATCCATTTTTATACAAATAATCAGTTCTATTTCAAACAATTCAGTTTAGCATGAGTACACAATTTAACTGTCAGAACATTTCTATTTCAGTTTTGCGTAAATACAGTTTCAATGTCAAAAACAGTTCCATTTCTAACAATTCAGTTTAACATCTGTCTGCAATTTAAATGTAAGTACACAATTTAATTGTCAAAAACATTTCTATTTCAAGCGATTCAATTTAGTCAAACAGTTCTAATTCAAACAGTTCAGTTTAGCATAAGTATGCAGTTTAGTTCTGTTTATCTCATAGATATGACCCTATTAGGTGCTACCACTCCGAGCCAGAGTGGACCTGGGAGCAATGGCAATGAAGGAGTGCTCGGCATTCCTGAAAGCCCCTGCATTACTGGAAGCTCACCATCAGATTGTTTAGTGTCATATCCAGTACACTCGCTGGCGGGGGTCATACCCCTCTGCAGAGATGCAGTCGGTGTATTCTACAGCCCCAGCCGACTGGGTATCTGTTACTAAGATTTTAACTTAAATTGAATGAGATTGTCAATAAGTTAGAATATGAATTGAATATATATTTAATCGTATTTTGTCTCAGTTTCTATAAATTCAGTTGATAACTCTACATTAACAAATAAATTACCGAATGAAAACTCATATATTATAGATTGGAGTTAGTCGTTAAAAGCAGCAAGTTAAATTGCAGGGCAGATTTTAAAAAAATCAATGTTTTAGGCATGCACTATCAGTTCAGCTTAACTAATAAGTTTAAATTGAAGAAGAGATATTAAAAGCCCAGATGATTTAACTACTGCCCCCTTGAGATGTATGTAATCGATATTACAAGTACTAAATTATTGTTTATCACATGTTCATATAAGGATGAAAAATTCTTTGTGTTTCTATGTTAAAATCCAATTTGGTTTCGGTTTCTTTGTTTAATGACATATAAACTTTCGTGGGTATTTAATGCCAAAGATATCTTTGTAGAAGGACAGTAATGGTACTATTTAATCCATATCAGGAGAGATATGGGGGTTCGTACCTTTCCCTTGGATATTATTCTGAACGTAATAGCACGACTGGAATTCGAACTCGGTTCTTTCGAAGCTGTAGTCCAGCACTGTAACCATTAAGAAAGGCGACTCCTCATACTTACAAACCTGATGTCACTTACGAGGGTCAACTTTTCAGTTGACCCTCGTAAGTGACTGATCAAGATACTCTCATGGAATGTAACCAAATGAGGTTTATTTTTCAACATAGAACTACTTGTAGTTCACACATTTCTTCCATCAATGCTTAGATCCCATTGGTAAAAATTTCAGTGAGTGTTTGATGGACATAAGAATTTACGAAAAAAACCTAGATTACCTTGATTCATAAAGATATACTAAAAGGAACTATTGTAAGTAATAACATATCTATGACATGCCTTTTGTTGATTTAGAAAATCTTAACTGGAATTGAAACTTGGAACATCTACTCGGAGAACTAAAAGGAGTGCGAAAAAGAAGTAGCTGGGACATTTTGTTTACGCCGTGTCCATTTTCTGTGACAGTATCTTCTTTTGTTTACCTCTGCAGCTGTTTTTCGGTGACACTTATAATTTCATACTCTACATTCGACAATATCAGAGTCATATCCTGATCATCTCACACTGCACAGCAATAACACGTGATAATACCCTTGCTAGGTGAACTCGAAACACCAAATAATAAACTTAGAAAGGAAGAAAGGAAGGAAGGAAGGAAGGACAATAAAACTTATTTTACAACGCAACTTAAGATGAACATATCTTGCTACACAGACAATAACTTACAGGATGAGCTGAAAATTTATTGGCTGAATTGTTAATATAATGACATCATATCTGCTGTTGATAACCTTTTTTTTCACTAATGGGATCCAAGCATTGCAACGCCAGTGGAAGAAGCGTGTGGACCGCTAGGGAGACTATGTTAAAAATAAACCTCCTTTGGTCACATACCATAAAAGTATTTTGATCCGCCGATGAACTTTTCATCCGACCCTCATTAGTGACAATGTATGTAATATTGGATGTTGAATCATTATTGTCTTTCCTTCCTTTCCATTAATAAAAAAGTAATTTACCTGCTCGAAATGCAATGCGGTTTAGACATACGGTTTGAAATAGAGCCATGGTAATCTTTCGTTAGCTGTTTTTTCCTCGTTAATTGACGCTACTCTTATAGATGTGCAACAGTAGTTTCCTGAGTGAACTATTTGATACTGCTCGTTGACCTCTGCGGTTCTCCGCCCAGTATCTGGTGAAGCTTGCCGTTGACCCAACTTTGAATTCATCCGTTTTACTTCAAATCTACCATGGCTTCCGTTGATTTTCGCTTGTATACTTTTCTTTTGGCGGGGGAGTGGGTGTATTGATTTTTTTTCCAGTTTAGCACGATCATATTCTAGTCTTAATTATTTATGCTTTAAAGCAAATATCGTTACGCGAATTAAGATTTTAAAGTTTCAGAATGAGTATAACTTCAACAATCACTTTTTATTTTATTCAAGCTTTTTCGGTTGATTTTATTCTTTACTTTAACAATTAATTTTCAATTTATTTATTGCCCTTTAATATATATATATATATATATATATATATATATATATATATATATATATATATATATATATATACGCCTTTAAGATTTTAAAGTTTTAACTTTGTATAGGTCAAACTGTCCCCTTTTTTTTATTTTGATCATTGTTTGTGGGGTTTAATCCTACACCCTTTTATCTGCTGCAACTTTTTCTTACTGATTTCTTACTGTTATCAATTTTAAAACATTTTTAACACTTTAGGATTTGAATCAAAAGAAAAACGAATTTCTAGTTTTTTAATTGATATATTTATTTATATTTAGTGACGGGCTAATTACAATTGCATTTAAGTTCGACCACATGAATTCCGGGAAGATCTGTTAAAATTCTTTTTAATATTTGAAAGACTGATTTTATTTCGATAATTTATATTTGTCTAGAGGATGAAAATTTTTCTTCTTAGATAAGTCTTTTACTTGAAATTGCAGGAAAAATGTGTTTTTTGCTTAGCGGATAATATTTCTAAAATATCAGAGATTTCAAAATACAAGGAATTTCTTTTCTAAGCATTCATTCAATACTAGTTTATATTTTTCTACCCCTCGGCACGAGCAGGATGCGACACAAGGTCATTTTAAAGCAGAGTTTAGCAAATGTTATTTCAGAGTTTTCCTTCTTCCAGACCGGTTGCCATACCAAGTTTGGAAAACCTAGTCTGCCCTACTATTTACCCATAACTGGTGGGGGGAGAATAATTGGATTCCTACCTTTCTCAAGGGTAATAGTGCTATTTGAAAGGCAAACAGCCTCGTTCAGGCCGTGAACTTGTATCGTTGTATCTATTTTCTACGACGGTATCCATTACACCACGAACGCCTTTTAATACTTTAATAGTTGTAAAACTTGTCATTTTCTTTTTTTTACATTTGTAGAGTAAGTACTACTTGTGATTTTTAACATGTTACCCGTGTCTCTGATCCATATGTCCATGTGGTTTTAGTTATAATGTTAATTACTTTAGCAAGATGTCTAACCTATCAATTTCACTATCCTTTAATACGTAATAATAATTTAATAATTTAATACTTTATAATATCTATAAAACGTTTTTAACGGTGTCAATTATATTCCGGATATATTTCGCCTTCTCATCCTTTGACTAACAAAGAATTCATGTTTTGACTCAGTTTGGGAACAGTTGCTTTCTGTTATCAGGTTAGATATTTAATGACTACAAATGTTCCAACATCTGCAAACCATATTCCGTTTTAAAGTTGTTTTATTATTATTATTATTATTATTATTATTATTATTATTATTATTATTATTATTATTACAGCTTTATTTTAATGTTCCGAATCTACAGTTTGCATTTTGAGCTAAAGTTTGTAAGCTCTACAATCCTAATATTAATTTTATTATGATTCTTATTAAATTTGTTTGTCGACAAATATTGCCCATAGTGATATCCTTGAAATTTTCATTGGGGTTCATGCAATGTTTTTATGATACAAAAAAGAAACTAGACGTGTTTAAGTAGCGAATTATCCTTAATGAAACATGAATAATAAGCATTTATTTCTGGCTAAAAATAAAATTACTAGTAAAAATGTATTCGTCTTTTACTTTACTGTTCTTATTTATTGGTTACTTCAGTTGTTGTTTTCATCATTTTACATAATTTAATTTTAGTTGATTTTAAATTAATTAATCAAAACAAATTTGATTCAAGACAAAGACAGAAGTCTAATAGAGAATTTAGCTTTCTGAAAATAGGAACTTTTCATATTCTTATTGCTTTTTTGATGGATCGTAAATGTCTATTCATGCATGTTTTGCCCATTTCTTCTCGTTCACATTTTACAGCTAATATGGTTTACCATATCATAAAGACTGATAAGCTCTACAAATGAGTCAAAATATTAAGCAAATATAATCACTTTATATTCCGATATAGATGGAGAAAAAGCTTGACAGAAACTATACAAGAATACTGCGAGCAATATTGAACAAGTCCTGGAGGCAACACCCCAAAAAGCAGCAGCTATACGGCCACCAATCACTCATCACAAAAACTATCAAAATTAGACGAACCAGACACGCAGGACACTGCTGGAGAAGTTGGGTTGAGCTCATAAGTGATGAACTCCTGTGGACCCCTTCACATGGCCAAACAAAGGCAGGGCGACCAGCTCGAACCTACATACAACAGCTCTGTGTAGATACGGGGTATAGCCCTGAAGACCTGCCGGAAGCGATGAACGATAGGGAGGGGTGGCGAGAGAGGGTCAGAGATATCCGTGCTGATGGCATGATAAGATGATGATGATGAGATGATGATATTCCGATATGACTGAATTTAACACATTAGAATTTGTATGATTTTACACCATTACTACTTATGAAAAGCACATAGAGTTCAAATATTAAATTTTTAAGTTATGTCTCACTGGTATTTTTCTTGATGAAGAAACCTAGTCTTTGTCCTATAACTATTGGCTACTTTTCTGGCTGAGAGGGAACTTGAGGCCATTAAGTCACCGTAGGTTAAAAAAAGAAAAGAAAAGAAAAATATTTCTACCTTGATGTAAATCCGCCATTAAGAGTAACAGAAAAGAAACTTTAAGATTTATCCATCGAGCCAGAAACTCTGATCCTTTGAAATAGATTTTCAAAAAGTAGCTGGTTATCAAACTTAGTATAGTTAGAAATTCTGAAGAAAATTCAGTGGACAAGACCTCACCGAAGAACAAGTAAATACTACAGACATGCAAAAAGAAATTATAGGGAAGAATTGAAAACCAACCAAAGAAACAGAGAGTCACTCGAGAAAAAAGACGCAGGAAAGTAACCATCACCTAACAAACAAACAAACAAACAAACAAAAAAATAACAAGAAACAAACAAAAACTCCCTAAATAACAAACAAACAAAAACACGCAAACAAGGAAAAGCACAATTATAACTGTGTAACAAAGACTACAAAATGTGAAATCCATGAAATACGAAACGAAAAATGTCAAAAGAGCTCCCTATGAAAACAAAACAAAAAAAAAACCGACAAAAACTGGCAGTGTAACAAACTAACTTGATTTATTAGGTAACGGTATAAGTATAGTAATAAAAAAAGTTCATAAATGACGAATCAAAAACAACAAAAACAACAACAAAAAATCAATCAGCTATCAACAAAACTGGGCTTAAAATGAAAGGAAAAAGACAGCTGGTTTTAAACTTACGGGGTAGATGTGGCAGAGTCAGAAGACAATTCAGTCAACATGAAGGTGCCACACAACAGACTATAAAATAAAACAGAAAGGAAACTCCGTTGTTGTTAAAGAAATAAACCAGAGAAGATTGGCTAAAGATGGGAGACTATAACGGTACAGACAATCGATTACATTATACAGAAAAAAAAATGCTCATTCCAAAATAACGAACATAAGATTTACCCGATAAACAAAGAAAATAAGACAAGACAAAAACTGAGACGCAAAAAAAAAACAAATTTTTGAGTGAAATATAGGGATGCGAAAACGAAAACAACAAATAGCCGAATGGTTGTCAAGCGAGAGAGAGAGAGAGAGAGAGAGAGAGAGAGAGAGAGAGAGAGAGAGAGAGAGAGAGAGAGAGAGAGAGAGAAACTGACTGTGTGTGCATGTACATAAAAAACTGTTCAAGAAGAATTACTTTTTGGATATGTTGTTTATCTTGGTTTTGGTAGAACTTTTCTTTCGACATATTTTGTAATTTCCGCTACATGTATGTTGCAATGTTAGTTTTTAGTTGTGGAATTATAAATTTAACCTTTTTTTATTTTTCCATTTGCTTAATTGGAATATCCTCAAAACAAAATCTGACAAAGCTGAGGACTATAGTTTAATTTTTGAGTTAATTATTGAACGGACGAATTTGAAAGAAGACAAGAGAATCTTAGCAAAACTTATGTGTTATCTATTTCCACAGTTTTTATCGTTCCTGATACCCAATCCCAACCCTAAATACAATTAAATTTATTTCTACAAGTTTTCATCCGTATTTTTACATATAATTGATATATATATATATCAACAGTAACCATAATGATTATTACATTATTTCAAGAGGGATTTTCTATAAATTATCTTAAAGTGCTTTTGTCTCCCATACCTATAAGGTTTATTGTCCCAAAACGTTACGTCTAATGAATTTGTGATCTGAGATAAGACAATTCTTTGTCTATTCAATGATAAAATATGACGTTAAAAATATATTCAAACTCTTTTTGAAAATACAACAAAAGTTTTGCTTCTGAGTATCTTAAACTACTTTTGTACATTAGGAAACTTAAGTTTAAATAGAATATTTAAACCTAGATGTTCAATAAATTAGAAGAGAAATATTCACACAAAGAATAATAGCTTCCAGGAATTCTTAAGACACCTTTTTTTATGAAAATTCTAATAATGAAAATTTTAACAATAAAATCACTCAGAATTATAATCTCAAATACTTTTGGATTTCTTTGTTTTCTGTCACATATTTTGATATCATTTCACTAAGCTTTTTCATTTTCCTACACCTACGAACTTCCTATTTCAATACAAAAAAGTAATATAAAAATGTAATTATCCCCAATTATTGATCTCGTTATTTCATCAGCGTATCAGAAACATTGTGTTACATGCTTGGCTCTATCTGGCTCAACAAAAAAGTATAATCTAAAAAGGGAGCACAAAATAAGTCCCTTGAACAAAAAGATGCATCATTTGGGTGAATAGATTCCATCCAATTCCAATTACATTCATTATTTCATGACATTATAAAGCCAATAACATTGGTTACTGTATAGCATGAAAAAATCCAAACAAAACAAAAACAAAAAAACAAAACAAAACAAACAAACAAAACCCCCCAAACAAACAAGAAAACAAACAAAGAAAACAAAACAAAGCAAAAACAAAGAGAAAAACGAAAAACAAAACAAAACAAAATAAAATCATAATGATCACTAAAAGCATCTCTCGTATCAAGTTTGCTCGTGAGTAAAGATAAAAGTTTCTAATTAGGGTCTTTATGGATTAATGGGAGTCAGCAATGGTCAATTAGTTTTTGTGAGGACAGAAAAAGCTTAGAAGGTTATTATGATGCTATCATAATATCACGATTAATTCTTAGCGAAGCATGGTGATCTTGTCAAGAATAAACTGATTGGGAGCGGCACCATTAAACAGTATCTGGACACATACGCTTACATTATGACCTTAGTTACCCCACTCACAACTGTTTCTATTCAACCAGTTTTACATTATCAGAATTCTCTGTACTGTCCATCTATTACAAGTTCGAATAATAACAATTATGATTATGGGTATTTACAAAACTTAACTTACAAGGATAAAATTATGAAGTTAGAATTTCTCTGACTAATTTTCAAGGCAAGTAGACTACTTCTCCACTCTTGAGAAACTGACGCAACAAACTTGTCTTATCCCATTTTCCCAAATAAAAATCTATCTTTCTTTTCATGGATAATGTCGAAGAGGTGCTAGAGTCGTTACGTGGTTGGTGCTAGAGTCGTTACGTGGTTAAATCTATCCAGGTATTCTTCAGAGCTGTCAATGAGTTGGACTTGTTGGGTTTGACTGAACAGAAATCCGGTGAGCTTGAGGGCCAAGAGAGTTTACCGAATCTTCGTAGAACCAGTTTCATGTTAATAAAACACGTTGGGAGTTAGAATTGCGTTATCTTATTGGAACAAACGATCACCATCAGGAAAGCAAATTGTCTGTAAGAAGGTTTGTGTATATCACATTTGTCAAGATAGACTTCATTTTCTCTAGTGATCCTTACAAACTCCAATAAGAATACATTCAATACTTCTTGCAGAGCCATTACCAGCTTGCTAGATTTATTGCTTGCCTTAATCAGTATCCTCAACACACAAGGTTGGGGTGGGTGTTGAGATTTTATGGCATATCAACCTTTGTAGGTTATTTTATGCCAAATCTATTTTATACAAATAATCAGTTCCATTTCAAACAATTCAGTTTAGCATGAGTTTATTTAATGCCAAAGCTATTCTCCTAGAAGAACAGTAGTGATACTATTTAACTCATAGCTGGGAGGATAAGGGAGTTCATACCTTTCCCAAGGGTATTTGCCAGAAAGTGAACGTCATAGTGCGACTGGAGATCGAACTCGCTAACTACGAGTCCATCGCTTTAACCATTACACCATTGGAGTGTGTGAGTTGTAATTCAGTTACGCTATTACGTTCATATTTGGACTAATACCCTCAGGGAGAGGTGTGAACCCTTTTATCTCCTCAGGTATAGTTTAAATAGAATCACAACTGTTCCTTTATGAGAATGGCTTTTGATATGCTATTAAACAAAAAAAAAACCTAACCATATTTATCTATCAAACGATTTTATATTTCAAATACGTCTGCAATGAAAGAATTAGAAAATATTTATTTAGCAAACGTTTTTAAAAACAAATTAAAGTAAATATATTCTTACTAAACTGTTATAAAAAGTGAAAAAATATATTGAGTAGAGCAATATTTTTCCGTTTTTAAAGTTCAATAAAATAATCCTTTCGTTATAAAGAAGTAAAGTTGGCAACCATAGTCGAGGGCGGCCAGAAGGCTCCCTTTTCAATAGACACAACACCGAGGTGTAGGGGAGGGCGCCACTCCTTTCTCTGGATTGCTCCACCTTACCCTTGACACATACCTTTATTGCTGAGTTTTAGCAAGGAGGTATCAAGTATCATTTTTAAAGTATTTGATATGAAACGACCTGCGATTGAACCCAGGTCTCCTGAGCCATTGGCGAACACTCTACCCACTAGGCCAATTCGATCTTATATCAAAACGATAATCAAGACGTATTCGTCGAAAGAATCATCTTTAAAAATTGACAAATGTTTACTATTTCACACCAATTAAAAATATTATTTGAATCGATTAAGTGGGACTGGTTGACTCATGAAAATACATGTTGACTTCAAAATTTTGCATGGAAATTTATTTTAAAATAAACTAAATTCTTAATTTTTTCTAATTTAATTACCAAAATTTTATTGAAATACATTATTAATAAGCCAATTTTTGTAAATATTTAAGATGGGCACTTTTGGGGTGTTTAAATGGCTGCACGTTTTAATTCATACCTACTTTTATTTAACATCTTTTACAAAAATTAGAAATAACGAGTAATTAACTTTATAATTCAATTTTTTTTTATTCAAGTTTTATTCTAGTTATCGTAAAGGTCATATTTGACTCATTTCTATTTGATATATTTATCATATTCACCAAATATCAAAACAAAAATCGACAACGATTTATTTCGGAATGTTAAATTTGTGCAATTATTAATGAAACATGGTGCATTTATCGCAAAAATTAAAAACATATTTTGTACGTTTGCAAAAGGGATCTTAATAAAATTATATAGACAAAATCTGTCTTTATCATTTAATCAAACATGCTTAAATGAGAGACTGCTGCCCAACTAAACACACACACACACACACACACACACACACACACACACACACACACACACACACACACACATATATATATATATATATATATATATATATATATATACCTCTGTGCATGCGTGTGTGTGTATGTAGGCAGGCTTGTCAATAAGTCCATTGACTAATTTTGAAAATAAGAATATATTATACTCAATGAATATTTAGTTATCAAATCACTTAATCTAACGCTTTTCTAAAGATTTCATATATGAAATATTATGCAGTGAAAGTTTGGGTTCAAATTTAGCAGCTATGTGTGTCAGGTTACGGATATATTGATCTGCCCCCTTATATATGCTTTGGTTGATGCATATACATGTGTGCATGTGCGTGCATTTTTGTAAAATCACGATATATATTATATCTAAACTCTCCATTAAAATGATCATTGATGTGCATCTCATTAAATTCTTATAAAAAATTAATTCTCTTTTTCAATTCTTCTGGTGTTTCGTGTGTTCTTTTGAGCATTATTCTCATCCACATACTCTTCCCGCGGTCAAGTGGGATATCCTCCCACTCAATTGATTATGATATTCTTTTACATTGATGTTGTTTTGAGCTTCGAGGATCCAAATAGCTTTGAAGTTCTGATAAACTCCAACTACGCGCTGTCTAAGGCTGAAAAGGGAAAAGAAAAAGAGTTCCGAAGATTCCTCGTGACAAGCAATACAGTTATTAACAAAATAGAATATTCAATTATATTCGGATCTTTTAGTTTCGGTTGAATTAAATACTAAGAATTGTTATGTGTATTAAATACTGTTATAGATTGTAATTGTATTATTTTGTATTATTATCAATTTTTTTTTATTCAAGTTTTATTCTCGTTATCGTAATGGTCATATTTGACTCATTTCTATTTGATATATTTACCATATTCACCAAATATCAAAACAAAAATCGACAACAATTTATTTCGGAATGCAAAAAGAAGATTTATAAGTAATAAAATTACTTTTCTTGTTTGAATAGCTCCACTTGATTTTTTTTTCGTTCCATGGAATTTCCACGGGTTAAATTAGCTCTCTATTATACGAATATTCTTTATTTTATTATCTTTTTAGAATATAATTGAATGAATCTTAAAGCTATTAAAGCTAAATTATATAGTTAATTATCAACTCCAAATCTTTATTATCTTGTCACTTATCAATATTTCGTGGCAGCTTTGCAACGTCTTTAATCTAATATTGCTTTATTCTTTGCTGCAATATCAGAATATTATTAACTGGTAAACGTTATTAAGTAATTTATGTAGCAGAGGATACTTGTATGAAATTAACACTTAGACCCTGGCGGTCACATACAGAATCTAAATTTTAGACAGTCAGTTTTAATTCATGCTAAGAGATGCCAGATAATCGTGAAAACATCATGCAAGTCTTTTCATCCGCTGTTTCAGTTATTTGGGTTTTTCACTGATAAAATGTTTGATTAGGATTAAAACTTTGATTTATGAATAAATATAAACTATAGTGATAGCACATTAAATCTTGATTCGTCCTGCCTGGTAAAATCATAATAAACGAAATTCTTTGTAATTTTTGAAAAGTGTTTCGGTTAATTTTCTATTATATAATGATCGAATTGATTGAAAAGGAAAAGAAAAGAAAAGAAAAGAAAAGAAAAGAAAAACAGATAAAAAGACAGAAGAGGAAGCAGATTAAAAGTAATGCTGATCAAAGTTATTAATTTCTGTTTTCTTCTATTTTCGAATGGAGTGGATATGGAAGATTAAAAACTGGCCCATTAGAAGAAATGTACGAAGGTTGGTTGAAAAGTTAATAGGATGAAAAGTTAAAATAATGACGTCATACCTGCTGTTGAAAAATTTTTTCCAATCAGATTCAAGCACTGCAACACAAATGGAAGAAGTATGTGGACTGCAAGGGGGGACTATCTTATTTACCCAACCCCTCCGCTCGGGCAGGATATGACACAAGGTCAATTTTTAAGCGGAGTTTAACAGATTTGAATTCAGAGTTTTCCTTCTCCTAGACTAGTTGCCTCACAAGGCTGAAGAACCCTGTCTGTCCTACTATTTACCCATAGCTGGAGGGAGAATAATTGGATTCATACCTTTCCCAAGGGTATTAGTGCTATGTGAAATGCAATCAGTCTCGTCCAGGATTTGAACTCGTGTCGCCGTGTTCATTTCCTACGACGATAACTATTACACCACGCGCACCTCTTCAAATCTTAAAAAATAAACCGCATTTTGTCACATTCCATGAGAGTATTTTGATCAGTCAATGAAGTTTTCAGCCCCCCCAACTGCCGCTCGTAGAACAGAGGAGAAATTTTATTCATTTTCTTTATTCGAAAATCAAATGAACAAATTATGAAATTCCTGTTGGTTTTATCTCTCTTTATCACTTCATTGATTCGACAGACATGAAGCAAATTCTTAAAAACCCAATACATATTGTTTCACTTATATTCCTATTTTATATACACTTCGTATTGACTCTTTTTCATTCAACTTTACACTAAAACGTACGAATATCTTTCAATGGTTTCATAAATTCTCAAGAATCTATATAATTTAAAGTCTAAGAACGGGACAATTTAATGGATTTATTATTTTTTAAAGTTAGTTCAATAAAGATTAATTAATTAATGCCTCGAATCTGAAAATTTCAAGATGTAATACAAAGCAATGTACTGCTTTGTTTAGCCTTATTTATAGCAAACTTTGTGCTTTTTTTCCTTGTAATTAAAACCTAAATTAAAACTTCAAAGAAGATATTTACATCATTGTAATACCCTTGAAAGTGTCTAAAAAACCAAAAAGAAACAACAACCGTAGAATTTACTTTCTTTTCGTACAAATCGTTTTACTTCTCATTTATATGTAACATTCTTTTGTTACTTGAATTCAGCATTAACATTTATTCTTCATCTTATTTCTAAATTGTAGAATATCATTTTTCAAGAAATAATGTACAAAAAGGCGTACTACACTTAAAATTTCCTCTGATGCCAAGTAGTAGTGTATCTACGGTATATGCATTGGGCGCCACTTAAAGAGGGCGCCACTGAAAATTATTTGAAGTAGGATAATTCATCTGTGTAAACTAGGAGGTAGTAAAGAATTTTGTGCAAAATCTGTGAAATTTAAAAGAGTCAATTGTTTTTTTTTAAAATTTCAGAGCATTGTGGAAGAAGACCATGAGCTGATTTTAGGATGAAGTTATTCTAAAAAATATTTGTCGGATGTTAAGACAGGGGCATAATTCCATTGTTTGCCATTAGCGCTATTTTCTGTAGATACATCATTGCTGCCGAGCCTATGTGTTCTCTGTGGGTAACAGAAACTGATTATCAGCAACAAGAGTGCAAAGTAGTGCAGATAGGAATGCAGTTCATTAAAGATTCGAGAAACTGAATGAATCGTTGGAACACATTATGAAGAATGCTGCCAATCATAGACACTAAGACGTCCCTCAATAGTTCCAGGCGAGAAATATCTCAAAGAACATCATAAATGGTGGTTCAATTTTGGCTATGCACACATAAGCAATAGAAAAGAAGAATCCTTCAGTATTGACTCTGGAAATGAAAATTTTTGAAAAATATTTGGACAAATGTGCTAAGAAATGGAAAAAAAAAATAGACATGCAGTACGTTATTCAAGTTTTTGTTGATTGAGTCTCTTAGACTGTTTCTTACTACCACAATTGAGAAATCAAGACACTTTTTGAAGAACATCAGAAAATATAACAATGCTTTTTAAATTCCTTTATTTGGAACAAATATCATACACTCTCACACGTGTATGCAGGTCATTTCACAAAGGACTTTGATAACGTGTCTCTAAATTAGTTAAAGTCTAAAATCTATTTATGTTAACCGTTTGTAAGAGCTTTTCAAGAGACTTTCTCAGTGAGCGTGCTCAATACTCAGACACACAATCGAGAATTTGGCCACTAATAAAATACCTGTAACTGAGCAATTTCGATCCTGTACACAAATTATCGACAAATTATTAATGCAATATAGTCGACTTCTTGTAAAACGGAGACAGAAAATGTCACATTAAATTCGTCTCTCCCACGTTTGTAAGACATAATCGAAATAAATGGATGCTCAGATGAGGCTAGCGTGCAACGAAATCATTTCAGCTGTTAAATAATTTTATTTCGGAATTCAGGTTTGACAAGTGACTAATATTCTTGCTTGAAGTTTACGTAAATTCTACCTTCTTATCCTTTGGTGTTCGTCTATTATGGACCACTATATATATATATATATATATATATATATATATATATATGTAAAAAAACGAAAGCTACTACATGATGCCTTATCATTCCCAAGCTAACGTGGTTCGCTTGCTGGCTGAGCGGTATGATACTAAGTAAAGTTGGGTGGGTTTCGATCCAAGCTTCAAGTGTCCTACGTGTCAAGCCACGCTGAAGAGTTGTGATACAACGAAACAGTCTGTCTGGGGATGACAATTTATGAATAATTTCGAATTTTGACCGATGATTAAAATTGCTTTTTAAAATCCCGGTCGTCACAAGCACTTTAACATAACTCTCACGATAAAAGAAAAAAAAACAATTAACATCAACTTAATCAAAATTCAAAGTAAACATTCAAATAATCAACTTAGATATATCTTGCAAACTACAAAGCACAAAATACAATTGAGTTTGGCAGCAAATGACCCAATATAATGGTGAAACTGACATAATCTCCGATCAATCAGCTCAATAATCCATCCGGATCTGCGCATTCCAGTAGAGACAGTTTTTTTTCTAAACTCGAGTTACAGCCAGTTTTGCCGGTGCATTTTTATTATATGTAATTTTACATTCGTGGACTTTCCAGTATCATTTTTCACTGTCCAAACCAAATGAGAAACGACTTTTCCAATTCCCTGCATAGAAATAACGTTAATCTTTTCATTTGCCTTTTGGGTAATGATTGTTGGAAAATTTTCCGTTGTTGCAGTAAATCAACTTCTTGTTGAATAACTTGTTTAAGAAAGTTAGACTTCGTGAAATCTTTATTAATCAAACTGAAAATCAATATCGCCATTTTAGACGCCATCCATTTGGTAAGAGGAATAAATCAGATGGTATTTCAGCAGCAAACTCGCTTTTCGTAATTGTTATTAAACCAAAGATTGGCATACAGATCCTTGTTTTTTTTAATGTCTTTTAGTTGTCTTTTTTTATTTTATTTTCATTAAACATTGCAACATTACTAGAATTCGTAGTAAGTCTTCTGGCAATTGGTTTGTAAATGTGTTTAGGTTTGGTTTCTTTGTTTTATGGCGTATCAACCGTCGTTGGGTATTTAATACTAAAACCATCTTTGTAGAAGAACAGCAGAGATACTATTTAACTCGTAGGTGGAGGGGGAGGAGTGTCATACCTTTTCCAAGTGTATTAGTCAAAAAGTGAACGTAACAGTGCAAATTGAGTTCGAACTCATTCACTTCAAAGTTGTAGTTCAGCTCTTTAGCCATTACGCTACGGGAAGAGATGCTTAACACTTACCAAGTCACTGTTAATAAATTGGGACCATTATTTATTCATTTTGTATGGTCTGTAAGGTCCATTTCTAAAGTCTAATGTAGCGTTATATATATATATGTATATATAGTGTGCCTGTTAGGTCCACTTTGTAAGTCAAATGTAGCATTATATATATATATATATATATATATATATATGTGTGTGTGTGTGTGTGTGGGTGTATATGTGTATATGAGCCTACATATATAAGCGCATATGTCTTGATTTAAATCAAAGGCTACAGAGTCGAATACGAGAACACACACACACACACACACACACACACACACACACACACACACACACACACACACACACACACACACACACACACACACATTTATATTTATGTATGCATATATATTTGCATAGAAAAACGCATGCTGACACAGATAAAGCAAAAGGGAAACGCTTTACGGTCTTACATGCAATATTAACCAATGTTACAATAACATATAATATATTATATATATATTATATATTATATATCATATATATATTATATATTATATACATATTATATATTATATATATTATATATATATATATTATTATATAATATATAACAATATATAAAAATCATGTGTATATTCATCATGTAGAATATCCTTATATGTACATAATATTCATATTTACATAAATATATACGAAACACCCACATTTCTTCTAATTTGCCAAATTAGATTTCCATGTTTCGAAGGATTGTAAACTCTCTTCCGAACGGTAATCAGCAGATTAACTGTCAAATCCCATTGCATTTATCTTGAGAAGGACGAGTGCGCTGACTGTTTAACGATCTCTATGTTGCCAAAATCTTACAGGATTTCAATACAAACAGACCAATGTGTTCTCGTGTTGTTGATAAAACTTTTAGATCTACCCCCACTCTGAGCAAGAAAATTTTCATTAATTCAGAGACAGATTCGGATTATATCGATTTATCAAATTAATCGCTACTTCACATAGCTGAATGCATCAGGAAGTCTCCTTAAAGAACTCCATTTAATTTGACTAATCGCCAATTCAGTATAGAAAGAAGTGGTTGCTGCTAGAATATAAGAAATGGCTAATATGCGAAGGAACATTTGAAAGTTAAATCTATTTCTATTATTATCAGTTTTGTTGATCAATAATAGCAAAGATGAATATATTGTCAAGACTTTAATTATTTTGCCATATTTTGGTTTTTCCTACTCCAAAATAGTGATTCACGCTAATCTTATTGAAAGTCGTTTAAAAATAATGAGGAAATTGCGTTGTTTAGAATTCTTATTTTAGCTGTTATTATAAAAATGACAGAACAATATGCTGATTTGTTAATTTGGGATTGTTTTTGTTTGTTTCTGCTTGACGTTTAGATAAGAAAGTGACAAAATA
The DNA here is from genome assembly GCA_963585895.1 of Sepioteuthis lessoniana. Lineage (NCBI taxonomy): Eukaryota > Metazoa > Mollusca > Cephalopoda > Myopsida > Loliginidae > Sepioteuthis > Sepioteuthis lessoniana. Next base: position 28,239,836 of record OY757911.1, on the reverse strand, counting down.
TTGAAATTTTCTTTTAATAGTAAACACTTATTCTTTTATTTAAGAGGAAAAAGTAAAATAAATTTTCAGAAATGTTAGTCTTCCTAATGAATGAACATTTGATATTAATTCCAAAAAGTATGAGAGGTACTTCATCAAAACTCAAGTTATGGTTGTAGAGCTTAATTGTAAGTCAATAAATATATATATTTAAAAAAAAAACGATTCGAAATGGAAATACATTGATTTTTAAGACTCATTAGAAAGAAAATTATTATCAAACTTTATCACGTTAGTCTGATTAGCAACTAAGTTTGCTATCGGTCAAACTGAAACACAATCATAGCCAAAAATGATTACCTCCATGATTGACTGAAGCGGCAATATGTACCTGTATCTAGCTATCTTCAATGCTTCACACCAAGGTTAAAACCACTACTTTAGCTATTCGAGACCAATGACTGATTAGCTTCAAACCGATCCAAGCGGAGTCCTGATTTTCATCTAATTGAAGGCTGACCTAAACCTTTCCTAAAGTCTAAGCATCCAATTGCCACAGTTATTATTAACACCCTTGATTCCATCAGTAGATTGAATGAGTTAATATTCATGGGTAAATCATACACCATTGACACTTTAAGAATGTCAATATTTTCATTCCAATCTAAGCCTTGAATTCACAAAATTGATAACTAACAACTTGTCACTGCTTCTGCATTAAAAAAACTCTCATAGCTCAATCATTTGCAGAATAGGAATGCTTCTTTCTCTAGAGGTTTGTGAAAACTTCATACATATAGAACAGATCAATGAGGGAATTATGAGAGCTAAGTTTAATTTAAACCGGAAACTCACATTCATTGCTCGCTAAGAGTAGGGCATGAAATTCTATCAATCCTTGAAATCTATTGTTGAAAACATCCTTGTTCATAAATTTATGACCACTGCAGGCGATTTCAATGTAAGAATAGTCCTATGAAGAAAGTCAGTTGGAAAGCTGTTAGATCAAATAAACATCTTTCTATTGATGTTTTCAACAGTTCACTGGATATTCAAGCCCACAAGACAGTGTCAAGCATTTTACTCTAATCTAATCACATCAAATGAAGAGATTGCTATATCTAGTCTCTCCAAAAAAATAAAACGAAAAGCTGTGAAATGATTTATTCACGAATAGATAATTTCAGTTAGCGAAAAACTTAAAACACTTTCTTAACAGTATGAAAAAAATCCCCCCAGTCAAATAAGATCTGAAATAACAAAACGTAAAAGGGATTTTGAGGATTTATACACCTCTGCTCAGGCTGAGTATACTGAAGGTAAAATTTTACGACTTGAAAAATTTATTCATATCAATCATCAATACTTTATTGCATTGGCTTTTTTCAATGAAATATCTCGCAGGAAAAGGATGATATCATTTATCATAACAGGTGGCTATCAAGAAACTTGTAAAAAATAAAGTTGAGATATCACTTACTTTAGACATTTCAATTAAAGCTTTTTCTTTTGAGGAGATCGCACTTTAAACAAAATCATTGCACAATGAAGTTTCCAGGCTATGACAATCTCATCAAGATCATGACTTTTACCAAATTCTTCACTAAATCTGTAATGCATTCTTTGGAACCTTTTCCCCCGTCAAAGCTGATTGAAAACTTGCATAGTTTCCTTACCTAAAAAGGGTGATCATTCTTTCCTACAAAGTATCGTGGAATAGCAGTTAAAACATACAACCAGAACTAAATTGACTTGTTACTTTAATTGATCCCCTTCAAATGTTGTTTCCCAAAAGTGTGAGATATGCTTGCCATTATCATTGAACCATAAGCTGTCATTCACAAATGTTATTGCTCTGGATTCTAGTATGGAAGTTTGGGATTGGCTACTGCAATGATTGATAGACTCATTTGGAATGAATATTTCATGATCATAACTCAATCAGCAAAAGTATCTAGAATTACTTCACTTAACTAATTCTCAGTACTTTTTGTTGATTGATAGCTTCAAGTAGTTTAATTTAGTGAAAAATTTTCAGCATGAAAATGCGTAAATCACTTTGGAACGTCCTATCATTCACTGTATATGCTAAATAAAGATTTCATGAGAGTATTTTGGTTAGCCTATGAACTGGTCTGTCACAGCTCGTATATATATATATATATATATATATATATGTGTGTGTGTGTGTGTGTGTGTGTGTGTGTGTGTGTGTGTGTATGTTTATCTTCCTAATAACCATTGATGTATAATATAGTATCATGATGTGTCTGTGTGTCTATGTATGTATATGTGTGAGTCTTCATTGCCCTGGTTTAAAATGTTAACAACAGCAATAATAATAATCATCATCATCATATCGTGCTGGCAGCACGGATATCCCTGACCCTCTCTCGCCACTCCTCCCTATCGTTCATCGCCCTAGGTAGGTCTTCAGGACAACAACCTGTATCCTCACATAGCTGCTGAATGTACGTTCGTGCTGGTCGTCCTGCTTTTGCGCGGCCGTGTGTGGGGATCCATAAGAGTACATCTCTTATGAGTTCATCTCTGCTTCTCCAGCAATGTCCTGCATGTCTGGTTCGCCTAACTTGAATAGATTTCGTGATAGGGGGCAGGTGGCCGTACAGTTGGTGTCTTGTGGGGTGTTGCTGCCAGGACTTGTTGAGGATTGCACGCAGCATTCTTGTGTATTTGCCATCTAGTTTCTCCTCCAGCCGTTTTGTTAGCGTCCATGTAGTGCATCCATATAGCAGTATCGATGTGACCGCTGCCTGGAAGAAACTGCGTTTCATTTTATCGGTTAGGTCTGATTTCCATATAGTCGATAGCCTATTGATAGCTGTCCATGCTTTCGTTAACCTCGTTTCGATGTCCTTTTCGGTTGATTCGACGCTGCTTCCTAGGTACGTGAATTTGTCTACTAGTTTAAGAGGGGTTCCTTCTAGAGTGGAGATGTCCCCCGTTTGGTTATAGCACATATATTCCGTTTTGTGTGCATTAACATGGAGGCCTATGCTTGCTGCTGCTCGTTCCAGGCTATGCAGAAGTGTTTCGGCTTGGTCAGGTGTATTTGCCAGTATCGCTATGTCATCGGCGTAGTCGGCGTCGGTAATTGTTGTTGCGGGATATCTTCTGCTTCTTTTCTTCGTCAGTTCGAAGCCATTCTCTTTGATTTTGTCAATCGATGTTCTAAGTACGTAGTCTAGACAAATGATAAAGAGATACGGAGCCAGCGTGTCCCCTTGTAGTACTCCTGCTACAATGTCGAAGTATTCTGTGTCTCCATCTGGTGATCGTACTTTTACTTTAGTGTTTCTATAGAGAATCGTTATTGCCGCTACGGTTTCTTTAGGTATGCCGTACGCTAGTAGGATTTGTTCCATCTTTCCTCTGTGAATGGAGTCGAAAGCCTTGGTAAAGTCGACAAATATTAATGTCGCTTGTAGGTTCTAATAATAATAATAATGAAAATGATAAAATGACATACATAATTACACTTGCGTTGATGGAAACTTAAACAAGTTCGCTTTTACCTACGTATATGAAAAGAGCATTTCAGTTGTATTTTTACCTTTTGCATATTAAAAATATGCATAAAATTATACTTATTATCTTCACACTTCAATATATATTTTCAAATGTTGATATTCAATATCAAGATTTGAAAAATTTTAATACAAAATGCATTTTGTATTTTGATGGGACAGTTGTCACAATATGTTCAAACGCAATCCAATAGAAAAATCTCGATTAAAATGAAACGTACCTAATGCTGTCCTTCTGGGAAGAACATGGTCGTGGAATGGACATTAGAAAATAACGAAACGGAAGCCCCGAGCAAATGTATTAAAATTAATTATATCGACGTCAGGATAGACAAGACATATAAGAATAATAAATCCTGCTTATGCAGAAACAGAAATGAAACTGTCACTCATATAAAAGAATAAAATGAATTATCTTAGCAGAAATAAAAATGGATATTATAAGGTCGGAAAGGTGGTCAACCCAAAATTGTTTATCCAAATTGGATTCAAGCGCATAGACCAATATTATATGAATATACCAGAATATGTCTTAAAAGTTAACAAATACTTAGTAAACGGGTCTACCATTTTATTATAGCTCCTTTAAAAAAATCAGGTCAAATTTTAGTTGTTGTAGCAATAATCTTAAGCTATGTTATAAGAGAGAAAAAAAAACACTCAGACCAGATTTTAAAAGCTAAGCGGCAGTTAAGCTGCGTGTTTAACTCAAAGTTAAAGGTGTCTGATTGAGACAGTCACCCTCCCCCCACAGTATATCAGGCAGCATGACTAATGAATCGCACAGCATGTTTCCCATTGATTGATCTTAAGTATATTTCATACCTTTACTTAAATTTCAGAAAGAAAAATATGTTACAGGAAAAAAATTGCGCTGGAGTTAGGAAAAGTTCTTCGACTGACTTGACACTAGTGTCCGACAAAGGATGACGAAGCCAAAAGAAAAAGGCCTGATTCTATTCATTAACACGTATCAATACTCAGACCAATTCTACTCTCAGAAGAATTAATCCCATATCTGTCCAGAAACTTTCCAGTATAAATTAGATTATAACAGAGACGTGAAAATAGATGGATAGTGTATTTAACTGAGTAATTAACACCAGTTATTGTTTTCTGTTGCATTTCCAGTTTGAATCAAAGAACATTTTAGAATCTGAAAAAGTCCAAGAAAAAAGCATTAAAAATGACTACTTCTTTGTCATTTATCCTGTAAATCTTGCCGTTGCTCCAAAAATAGTCATCAAAGCAAAAAATTATTACAATGTAGGAAGAATATTCCTTAATTGATCTGGAAAGACTTAACGTCTGATGCAACACTTCTAAATTGTGATATACTTCATGAGCTCAGTCAATGACCACCATGTTGGCTAGGGCTGTATAATACTCTGAAGAGGAATAAGATCCCCTAACGAAGCTACATGTTAGCCGTCAGTGGTGACATGTAATGCTTGAGGATGGGATCTTGGTTGCTGAGCAGTCTGTGACCCGGCAATCAAAGACATCACGTGACCTGAAACACTCCACTTTGGCCCTTATTGGGCTAGAGCAGTAGTCTGTTTAGTTTGGTTTGGTTTTATGGCATATTAACTATTGTAGGTTATTTAATGTCAAATTCATTTTTATACATATGAATAGTTCTATTTCAAACAATTCAGTTTAACATAAGTACGCACTTTAAATATAAAAACAGTCCTATTTCAAATAATTCAGTAAAGCATAAGCACACAGTTTAGTTTTATTTGACCCATAGATAGAACCCTATCAGATGCTAAGACTTCGGGCTTGGGTGGAACTGGGAGCGATGATAATAAAGGGGTACTTCGCATTCCCTAAAGCTCCAGTATTACTGTAGCCTTATCATCAGATTGTTTAATGTCATATAATAGGACACTTATTGGGGGGGTGTCTTACACACCTATAGTGATACAGTCGGTGTATTCTACAGCCCCAGCCGGCTGGGCCAAAGAAGCAATCCGAGAGGTCCGATCCGATCAATCGGCTGGTCAGGTCCCGCACCTATATAATTGTGCCAACATTATTCTTTAAATATCTCTTATGACAAACAAACATCCCAACTCTATTTTATGTTAAAGGTGCTAGTAGACGATGATTACGGCTCAACGTCGCTGAGATAGCGATACTTGAAAACATCTCTGTAAAAACAGATAAGCTCTTGTTCGTTCGAAATTAAAGTTACTTACAAGGTATTCGTTTAAAAATCACACACACACACACACACACACACACACACACACACACACACACACACACACACACATATATATATATATATATATATATATTATTTACTTCTAAGAGTTGAAGAAAAATTCGATTCTGGAAGAATAGACTTGATTCTAAGAAACAATTCGTTCTAATTTAAAACAAGAATTACAATTAAATCCGAGATTCTGCAATGGAAACTAGAATGGCGCCAGTGATTTACACACTTATTTTAGTATGCCAAAATGTAAGGCTAACTTAGGAATCGGAAATGGAAGAAGATACTTTCATAAAATCATAGAAGGATATCTAGATGCCAATTTTCTCTCCTGAAAATAATCATGTGGAAATATCCATGAACTTTTTAGTATATAATAAAATCTATACACAAACAAGTAGAGTATTTAGATCAACTTAAAAGAAATGACAAAATACTTTATGATACAATGTTAATTAAAAGTAAACGTCAATGTAAGAATTTGAAATAAACTTTAACATTGGCCAGATTTACGAGCTGTGCTGTAGATATTTTTTCAGACAACAAATGTGTTGTAAATAGTGTTTCAATATCTAACCAGAAATGTGGGGTAGATAATTATGCAAGAAGATCAGAATTAATCAAGAAGAACTCAATGAATCTTTTCAAAATAAAGAGAAACTTAATCAGTAATTCGAAAAATGTTATCCATGTAATTGAATGTACAGATGGCAAGGAAAATTATTGGGAATTTACTCAGGCATTGAATAAAAAGTTTCTTTTTATAAAAGGAATATAAACATTTCAAAAAATAGGGTCCAATATATTTCAAAACATACCTTTCAATTCGGTAACAGACTTTTTAAAATGATGCTACGCAGTATTAGTAATAAATAAAAAACAAAATTAGATTAATAAGCATAGACCATTTTAAATAGACCACAAAAACTTATTGTTTTTGTATAGAGAATTGAACCAACTACCTTAAGACTACGTGGTTAAATCAATTTGACAAGTACACAAATATGGATACATGTGTCCCGATCAAATGATCCATACAACCAAACATCTGGCAATATAATCAGTGCTGTAAATCAGTATCGATGAGCAATACTTTAGTCGATCGAGAGGCATCGTACCGACACACACAAGAATCGGTCAATCGGTCGAGAAGGCAAATCATCTATGGAGGCTGTTGGCAATCGATCGGGAAAACCGGTCATCAGAAGTTGAAATGTGAATAGAAAGTAGAACAGTTATTTTCCCAAAAACATTTTATCCGGATGAAAATTCTTGAAAAAACAAAAGTGGCATATATATCCGTGCTGCCAGCACGATATGATGATGATGATGATATATATATATATATATATATATATATATATATATATATATATATATATATATACATATATATATATATATATATGCCACTATATATATATATATATATATATATATATATATATATATATATATACGCTTAAATATAGATACATTCGTAACCTTCTAGAATTATGTAAAACAAATATTCATCTTCTAACACAATACCCTTTTTGTCATTACGTGTAACCCTGTGCTTTTTCATTAACAACAGAATATAATGAAAATTTCAGATCAAGATTCAGATAATAACGGTTTTATTTATACAAATTTGTGTATACATACATACATTGGCTTACCCCTCTGCATCTGTGCAGTCTTACCTCCCTGCACAGATGCAGAGAGGTACGATTCCCTTAACATATGACGCTAAACGATCTGATGGTGACACTCCGGTAATGCTGGAGGTTTGGGGAAGGCGGAGTACCCCTTCATTGCCATCGTTCCCTGTTCCACTCTGATCCGTAGTGGTAGCACGTGATAGGGTCCTATCATTGGGTCAAATAGAACTATTTGACATTTAAACTGTGTACTTATGCTAAACTGAATTGTTTAAGATAGAACTGTTTAATCATTTAACTGTGTGTAAACAAATGACTGTTAGTGATTCATAGCAATACTTGAAAACATTTAACTGTGTGCAAATAAACGATTAATAATAAATAGAATTATTCGTGTTAAGTGAAACTATTTAACTATTTGAAAAAAAAAATGAGCTCAGGCTCATGTTACCAACAAATTGTGCTAAGAAATCATATATTTAATATGCATATATGAAAATGATTTGGCATTAAATGACCTATAATGGTTGATATGCCATAAAACCAAGTTTAACCAAAACATACATACCTACATGCATCTATATATACCAATTTAAAAAAGATAAAAACTTAATTTTTCCTACACTGCAGATGACGGGATTTAATTGTGTTCAATAGAATAAAAACTGATATTATTAGGTATTATTTCCAATGAAACCTTTCAGGATTGAAACTCCTTAACGAAAACAAAAACTGTAGCACCCTACGACCAAAAATAAAAGGGAATAAGTAAATGTAAATAAAAGTAGTGTACTTATTTATGGATTGCTACATAATCAAATGTTATCACTAGTTTGTCACCCATATGAGTACTGAACCGGTTTAGTGCTGCTTAACTTCGTTGATCTGACAGAAACTGGTGTTTTTATTATCAGCGGAAATCATTATCAACGTTGTTATTATTGGCTGCGGAGTAGTCAGCACAATTTTTTTTGTCTGCATAAATTTTGATAGCACTTCCTGATAATTATTTGCGTCGTCATACACACTTTTAAATAAAATTTATTACGTTTTTCTGAGAACTATTTAAAAATAATATACCTTCATTAGGAAAGTATGCGGGTGAGAACTATTGATTAGTTTGTGGACATTTTTTTTTTTAATGATATAAATTTCCAGAAAATTGATTAAACTACTTAAAGATATTCGGAAATTCAAGATGAAATATGAACCAAATATACTATAAAGTTCATTATTCTTTTTCGAGTCTTTAGCTCTTTTGAACACTTGTTTCCATACAGTATAAATATACGGACAACGACTATTTTTCTTGACTTATAGTATCCATTTCTTTAGTTTTACTAAAAATGCAAAGCTGAAGAAGGTTTTTTGTTGAGTTTCAAACGATCACACATAATGTCATCGAAAAGTTTCGGGAATTTGAATATAAAAAAAATACCTACCTTAATAATTGGTTTCCCCTGTCTCTCTGGAAGTAATCCGTTTGAATATGTATATAGAAATCAGTGTTTTTTTTTTTACCATATTCTAAGTGAGGCTGTGATTGTGTTGAACACCGCTTGTAATTCTGCGGGGATCTCGTCCATAGTGTCAAAAATTCAGTCGGGATTTAATCTTGGGAAACAAGAGAATAACGCAGAAAAAGAGATAAGATGTATAAGGGAAAGTAGTAATGACAGAAAACAATGATTTATATGTTGGAGAGTATTTTCTGATGTTCATCAGTCATCTGGACATTTGCAACGAAATCTCTCTTTTGATCTCTTAGCAAACTTTATTCTTAAACGTTTCTAAAATATTTCTACTGATCCAATTGTAAATACAATTGGATCAGAAGAAATATTTTGTGAACAGTTGATGCCAAATAGAAAAAAAATTAAAGAAGAATGAACATTTATTTGCACTTGACTAAATTTTGTTTAATCTTGAACACAGGTCTCAGTGGGTTTACAATACCTGCGTTTTTAAGTAGTCACCCACCTTAGTACTGAGCAGGCTCAATATTGCTTAACTTCGATGATCTGATAGGAAACAATGATTTTAATGTAACTTGAACATAAGTCAAGCATTGTCATTACTGCAAAACTGATGTCCCGTTTTAACTGCACTAATTTTTAATGGCTTTTACTACGACGGCTGCTGTTGTTGTTGCTGCTGCATCATCTTCTAAACTTATAATTTATCCCCAGTTGATATCTTTGTGATAAACGGGGATGGGATGGGGTGGTGTCGACTGTAATTTGATCTTTAATTTATTTGCAGACAGCAACATGACGTTGTTTCTGGTCGTTGCTAAGCAGTCTGGGTATAAATTTTGCAATAATATGTTTAATGCTGAAAATGTTCGCCAAAATTATTTGGACGATCCTCTACAGCTTTCCGTTATCCCCACAATCATTTTATCAAAGTAAATCTAATTTCCCTTAAAATAATTCATTGTTCACTATATAACATAGACTATTGCATAAACCTATATATATATATATATTTAGAGAGAGAGACAGAGAGACAGAGAGAGAGAGAAAGTTAGTGACCTTAGTCGAGAGTGACCAGAAGTCTCAATAGTTATAGTGTTGAGTGCTAAGCAAGGCGGAATCAAATACAATTTTTCGAGTCTTTGGTATGACTCGACCAGGGATTGAACCCCGGTCTCCCGCCCCATTGGCGAACACTCTACTCCTTAGGCCAAAGGGTAAAGTGGAGCAATCCAAGGAATGGAGTAGCGCTGTCCCTTACACCTCAGTGTAGTAGCTATTGAAAAGGGAGTCTTCGGGTCACCCTCAACTAAGGTCGCCAACTTTATATATATATATATATATATATATATATATATATATATATATATATATATAAAGAGAGGAAGAGAAAGGGAGAGAAAGAGATATGTATATAGATTGATAGGTTGATAGATAGTATAAGTTAGGCGAGCGTTGCACCACATTAAAAAGGGTAAAATTAATCATAAATACTCTGATGATAAATAAAAATCTATTTCGCAATAATATTATCATGGATCATAATAGACAATTGTTTTTTATTCTATTCCTTGTTATCTGTCTCAGAACACCTTGTTGTTCTGAGATAACAGAGCATTCCTATGTAGCTTGTGGCTTAATAATATGGCCCTGGGTGAGTGCCTGTATGAGAGAATGACAAAAATAAGGTTCGAAATGATTACATTCAAACGGAAAATATACAATGCAAAAAATTCATTGAAAGAGTGCATTCTGCTATGAAAACGGTATTTTGAAAAAAAAATGTCTTAGAAAGATGTTTTTAGCGAGTCGGTAAGCGTTCATTAAATTTTATGAAATCCCTATAAAATATCATTTGGATGCTAAAAATATTTACTTTTTTTAAAATATAAGACCCTGGAGAAACATTTGTGTAAGTTTAGACCAGAGTACTGACTTGAGTGCAGAAACACAGCCGGCATATGATACAATCATATGTTACAGCTATATACTCCATGAATTCAGGCACTAAAGCAATTTTTTAATATTCCCTATCTTATTATGTAATTAACATTTACTTATTTTAGTATGTTTTGAGCATGTATACATAGAGATTGCTAACAGCAAATAGTTTTAATCCTAATATTATGGTAACATTTAGTTTTGGTTGGTTGGTTTGTGTTTTACCCTTGTGGGTTTTTTAATGCCAAATCTTGTTTATATATATATATATATATATATATATATATAATTTGAAAGCGAATTGTTTGTGGGTAACTTTATTTTTAAACGATTTTGAGTTCATTGATTTGAACATAGTTAAATGGTTTCAAGTATATTTATCTATCACTAATAATTCAATCTAATATTAATCTTTTGTTTGTACACAGTTAAATGGTTTCAATTATTGGTATTCAACTTTAGTAAATCTATTTATCAAGTATTTCTATCAATTCTAATATTGGTTTGGTTTGGTTTTTTTGTTTAATGGCATATCAACCTTTGTAGGTTATTTGATGCCAAAGCCATTCTCCTAGAAGAACAGTTGTGGTACTATTTAACCCATAGCTGGGAGGATAAGGGGGTTCATACCTTTCCCTAGGGTATTTGCCCGAAAGTGAACGTGATAGTGCGACTGGAGTACGAACTCGCGTACTACGATTTCGTAGTCCATCGCTTTAACCATTACACCACGAGGACAATCCCAATTCTAATATTGATGATTTATTTACACACAGTTAATTGTATTAACCATTTGTTTGCACACAGTTTAGATGATTTCAAGTATTTCTCTCTGGCACAAATAATTCTATTTGATATTAATAATTTGTTTTCAGACAGTCTAAATGGTTTACAGTTTATTATCTAAGATTAGTAATTCTATTTTCTGAGTATTCCTATCGCATACGAACAATTTGCACATAGCTGCATGGTTTCAAATAACAGATAATAATGACCGCAATTTTCTTAGTAAATAAGTCTTCGTCGAATTCGGAAAACTTACAATCAATATAGACTTTCTATATTTGATTATTTACGCTATCAATTCCGTAATCGTAGATAGTTTGTCCAAGATTCTCACAAATATTTTAATTTCATTGGTTTTGTTTTCATAAATTAATTGATATAGGAATGATTATTTTATTATATCTGTTCACAACTTGGATTTTGTTCCAGGCTTCAATCGTTGGATTTATCTGCTGAACATTGCGTTCAAGTGTAATATCTTCAATTTTACAAGTTTAAATGTAACTTTTGACTGATTGCACTTCATCTTCTAAGAAATCATTTCAATGAGACTTGCTGTAACTAAAACTTCAGTCTATGCCACCAATTCTTTTGAGTTGATAAAAAATAAATAAATAAAATAAAAATAAAAACGAAAAACAAAAAACAAAAAACAAAAAAACAAACTAAGTTATAATGATTTCTCAAGAAGACGGTATGAATTTATTAACTGGAAGACTTCTCGAGAACAAAATTATTCCCCCTAAAGCAAGATTTGTAACAAGTGCTTAAATTTTCCTTTTTATTTAACTGGTAAAGTCTCATCCGTTATGTTTGTAGCTTTCAAATCGCTCGTAGCAAGAAAAACAGGGAGAAAACGCACCGAGTAATGAGTAGAATATAAATGTCCGTTGTCAAGAAAAAAAAAAAAAAAGAAAAGTGATTGAGGAAGATAAAGTACATTGGGTTATATAAAAGAGTAATAGAAAAGTTGAGTGTGAATTAATTATCTTTTACCATCTCTTAAATATTGCGAGTGGATGGAAAATTATATTTACACTTTTCATTGAATATATTTCAGTAGAAAGAAAAAAGCTGTTTATTTGTTAGAGGAAATATTTTTCTATGCAACTATTAAGTTATTCAGACAGAAATTGCAGATAAAATAATCAACCAGTAGCTTGGTTTCTAATTTGCATGCACGTATCGTTTAAAATATATAAAATTGAAAATCCAATTACTTACTGTCGTTCTTGCTTTACCGCCCAGGCTCCTGGTACTGTAGAAAAAGCCGATTGCACCTCTACAGAGAGTAATACCCCCAATGAGTTTCCTGGGTATGACACTAAACTGCAACAGATGGTGAGGCTCCAGTCCTGCAAATTTGGGTAATATGGCGTATCCTTTAATTGCCATGACTCCTAGGTCCACTCTTAACTGAAGGCTTCATCTATCAGTCAAATAAAACTAATTATTAACTATACTTACAACTATTTAACAGTTTCTAAACAAATGGGCTCTGACGCATTTAAAAATGTTATCTAAAAACTACTTGCTTACAATATATATATATATATATATATATATATATATATATATATATATATAATGGCAGTTTATGGTTGTCCCTATCTCACTTGGTTGCCCAGTCAGCTGGGGCTGTAGAATACACTGACTGCACCTCTGCAGAGGGGTAAGACCCCCACCTAACGAGTGTCCTGGTTATGACACGAAACAATCTGATGGTGAGGTTCCAGCAATGCTGGAGCTTTGGGGAATGCGGAGTACCCCTTCATTGCCATTGCTCCCAGGTCCACTCTGGCCCGGAGTGGTAGCACCTGATAAGGGTCCTATCTATGGGTTAAATAGAATTAACAGCATACTTATGCTAACATGAATTGTTTGAGTAAAACTGAATAGTTTGAAATAGAAATGACTTTTACAATTAAACCGTAATTATATTTCAACTGCGTGCTTATGCTTAACTGAATTATTTGAAATAGAACTGTTTTTCGACATTAAAACTGTATTTACACTTAACCGAATTGTTACATACATAGTATAGTTAGAAATGGAAATGTTTTTGACCATTAAACTGTATACTTAGTCTAAACTGAATTGTTTTAAATAGAACAGATTATTTACATAAAAATGGAGTTGGCGTTAAATAACCTACAAAGGTTGATATGCCATAAAACCCAACAAACCAAATCAAACCTATCTCACTTTGTGGGTTTGTAGCAGACCAAATTTGAAGAGTGCTCAATATCTGCTAGAACTATTTTATAATAATAATAAATAAATATATGTTAGTTTTTATATCTAATAGCATGGGTGCTTATCTGCAACTACTAGTTTCATGCCGCCCTTACACGGCAATCATCAGGCATTTATCAGGTAAAAAAAGGGAGATTTCGGAGAAATCGAAAATTGACTATATCTTTTCGATTTTTTCGATTTCTCCCAAATCTTCCTTTTTCTGCCTGATGATTACTGTGTGAAGGCGGCATGAAACCAAAGGTCTTAGATGTGCATTCATGCTATTAAATATATATAAAAACTACCACGCACACACACACACACACACACATATATATATATATATATATATATAATTTGGCTTTAAATAACTCATAATGTTTGATATGTCATAAAGCACAACCAATTTAAAGATGTTTCTGTCGGAGTAAAAAATTCCTGCTCACTAATGTTCTAGTTAATTCATAGTATTTTCTTAAGCAAATATTATTTGTTTTTTCCACCACTAAAGAATTGGTGTCGTACACTGGAGTTTAAGCCACAGCAAGCCTCATTGATAGTCCAACACACTCCTTAGAATCCTATTTTTAGGAATGCTGTCGATTGATGTCATTCTCTAATAATATCAGTTTAGGGCAAGATCGGAAATATGTGGCATCCTCTAAGAATCGATCTCACAAACAATGGCTCACTAGTTTAGCTCTCTAACCACACGAGGTACCCTCAAAATTTTCCGAAGTTAAGACTGCTTATAGTATGTGCTGTTTGTAAGTGGTTGCCTATCAAAGTAATTAGCAGTCTCATCGCAATGCCCTTATTAGATCGTTTTTCGGACTTTCAGTTCTTCCAATTTTTGCTAACCATTTGAAGCTATTCTTTGTATTCAAACAACAATGTACGTATCTCTCACCTTCATGTCCTATAATCTTTTAAGTTCTCTCACTGTTAAGGGTCACCATGATATAATATCTAAAATGTGAAAAACATAATTTTCAAAAGATTGGTTTGGTATGGTTTTATTTTATGGCATATCAACCGTTGCTGGTTCTTTAATGCCAAACCATCTTTATACATATAAAATATATAGTTTGTAAACAAATTTTGTTAACATTTTTAAACGAGCCTAAGCTCATTCATTTGCACACAGTTAAATAGTTCCAAGTATTGCTATGTATCAGTAACAATTCAATTAAACATCCGTCATTTGTTTACTAACAGTTAAATGATCAAACAGTTCTTTTTCAAACAATTTAGTTTACCATATCATTTGTTTGCACACAATTTAAACGTCAAACAACTCTATTTGACCCATAGATAAGACCCTATCAGGTGCTACCATTACGAACCGAAGTGGACCTGGTTGCAATGTCAATGGAAGGGTATTACAAATACCATTCCCCAAAGCTCCGGGTTTACTGGAGCTTAGCCATCAGATTGTTTAATGTCATATCCAGGATACTCGTTC
This sequence comes from Sepioteuthis lessoniana, assembly GCA_963585895.1. Classification (NCBI taxonomy): domain Eukaryota; kingdom Metazoa; phylum Mollusca; class Cephalopoda; order Myopsida; family Loliginidae; genus Sepioteuthis; species Sepioteuthis lessoniana. The sequence continues at coordinate 28,224,537 of OY757911.1, read as the reverse complement.
GGTGTTGGGGGTCTTACCCCCCCCTGCAAAGATGCAGTCGGTGTATTCTACAGTCCCAGTCGACTGGGCCGTTTTCAAAAGAACAAAGTCATTTAATAACTTTGACAGTATTACCCCAACAACTTTCTGCTTAAAGGGCGATTTGATTGTGTTCTACAATTTCACTGAAGCAGAAATCCTATTACTAGCAACTGTTCAATTCACTCTATTGCGAGTTTGATTCCCCTTGAGACAGATACTTTAATGAATTAAAAAAAAAAACAAGAAAAAACTTTCTGTTAAAAAAGCGAGACCAACATGAATTATCACGACTACAAATGTTTTATCTGCTTTTTTTACCCACCTCACCAAATCTCAAGCTAAGGTTGACTTATTCAGTGACACTTTCTCCCCAGGAAACCCCTAAAGACAAACCTTTATTACCCCTTATTTATTTCCAGATTCTATGCCAAGTAATTCAAATTTACTAAAGAGATGATTTAAATAACATTGTAGAAACATAATTTAGAATACGAAATGGTTTTTTAACTCTTGAGACTGTCAAATTTTGTTACCTCCTTCTTCATCTTGGGTGGCGGGTGTCATCTTTTACAGACTGGTTTAGGGACTTGAAAATGGTAGGGTTGTTTTCGTTGTTATTGAGGTCTTCTTTTTCTTCTTATCCGGTCACTGGGTAGAGTGTTCGCCCATGGTCCGGGAGACCTGGGTTCAATCCAAGGTCGAGTCATACCAAAGACTTTTAAAATGGTACTTGATACCTCCTTCCTTAATACTCAGCAGTGTAAGGTATGTATCGAGAGTAAAGTGGAGCAATCCAGGGAAAGGAGAAACGTCCTCCCCTACAACTCGGTGTAGTAGCTATTGAAAAGGGAGCCTTCTGGTCGCCCTCGACTACAGTCGCCAACTTTTTTCTTCTTGCGAGTTTTTCACACCAGATTCAACTGGTAGTTTTTCACAGGAGTTTGAGTGACTACAAATCTCTGCAGGTCTTCAAAACTCTTCTAAGTATTCTAGTTGGTTTTAACAGTGGTGTGGTTTGGATGGTCTGGATTCTCCTTCTGATCTTATTTAGGAACGTTCTAACCACCAATTATAATTGGTATCACTGTCACTTGTATGTTCTACAGCTTTTCCACTTCTCAGGCAAGATCTAAGTATTCATCTATCTTTTCATTTTTTTCTATTTTCCCTTTGTAGTCCACAGGAACAGTAAAAATCACTTTATGACAAGTTCTTTATTTTTTGTTAATTAACACTAGAGCTACTCTTTTGGCTGGGAATAAATGATTCATTTTCATCTCTAAATCTCAGAGAATTTTCCACGTTTCATTTTTTGAACAGATTCTGATTTGTGAGTATACCATTTGACAGTATCGTCGGATATTAATCTCTTGCACCATTCCGAAAGGATAAACTTTCACATTTAGTCATATTTAATTTCTTTAGTTCATAGCTTGAATTATCTCTATTGTTGGTGTTTCCATTTTTGCTTTCTTGATTTTTTAGTCCATTTTCTGCGCTGTGGTCTCTGGTGTCAGTAGTCGATTTATTTCCCGTTTGCGTACCTGAAAGAATAATTATTTGTGTATTTGGAAAAAGAACAACCAACATTTGCAGGATGCCCATTGTGTCTCCCATGCTGCCGATCATGACACTGAAACCTGTTGTCTGGGCCCCCTATTGATTTAGGTTTCGATTTGTCATTTTTCATGGGTAATATATTGTGGCTATACCAGACCCAGGGGTTGTTTATTGTCTGCGCGCCTGACACAGATGTGACCGAGAACAGTAACGGTAAATGTTCATGAACAGCCGTTCACACACAAAAAAAAAAATTAAGTTTTAACTTCATTAAAGCCCACTAACCTGCCAATTCATATTTACTTCTCACAATAAGTACCTGAGCTAGTTTCAAGTGTTCCTGTATCACCTTTTAGTTTTTATATTTGCTACCCTAATTTGAGACTTCATTTCCACTAAGATTCGTCCTTTCACAGAAAAGAATTGGCTCCTTGCATAATTTTCTGGTTTCATTGAGGATGGTAATTGTTCTTAATCAGCACTTTCAAACTCTACCAGATATATTACATTTTCATCTATCGAGAGAAGGCACTCGTTAACCATATAGAATTTTGCTCTGAAAACTTGAACAAATCTAATTCGTGCTTTCAAAATAGTTTAGCTGAAAAAAATTCTGAAAAAAAAATGCCCTCATTCAAATCACAAACATTTACCTAAAGATTTCACCAGCAATGAAATCTATTATGCATTTTAAATTAAAGACAATTATTTCTAACCGGATTTTCTTCTCGAAAAAACACACAGCGAAGATTCGTTTATCAGTTCTCTTTGCCAGGTGTCCGATTTTATGCGGCTCCAACATTTTTTTTATTAGAAGAAGAGGTCATGTGACTTTCGAGAATATTCGATTTTAAAGTCATCCCCACCACTAATTACCATTCATCACCCATCCCAGATACATTATTTCTTCCATCTAGCGACAGAAGACACCCGTAAACCATGTAGAATTTATCGCAGAAAATTTAAACAAATCTAATTCGCACTTTCGAAATAGTTCTGAAAAAATTATGGAAAATTATTATTATTATTATTGTTATTATTATTGTTTTTTGACATTCCACGGTACATTAAGGGACTGCAAGTTTCCTAAAATCTCTATATTATATTGGTTTACGTAAATGGTTTCTTTATTTAATGAAAAATAACATTTAGATAATAACTTCAATGAAAAAAGTTCTTTCTCTGATTTTCTTTCATTCCAAAATTCCATTGTCCATGAAGATTTATCTCTCAGTAGAAAAAAAAAGAAAGAAAAAAGAAACACAAAAAAACTGCACCTTCTAAAATCTTCTTACGAATTTAGATTTATTTTATCAATGTAATGACTGGAATAAATCGAAATCCGAATCTAAACTGATGACAGTTCTATTTGTATGTTTATAGATGATAAACATTAAAACAACAACAGCGCCTATTGACTCGCCAGACATCAACTAAACAGGAGTGGTCATTCGAAGTCCCCAAACAATGGTAAAAAAACAACATAGCAGCGGCAGCAGTCTCCAGTTCTCAATATTGCAAATTATTTTAAGGACACATACTTTAAATACACACGTGGAGTTTCAGAATAATATACACTTTCTTTTTTTTCATATTTTCTTTCTGATTAATAAATTATGAATCGTTGAGGTTCAGATAAAATAATTGTCATTTTAAAGTTAACGATTTTTTGCAATGTACGTTGTTTTAAAAACAAATCTTGACTTTTTCTTTTACATCTACGTATTGATTTACATTATTACTCGATGTAGTTTTTATTTCGTAAAATGGGCGACCTTAGTCATGGGTGACCTGTAGGCTCCCTTTTCAATAGTTACTACACTGAGTTGTAGGGGAGGGCACTACTACATTCCCTGGATTGCACCACTTTACCCTTGATCCTTACCGTATAATGCTGAGTGCTAAGTAAGGCGGTATCAAGTACAATTTTTTAAGTCTTTGGTATGACTCTACTTGGGATTGAACCTCGGCCTACCGGACCATTGGCAAACACTTTATTACGCAATGTGCTTTTAAAATCAAAAACTTTGCTTTTCATCTAAATTAAAATGTATTCTAAAAGATTTTTAAAAAGCCATTAAATGAATTAAAATATTTTAACGTCTTTATCCTTACTTAATGTAGAATTCAATTCAGAAGATGGTTTCTGTGGTCTTCTTGAACTGCGAAGACTATTAGTAGACCACTTCTTTTGTTTTTATAAATAAATACTAAGTTTGCTCTTCAGATCATAATTGAGTAATTCGTATTATCTGAAAACCCCAAAGAAATTGTGTTTTATTTTCTGGGATAGATTCTCGTTTGTGCATATACTATTTGTTTGTATAGTGAAGATCTATTCGCTTGCACAATTCCTAATATTCCTTCTGTAACAGTTTGATGAATTCGCTTATTATGTGGTTTACTCTTTCATCTCTCATTTCACATAGTTAACACCTGCCATTCTCTTGAGTTTCATATATTCTAACTTTCACATATTTGGTTCTGATTGTATTCTAGGTTGCTATTATTTGTCGTTCTGACTCTCTTTTTAGGTTACTCATATGCAATGTCCTTCGTTTAGCTTATGAAGTTTCTATGTTGTAGTTTTATTTTACCTTTTCGTTTTCTTGATTTTATAATTCATGTTCCATTGTTTGTCCCTGTGTTATTTCTGTTGAACTCTTTAGCTCTTATGAAATGTCTGCTCTGTTTGATTAATATACGTACGGGAACTTTATTTAAAATAATATTCCCGCTGTTTAGAGTAAGACTTTTCTAAAATAAACTTTGTAAAATTAATGTTTGCTCAAAGTCGATTGTAATCTAGAGCTGATATCGTGGAAGAACCGTTATATTCTTGTGCCAGAATCGCTGATATACGATTCTAGGTTTAGTGTCCCTTACCTAAATCTCGCATGATGTTCGGAACTAAAGCCATATCTGATAAATATGTTAACCAGATAATAGATTATAGCGTCATTATCAGCAGCTTTTATCTCGTGATAGTCAACAGGAGTGAGACGATCGTTATCCTGGAAATGTTAGCGTTTTTCTTATTGGTATTTTCTTGATGTTTTACCAGAGGAACCCTGTTGTAAAAAGCCTGTTCTCTATCGTTATTTTAAGAAAATGCTTTTCTCAAAGAAGATACAGGAAAATAAAATAAACATAATGTAAAAGACGAAGGAAACGTATTCAGTAACAAGACAAAGACTTGTTGAACGATAAAAAAACGATGTAAGATATAATTTATTTATGAATAATTTAGCAATTAATTAATTTCAGTCAATAGTATATTTGCTATTATTTCCAATCGCCTCTTGCCATTTATCAGGTTGCTTGTTGATTCCACTCAAATAAAATTCAGCTGCTTTTGAGCTCAAGAAGTGAGAAAATTTTTATAATTCAGAGCATTTTGTAGAGAACAAAAAAGATGAAAATCACTTGGTGCAATGACTGGTGAATATGTTGGAAGGGATAAAACAGACTAGTCTTTATCCAATATTTTTTTTCTGCGTGATTCTTGCTGAATGTAGCCTTTCACAAAGCACGTTTCTCCTGACGAATGCGAGATGTTTTCTAATAAGATTTTCATGCTCACTTGCGCAGATTGTATTCCAATAATTCACTTAAAGCATTTTGATCGAGGTCTCATGAGTGTCCTTAGTTCAGCTCTCAATGGCGTATCGCGAGAGAGAAACTTTGAAAACCAGTTTCGAACTTGACGGTCAGTAATGATATTTTGGTTATAAACACAAGAAATTTTCTTAGCTGTCGTATGTACACTTTCCATCTCTCCATTTTAGGGGCGTGAGATCATAGAGTAAAATATAATACATACTATTTCATTACAGAAAAAAGAACGATCGATGAAGGCATTCTTTAAGCGGCGCAGTTTTACAAAACGGAAATTATTTATGATTCAATTATATATATATACATATATATGTGTGTGTGTGTGTGTGTGTGTGTGTGTGTGTGTGTTTGTGTGTGTGGGAGTCTGTGTGTGTGTGTATTGAACACTTTCATCGATTTCGACATGTAAGTACCCAACAGTTCAGATGCGAATCGTTGGATTCCTTATACAAGTGATTTGTTTATGGTGGCGAAAGCTTGCATAGGACTAGTCATACTTTTAGATAATCTGATAAAAAGAATTGAGCACTAATGATTACCAATTTTTCCGGTTTTAAAATTGAAGATGGAGATTTGTGACGTAATGGTTATCGTTTTTGGAAATGGATTCAGCCATCAGTGTTTAAATCCTGGACTCAGTATTAATACCGTTGGAAAAAGTATGAAATTATCTCTTCTTCTTTCAGCAATGGAGTTGTAACATGATAAAAGGTTACTGAATGAGAAATAACCCAAACAGGGGTTGGAAATAAAATGGAAATCTTTATAGCTTTAACAAAATACAAGACTCACCAGCAGCGTGAAGAAGGTAACCCACAGTAAGTGATGAACTTCTTAGCATATTCAGCTATTTGTCGCGGGCCCCAATGAACGGGTGAGTACTGCACAATGCCTTTTTATGGTGGGTCCGAGCACAAGTCACTAGCCTAGACACGCCCGGCGGTTCTAAAATTCCCTCCGGCCTAAAAGGGCGTGACTCAGGCGCCAGGCGATAAACCTTGCCCCTCCGAAGACGGCTAAACCTTGACGGTTAAATCTGGATTGCGATATCGTTGTAAATGAGTTCGAACTCCAGTCGCGCTATTGCGTTTACTTTCAGACTAATGCCCTTGGAAAAGGTTCAAATTCCCTTTATTCTCCTCAGCAATTGGTTAAATAGTACCACTTCTGTTTTTCTACTAGGGGAGCTTTGGCATTAAATATCCCACAAAGGTTGATATGTCATGAAGCAAACTAAACCAAAACAAACTTTACGAAACCTATTTTGCTCAATGACCAAGCACGGATATATATGTATATATATATATAGACTAGTAAATATATATATATATATATATATATATATATATATATATATATATTCTATCTGAGAGCATATGTGTGCGCGTGGAAGTGTATTTAAGCAAAGTTCCATACAAAAATCAGTCTATATAGGTGCTGCCTTCTCTTTTTGTCCTCATACTGAACAAAATCACCTGAAGTTTCTTGGTGTATTTTTTTTCTTGACGACAACTTTGAACATAGTAAAAAAGGTAATAATTTTAAGAGACTCATAGGAACAGAGATATTTCAAAAATCTTGAAAGTAGAAAAGAATTTAACTGGCACTGCTAAATCTCCTTAAAGCATAAGAAGGACAATGAACCGATAAAAAAGAAACTCCTATTTTTCATGAAATGGTATTTAGATGATGTCCCAATTTACCCCGTCTTTAAAAAAAACCAAAGAAAAAAGAAAGAAAAAAGAAAGAAAAAGTAGAGTTTCCATGTCTGGTTTTTATTGCTAACGTCTAATTTCCTCTGCAACCCAGTTAGACATATCTTTTACACATAGAGGTCATTTTGGAATACTATTGACCGTACTATCCAATCATCATCTATCCTGTCCATTAAAGTACGGATTCTTTTTGTAAGAGACATTTTTATTTTATTTATTATAACAACTGTGTTTCGGTTTCTCTTATTACGTTAGAAGCAGTAACAGCATTTATTATTTCTACTGTTACATTCTCATTCAGAGGCTATACCATATAACCTTCAGAGCCCTTTACTTGGCTGTTCTACTCTATATGGGTCTTGCTTTACGATCAGTCAGCTTCTATCTACTCACCTCACCTCAATTCGTTCTTCACTTCCCTTTGTCTTTCCCCCGGTCAGTCACCTCGGTCTTTCTGCTGTCTCTTTCGTGATGCCATCCTTGTTCTTATTCGTTGATGAGCTATGACAAGTGGCCATAATTTCATAAGCACTTATTAGCTTCATTTATTGGCGACTTTTAATCATTATTCGCTCAGCCGAAACAGGGAATCAATGTGAGCATGATCGAGTAATCAATCTCTCACGTTGAAAGTTGCTTACTAACTTCTTTCAACTTTGAAACCATTCTGGTCACCCGATTGAAACCATCTCATGAGAGCCGTGATCTCAGATTGACCCTGAGTTTAACTGGCAATCAATCATGGCGCTATATATATATAATGACTACCACCTCGAATTCGAATATACTATTTACCAACCCCTCCGCTCGGGCAGGATATGACACAAGGTCAATTTTTAAAGCGGAGTTTAACAGGTTTGAATTCAGAGTTTTCCTTCTCCTAGACTAGTTGCCTAACCAGGGCTGAAGAACCCAGTCTGTCCTACTATTTACCCATAGCTGGAGGGAGAATAATTGGATTCATACCTTTCCCAAGGGTATTAGTGCTATGTGAAATGCAATCAGTCTCGTCCAGGATTTGAACTCGTGTCGCCGTGTCCATTTCCTACGACGATAACGACTACACCACGGGCACCTCCATAAAAATTCGAATTCGAATATGGCCATCACATGGCATAATCTTTTAAAAAATATTTAACCATGCAATAAACGGAAGTAACATTTTAAGACAGCGATAACTTTAAAGTCCCTCGGATTTCCTCTAGCGCTAAAGTGCTGTTACATAATTCCTACGTGTTTTAATATGTCTATAAAATTTTTACACCGAAGAGATAGGTTTTGTTGTAATTTGTAACTATCTAATTATCTACCAGTGGTGAATTTTCTCGAGTACGTAAATGATTTTTATTTCAACCTGCTGGAATTTGTAGACCACTTCATTTGCAATATCTACTGAAAGTGATGTCAGCACACGCACTGATCCTGCATGGACTGCTAATGAGAGGTAAATGACCATATGAATATCTGATATCTCTGATATAATAAAACGGGAATTTTTCGAGCTGTAGCTGTGTCAGTACTTCTGTATGGTTGCACCACTTGAACTCTAGCAAAATACCAGTAGAAAAGGCTGGATGGGAACAACACAAAGATGCTGCATGTTGTTTTGAACAAATCCTGGAAGCAGCATCTCAAAAAACAGCAGCTGCTCTGTCACTTGCTTCTCGTCTCAAAAACCATCCACTTAAGATGAGCAAGATGTTCTTGGTAGGGATGAGGAAGTAAGGACAAAGTTATAAACGACATTCTTCCTATGAACTCCTATGCTGGTCGACCAGCTGTACGGACACTAGATGTCGTGTAGAGGACTTACCGAGAGCGATGGAGGATAGAGACTGAGAGAGTGAGCGAGCGAGCAAGAGAGAGAGAGAGAGAGAGAGAGAGAGAGAGAGAGAGAGAGAGAGAGTGGGGTAGGGGGGAGAGAAATCTGTGCTGTCAGTACGCCTTGATGATGATGATATATTGGTATGAAAAGAAAAAAGTCTACCTGTGTCTTCTCCGTAATACTGCAATCCTAGATGTGAATAGAAATGAAGCCGAAAAGCGTCATTTAAACAAATATGAAACACTAAGATTGGTTGTTAGAATACTGAGTACAAATAACTAAATAATATACGAGATGATTTTGCGACATTTTGCTTTTAGTTGTCCTGTACATATCCTGAGAAAATTCTTCATCTGAAGCAATTAATGGCTCGAAGAAACGAAATCGAATCCGTCAAATAATTCTTGAAAAAAGAGTGATATTACTCTATTGAAGTCGGGGATGTCCTCGTGGTGCAATGGATAAAGCGAAGGACTGTGAAATTGTTGTATGCGAGTTCGAACTCCAGTAGCACTATTACGTTCACTTTCGGACAAATACTCTTGGAAAAGGTATGAACACCCTTATCCTCCCAACTATGGGTTAAATAGTACCACTACTGTTCTTCTAGGATAATGGCTTTGGAATTAAATAACCTACAAAGGTTGATATGCCATTAAACAGTCATCATCATATCGTGCCGCAAGCACAGATTTCCCTGACTTTCCCTCGCCATTCGTCTCTATCGTACATCGCATTCGGCAGGTCCTCCTGACTTCATCCTGGACGTCCAACACCTAATCGTTCGTGTGAAGGTGTCCACAGGAAAACGTCACTTATGAAATGGCCCTTACTTCTCCAGCAGAGTCCTGTATGTCTTGTTCGTTTGATTTGAATAGTTTTGGAGATAGGTGACCGTACAGCTGCTGTTTTGTGGGATGTTGCTTCCAGGATTTATTCAACATGGCTCGTAGCATTCTTGTTCAATTGCCGTCAAGCTTTTTCTCCAAGCGCTAAGTCAGTGTCCATGTGGTGCATCCATATAGTAGTACGGACACGACTGCTGCTTTGAAAAAATTGCTTTTTATTCGATCGAATAGATCTGACTTCCATTTGATCGACGGCCTATCGATAGCTGACCATGCCTTTGCTAGTCCCGTATTGATATCATTTTCAGTGGGTGAGACGCTGCTTCCGAGGTAAGTGAATTTGTCCACTAAAAATGGATTTGTACGGTTTGGTTTGATTTATTGGCTTACTAACAGATCAACCTTCGTGGATTATTTGATGCCAAATTCATCCTTGTCGAAGAACAATGGTGATTCTCTTTAACCCATAGATGAGAGGATAAGGGGATTCGAACCTTTCCCAAGGGTATAAGTTCAAAAGTGAACGTAATACTCGCACACTTCGAGACTATAATCAGGCACTTTAGCCGATAAGCCCCCTAATATGAATGTTTGGAGAAAAAGGAAATGAATCTGTTCTACTCTCTTAAATCATACATATCAAAATACTAAGACCTTTCAAAAGGAAAAAAAATTGACGAACAAATATGGACCACTAAATATTTTAAAACTTTTACACACACACACACACACACACACACACACACACACACACACACACACACACACACACACACACACACACACACACGCCCATTTATAGATATATTAGTAATCAAGTATAAATAACAAAATTAAAAACGATAAGGTTGGTCGTTTTATAATGAAGGATAGAATTTATCAATGTAAAAACAGAACGGCGAAAAATCTGATTTTAAACACAATCATACACCCATACACATACCAACATACACCAATATATATATATGCGTGTGTGTGTCTGTTATGTAGGGGATGATAGTTACGTTTGGTTATTACGTGCAAACAGGTGCGATGTGATGAACATTGGACTGACCTTGTCGTCGGATGCAAAGAGAATAAGGAGCAATTACGATTAAAAAAACCTTCAGAGATTTGTAAAGTAAACACTATATCCCGTCCCGGAAGCTGAGTAAAGTAAACAACATATCCCCGCCCGGAAGCGAAGTAACGTAAACAAGATATCCCTGCTCGGAAGCTGAATAAAGTAAACAACATATCCTGCCCCAGAAGCTGAGTAAAGTAAAAAACATATCCCTGACCGGAAGCTGAGTAAAGTAAACGGCATATACCTGCATGGAAGCTGAGTAAAGTAAACAACATATCCTCTCCTGGAAGCTGAGTAAAGTAAACAACATATCCTCTCCTGGAAGCTGAGTAAAGTAAACAACATATCCTCTCCTGGAAGCTGAGTAAAGTAAACAACGTATCCCTGCCCGGAAGCTGAGTAAAGTAACCAACATATCCTCTCCTGGAAGCTGAGTAAAGTAAACAACATATCCCTGCCCGGAAGCTGAGTAACATAAACAACATATCCATGACCGGAAGCTGAGTAAAGTAAGCAACATATATAAATATATGCACTTCAAATAATAATAACGCGTCTTTAGCAAATTTTTTTAAAAGCCAAAGTCACTCATCCAGGCAATTTGGTGTCAGGATAAGTGACTTACCCAGAGACCCACTGGTCAACGAGAGATAAGTGTGTCCCAGCTCTAGGAAAGGACGAAATAAAAATAGAACGAAATGAAAATAGTTGCAAGTATTTGCGATCAACGGTAGTTTTCTCACATCCAGACAATTGTCTTGTAAATCCGCAACTAGTTTGTACTGATGGTCATTGTTAAAAATACTTTGGAGAGTCTAATTCCTTTCCACTGCTGAGTGTTCATTCTTCAACGATCAACGACGTATATATTTATCCAACAGATGAGTTCATTTTCTTTTTAATAACCGTAACACTAAGTACGCCTCCGAACAACGCCGTACCTACGGCACTTGTGTCAATTATAATTCCCGTATCGATCATCTCGCCCCGATAGATGGTTTGGTTTCTTTGTTTAATGGCATATCAGCCTTCATGGGTTTTCTATTGCAAAAGCCATTTTCATGTAAGAACAGCTGAGGTATAAAAGCTGAGATATAGGGGGGGGGGATCATACCTATCCGAGGGTATGTTAGTCGGAAAGTGAACGAAATAGCTCGACTGGGGTTCGAGCTCGTTACGATGCTGCAGTCCAGCATGTTTGCAATTACGTTACGAGAATCCGACTATATATATATATATATATATATATATATTGAGAGAGATAGAGAGAGAGAGATAGAGAGATGATTTTAGGTAAATAATGACAGAATAATAGTGACAATAAAATATTCTAAATCATAGTGACAATGATAAAATTAGAGAGGAACGTTAAGAATTTGAAACAGGTGAGATTTTAAAATTGTTGATGATTTATTTTCTGTAAACCCTTTCTGAATCTATGAGATAAAACAATAATTATAACGACTAGATTATAATTATAGTGACTAGAGAAATATTCTTGCTATATTGATTCAATGACAAAATTTTCTCTTTTTAAATGATTTTCAGGAACAAATAACGAAAACAAAACATGATGGTTTATGCTTTGCGTTCAGTTTTCTTTCTTTCTTTCTTTCTTTCTTTCTTTCTTTAGCATTTTGGTTATGTTCTTTCTTTTCAGTTCTCTTTTATATTTTTTCACATATTCCTTCTCATTTTCTTTTTATTGGAAAACTGGAATGGATATTGCCCCTGACATTAATGATTAGTAAATGTAGAAAGACATCAAACAGGAAAACGTTGTAGATCTATAACACACACACACACACACACACACACACACACACACACACACACACACACACACACACACACACACACACATATATATATATATATATATATTAGAAAAAGTAATAATGTAGAAGGAACAGTGAAAACAATGAGTCTAAGATTAACGAATAAAAATGAACTATAACCCATTCTTGAAGAAAAGTCTAAGTTTTTTTAAAATCTTATTTAAAATTTAGCAAATTACACAGTTTGTTTTAAAGTACATATAACTAATTCGGCAAAAATTATAAATGATTAATAAAACAGAACAATAAAGATTGAAAATCATATTAAATTAAAACTAAAACCAACGAAACAATTAAATGAAATATAATAGCAAGAAGAAAATGAAACCAGTCAAAACTGACACATGCTCATGAAATAGCGTTTTCCCATGATAAGTGATTTAACTGAATAAAAAGTATAATGTAGAAATTCCTTAAATACTGCAATGTACTTTAGAGAATAAGAACTGTAATGGCGAAATGTCTTGAAATTTGATTATTCAAGATGTCTCCATTTTTGTTTTGTCGTTATGTCAATGTTTCTGGCTGTAAGGTTTTCGAGAAGATTAAGATTTGGCTTTTAAAGAAATTTGCGAAAGATACATTATTATTGTTTGAATCCATTTAATGTGATGTAATATAACTGTTAGTTAAACATTAAATGTTGCAGGAAGCTATAGTTATTTAAATTAAAACTTAGGCAAATGCAAAAGAGAACCACTAAAGATTTATTAGGGGAGATAATCTAAACATGTTATACATCTTCACACACGTCTTCCCACTCTTCTTTTTATTGCAGCTCATTTTTTAGTTTTTGTTTTTTTTTCAAACTACTTTTTATCCTCAATATTATTTTTCTATCACTTCAATTTACTGCCTTCTTTTTCTATCTTTTTGTGTTTTATGCTTCTTTTTTTTTCGCGTATTCTAATTTTTCTATTTTTTCTATTGGTTTATGCTTTGCATTCAGTTTTCTTTCTTTCTTTCTTTCTTTCTTTCTTTCTTCATCATAATGGTTATGTTCTTTCATTTCAGTTGTCTTTTATATTTTTCACATTTTTCCTTCACATTCTCTTTTCATTATTCTTTTCTCTTTCCTATTTTTTACCCCCTTTCTTCCTATTCTTTTTACTGTCTTTATCTTTTAAAAGTCCCACATTCCTATTTTTATCACCCCTTTCCCTTTTGCAAATATCCTTATTTCTATTTATTTTTTCTTTCAATTTTGCTATTTTTTCCTCATCCCATTTTTTTTCCTACCAAATATCAAACTCTTCTATTTCTTTGTTCTTTCTATTTTCTTGTCATTCTCGCAATTCTTCTAACAATTGACGCAAACACACTCACCCTACATTAGCCTACCCTCAACTCGTTAGAAATTCATTTTAAAGTTCTAATGGCGCCGCTGTGGCGAACAGTACTGATTCAACCGTTTCAGTGATATTAGAATCATGCTACAGCTGCTTGAGATGTATTTTGTCTTGTTCTGCCCTCTGCTTGATATGGTCTGCTGAATAAGTTTTTGGAGACTGACTGACAGAGGATGACAATACGTACTCAAGACCGTACATTGAAAAGCAATTATTAAATTTGGAAAGAATAACACCAATTAAACTATTTTGTGTTACAAAATGCTTCTAAATAAAGAAAAAATTTTCCAAGATCCAACCCTCAATATTTTATTAACTGTGAGTTTAATTTTGATGACGTATTTTTCTTATTACCGTTCATAGATGCAGTTCTCTGATGGCTAACGTTTCAGTTTTCTTTCCCAAAATCTGGTGTTCTCATTTGCAGTCAGTGAAAAGTTTTTCTTATGATTATGGAGATGTAAGCAGCAGGAGGGAGAAGAGATGAGGTTGTCTGCTACTAGTTGGGCTCGGTTTTGGGGTGAAGTCACTGTGGTATGTCAGCAACGACACTCAACAATGGCGCTCCAATAAAGACAAACATGCGGTGACTATTACAGAAAAGGATGGGATAAAAAAATGTAAAGAAAAGCCCACGAAGCAGATTCGTTGTAACTGGTGAGAGGGATACAAAATAATGGCTTTTGCAGAAGTTAACATATATTCAAAAAGAAGTGTTAGGAATGATGTTTTATTCTTAGATCAAAAAAAAAAAAAAAAAAAAAAAAAAGAAAGAAAACAAGTAAAAAGGATCTATTAGAATAAATTAAATAGAAATGATAAAGAGAAATCAAAGAATATCAGATTTCCTTCAGCTTTTACTTATTGTTCCCATCTCTTTTTACCCTTCCAATTAAAAGGGATTCTTCGGGTCACTCTCGACTATGGTCGCAAATTTTACTTACTTATTTTAATCCTGTTGAACCTTTTTCCTTTATTTCCTCTTGCTTCAGTCTTCTATCACTTTCCTTCCCTTCATTTTGAATTATTATTCGATATATATATATATATATATATATATATATATATATATATATATATATATGGTAGATTAGTAACTTACGGCTCCAAGTTTCACATCTTCGATTGTCAGATGAACTGGTTATCCACAGCTAACCGAGCGATCAAAAACAGGGAACTCTGCCTTATCTGTGTAATTGTAAATAGATTGTAATATTGCTCAGCGTGTTTTTTATTGGGCACTATGTAGATTTTGTAGTTCGGAGGCGCTTTTGACGTTAAATTCAAACCGTTATATATATATATATATATATATATATATATGAAGAAAATTGAAAAGCAAAGTAATTCAAAAATGTTGAAATTATTTCGAAGGAAGCGTTTTAATGTTAACTTTTCTTCGTAATAAATTCATCACATTTGGATAACTTTGTTTTTCAATTTTCTCCATACTGTCGGATACGTTATATTATTTACACACACACACACACACACACACACACACACACATATATATATATATATATATATTACAAAAATAAGGCAGGGTAGTCATTTTAACTTATATATGTATATATGTATGTATTGTGGTATGTTGAAAATCAATATTCTACATATCACTGATTATAACTTTCACTTAAATTCAGAAGTAAGTTTAATGTTGAGAGGCACACTTATGAACAAACGCATATGACCATTATCATTTTCAAGTAATGTAAATGAAAATAGATTTATATAAATGCCACTTTCCAAATATGAATATCGGGGAGACCTGTGGCGTAATGGCTAATGTTACGGACTACGGCCTCGAAGTAAGCGAGTTCGAACTCTAGTCTGTCTATTACGTTCACTTTCGGACTAAGGCCCTTGGAAAAGGTATTGACCCCCTTTATAGCCCTAGCAATGGGTTAAAAAGAACTATTATTGTTTTCTACAAAGATGGCTTTGGCATTGAATGAACTACGAAGTTTGAAATGTCAATAAACAAAGAAACCAAGCCAAATATGAATATTGTTGCCGTTTAATATATTTCTTGTAAAATTGATTATTTGTTTGAATGAGTATATTTTCCCATGCAGCTCATACGGGTGGTCAAAGTAAAGTTGGCGACCTTAGTCGAGGGCGACCCGAAGGCTCCGTTTTCAATTGCTACTACACCAATGTGTTGGGGAGATTGCTACTTCTTTCCCTGGATTGCTCCACTTTACCCTTTATAATGATGAGTGTTAAGCAAGGCGGCATCGAGTATCATTTTTTGAGTCTTTGGTATGACTCAACTTGGGATTGAACTCCGGTCTCCCGGGGCATTGGCAAACACAAGTGGCAGTAAATGTGCGAGATAGGAAAATTATTGATGAATATATATGCACATATGTGTATGTATCTGAACATAAATGCTTCTATGTTTATTTTGAACATCAAAAAACATTGCCTAGTCGGCTGGTGCTGTAGAATACACTGACTGCACATCTGCAGAGGTGTAAGACCCCCATCCAAATGAGTGTCCTGATATGAAACTAAACAATCTGATGTCTGATGGTGAGGTTCCAGTAATGCTGGGGCTTTGGAATGCGGAGTACCCCTTCATTGCCATCGCTCCCAGGTCCACTCTGGCCCGAAGTGGTAGCGCCTGATAGGGCCCTATCTATGGGTTAAATAGAACTAACGGAATACTTATGCTAAACTGAATTGTTTGACTAAACTGAATAGGTTGAAATAGAAATGTTTTTCCCAATTTAACTGAATTTACATTTAAACTGCGTGCTTATGCTAAACTGAATTGTTTTAAATTGAACTGTTTTTGACATTGAAACTTACACTAAACTGAATTGTTATATATAGAACTGTTTTGAGATTTTACTGTGTAAACAAAATCTGTACTTACGCTAAACTGAATAAGCTGAATTAGAACTGTTTGAATAAACTGAATAGCTTGAAATGAAAGGTTTTTAACAATTAAACTGTTTACTCATGCTAAACTGAATTGTTTGAAATAGAACTGATTATTTTTATAAAAATGAATTTGGCGTTAAATAACCTACAAAGGTTGATATGCCATAAAACCCAACCAACCAACCAAACAAAAAACAGATGTGCGACTAAGATATAACCTGACCATCAATCAGACGAATCCTTGCTGCATGAACAAAAACTCTTCCGTGAGGTTATATAGTAATTAGTGAGATTGCAGTTTATTTGCTTGAATAGTGAGTGATAGTTGCGTACAGAATAAATACAGACCAGATTTAGCTTGAAACTTGTACATTCATACATGGAAACTATTTAAGTGAGGAAGAACATTACCGAAGATGTTTCTATGACTATGGCTCAAAGAAAATATTAATGCCAACGTTTCAAACATGACCTCGGAGGGGAGTCCCAGCTGCGTAATGGATAATGGGCTGGACTGCAAGATCATAGTAATCGAGTTTGAACTCCATTCGTGCTATTGTGTTCATTTTCAAAGTAATGCTCTTGGCAAAGGTATGAACTCCCAGCTATGTGCTATATCGTGCCACTATTGTTGTTCTACAAGCATGGATTTGGCATTAAACGACCCATAAACGTTGATAGGCCATTAAACAAAGAAATTAAACAAAACTAATCTAACAATATTGATAATAATAATCTGTTAAATGCGATCTACATTTTGGAACATACTCAGCAGCTATTTACGATAGTGTTAAAAAATATTGCTTTTATTAATAAAAAATGACGCATTCACAGTTTAAGTATTTTACGATATTCAATTGATAAATGGATTGATTTTAATGGCATTTCAATCCGTCTAGGGTTATTTGATGCATAAAATTTGGAGAATCGCGAGGCCGTTTTTTTTTTGCCCCCGGGTCTATAAAAATCAAATATCTTTCAAACAAATCTATTTGACCTATTGATGGGACCTTTAAAGGTCCCATCTATGGGTCAATTATATGAAAATGGTGAGGAAAAAAAATGATGCAAAAAATTATTAAACTGGAATAAAAAGAAAAACAATGAAATATAAATATAATCAATTGAGGGTAACACAAAAATATGAAGGAAAGGAAGTACTGTTGTTAAAAATAATGATTTTGATTGACTAGAACAGAATATATTATAAAGAGTTTTAAAAACAGAAGTAAAAGAGAAAACAGGAATAAATAAACAGAAAAATACCAGTTATAATGATGACCTTGTTCCTGACTATGTAAAACTTTTCCAATGAAAAGGATTGGCATAGAAAAATTGTTGAAGAGAAGAAAAAAAAAATGCAAAAACAAATTTAAATATGAAAAAATGTAATAACGAAGGCGGGAAATGTTTAGAAGGAAAAGAGAAAATGGTTGAAAGAAAAAAGAAAAAAAAGAAAATGTGCAAAAAGAAACATACGAAAGAAGAAGAAAATAGATAAAAGGAATGATAAAACTCCGAAATAAAATAAAAAAAATTAAAAGGGAAAAGAAAGAAAAGCACACAAAATTTAGAAAAGAAAGTAAAAACAATGATGAATAAGGTTTTGTAAGCGAAAGAAAAACGTTTTGACGCATGTCAGCCGTTCTCTGGTACCACTGGCTCCATTGTGTACAGACATGACAGCTCAACGCGCAGGAAAATAGAAGATCACGTGCCCTTCTCATCAATGTCATGCCAACAAGAACTTGCATGAGACGTTCAGAAACCTCTTTTAAGTTAATGTTCGGAAGCTAGAGTAAAACGGAGTCCGGCAAATGGCAAAGTCAGGCAGATAGTCATTCGTCAACACAGTTGGTTTATTGTTATAAAATTTGTAAGACTCATGTTTATTTTCTGTATTGGCTTTTCATATTCCCATCGTGGCCATCATGTTTATCGCTTGCTTTCTTCGCCTCATATATCCTTACCACCTTCTGTCACCAACTTTGCCTTTTTTTCTCTTTATATTCTTTTCTGTTTCTCACTTCTATAAATAGGTTAAAAAAATAGTCACAGTATGACACATGCAAAGTGTTCTGAGCAGTCCAGAATAAAAGTACGGTAAGGGTAACCCAAAGCTGAACTTTTTAGACCCTATTTTTCTGATGCTGGTATTATTGGAGAAAGAGAAAAGTTTTGGTAAACGGGCTAAAGCCACTGCGTTTATCAAAACTTTTCTCTTTCTTCAGTGATACCAGCATTGGAAAAATAAAGTAAAAAAATGTTCGAATTTTGATTACCCTTATTGCGCTTTTAACCAGCACTATTTGGTATACACACGACAGCGAAATATTTAACTTTTACGTTTCTTTATGCGAAATGGTTTTGAACGTACTTAGAACATCGATTGACAAAATCAGAGAGAACGGCTTCGAGCTGACAAAGAAAAGAAGCAGAAGATACCCCGCAAAAACAATTACCGACGCCGACTACGCCGATGACATAGTGATACTGGCAAATACACCCAACCAAGCCGAAACACTACTGCATAGTTTGGAACGAGCAGCCGCAGGCATAGGCCTATATGTCAATGCACACAAAACGGAATATATGTGCTATAATCAAACGGGTGACATCTCCACTCTAGACGGAACCCCTCTTAAACTCGTAGACAAATTCACTTACCTAGGAAGCAGGGTCGCATCAACCGAAAAGGACATCGACACGAGGTTAACGAAAGCATGGACAGCTATCAATAGGCTATCGATTATATGGAAATCAGACCTAACCGATAAAATGAAACGCAGTTTCTTCCAGGCAGCGGTCGCATCGATACTGCTATATGGATGCACTACATGGACTCTAACAAAACGGCTGGAGAAGAAGCTAGACAGCAATTACACAAGAATGCTGTGAGCAATCTTGAACAAGTCCTGGCGGCAACACCCCACAAGACACCAACTGTACGGCCACCTGCCTCATATCACGAAAACTATTCAAGTTAGACGAACCAGACATGCAGGACACTTCTGGACAAGCAGGGACGAACTCATAAGTGATGTACTCTTGTGGACCCCCACACATGGCCGTGCAAAAGCAGGACGACCAGCACGAACATACATTCAGCAACTATGTGAGGATACGGGATGTTGTCCATAAGACCCGCCTGAGGCGATGAACGATAGGGAGGAGTAGCGAGAGAGGGTCAGGGATATCCGTGCAACCAGCACGACATGATGATGATGATGATGATGATGATGATGTTTTGAGTTTTTATCCTTTTATCCAAAAGTACAATTTGAAAATATCCGAATGAGTAATTACGTCTCTATTTTTTTTGCAGAGAGACAAATAAATCCTCTTGAAGCCTTTCATGAAATTCTTGTGCAATAATCGATTATATATTTATATAAATAACGCAAAATTATTTTAACTAAACGTCACTGTTTGTTAAGCAAATACTAATATCAATTCACATAAGAATCATCGTAATAACTGAAAAGCATATTAAATGTATCATTCGACAACGTACATTTGCTGAAGGATATTTCTAAATAATGACTATATGCTTATGATATCTCTATAACAATATTTATCCACATAGGGCCCTCCATTCAGCATTGTTCTACA
This sequence comes from Sepioteuthis lessoniana, assembly GCA_963585895.1. NCBI lineage: Eukaryota > Metazoa > Mollusca > Cephalopoda > Myopsida > Loliginidae > Sepioteuthis > Sepioteuthis lessoniana. The sequence goes on along the minus strand of OY757911.1, from coordinate 28,204,193 downwards.
AACACCAAATGCTAGGAACTGGTAAAACAAAGCAAAAGTAAGGTTGTCGAACCCTATGTGGGTCAATAGAAGCGGGCTGTCGAGAGTTTGTTGGTTGCTTACTTTGCAGGGCCTTGATTAGAATTGATATTACAGAAGCTGCTGAAGGATAAGGTCATTAGAAACATATATATATATATATATATATATATATATATATATATATATATATATATAATTTAATATTTTATACTAATAAATAAAGATTGTTCAATATCGGGAATAGACCTTGTATATATATATATATATATATATAAATGGGGTTAATGCAGATACAGAATCAACGGCGCTTGGTCTGATGGTTTTATAGACGAGAAACTGATAGTAGCTAAACATCGTTAACGATATATATATATATATATATATATATATATATATATATATATGCTTTCCTGGGCAAAAATTAGATGTTCACCAAGGTTTTTATTTAGCTAGTAAATAAACTAAAAAGAGATAAGACGCAAAACGTTTTCATTTAATAGCAGAACATTCCAACTTCATATAATTTTGCTAAAAAAACAAACAAACAACAACAACGAACGGATCAAATTATTTCAATTTTATCCAACTTATTCTGAGGCAAATAATATAGATTACTCCAATATTAAGAAAAATATGGCAACATTTTATAAATTGTATTCCTAAAATAAATACCCACAAAAATTTAGCTATGAAAATCAGTCTACAGTCAAAAAGCACCTTTTCAGACATCAGCAAGAAGAAACATGGCTCCAAGAAAAGAATCGTTCATGAAATTAAAAGAAAGGATACCTTTGACAATGAATTGGTTTCTTACTAAGAGCTTTATGATACTGGGATTGTATCAACAGTATGTTTGTCCGATTAATATTACATATCATTGGGACACACTTATTTAGGCGACGGTAAAATTTTTAACACTTCTTTTTTGTTTTAATCAATTACTACAACTACTACTACTACTACTACTAAGGCCTATCTTCAAATTTAATTTCAATTTTATTTGGTTCACAGAATTTGAATCTTTATCAGGCAAAACGTTTCAATCTTTTTTTTTAAACTTTGAAATGGATATTTCTTCACAAAACGCGAAAGTTTGTTTTGTTTAGATAAAATGTTCAGTATTTAAAGATATTTTCTAAATCAGTGATTACACTGGCCTGCGATGTTTTCCAGGTCGAATATAAGATAGCTGATTTTATGGCAGTTTTTTTCCCTTAATCCCAAAATTTTAAAGATACAAGCTATTACTTAAAATGTATAGAACAGTATTATAACTCTATAACCGGGCCATTGGCCTAATGAATAGAATGTGCGCCAATGGTCCGGGAGACCGGGGTTCAATCCCTGGTCGAGTCATACCAAAGACTCAAAAAATGGTACTTGATGCCACTTTGCTTAACACTCAGCATTATAAGGTTAAGGTAAAGTGGAGCAATCCAGGAAAAGAGTAGCGCCCTCCCCTACACCTCGGTGTAGTAGCTAATGAAAAGCGAGCCTTAGTGTCACTCTCGACTAAGGTCGCCAACTTACTTTTTACTTATAAATCTGTATATTTTCTTGTTGAATTAAAACAAATAATGCCAAATTTAGACCTGATATGTTTGCAGAAAGCTTCATTGTGTCATAGTAAACTGAAAAATACAGAAAAGAAGTTATACATGGAGGAAAAGTCTTTTCAGTGGCTTCCTCCTGTGCCCAGCAGTCACAGCATTCCGTTTCAAGCACCAGCAGTAGTCAGCAAGAAAGTTTACATCCCACCGGCCTTGGTAGCACTCTTCCATAATTTCTTGGTGAAAGCGCTCATCCTGAACTTCATTCAAATCTCCACAATTCTTTGGAAAAAATCCAAGTGTGACCGCAGAAAGTGTAGTTTGATATTCGTGCCCTAAGTTGGCGGAAACTCTTCAGTAGCTCTTCAATTTCCTTCTCTTATTCCGCACCCCTGAGGTTTCCCAGGAAGTTTGCAACTACTTCCAGGTGGACAGTTCAGCTTCACTCAGTACTTCCTTAAACATTGGGTCTTATTTGAGGGCCGTCAAATATACCAGCCTTGAGTTTCTCCATGCTTATCCTGCGGGCACTTTTGGTGGAAAGAAAACCTTATTCTTTCCTTATCTGTATTTATAAATTTCTTTATTACTCCTAACTTGATATGTAAGGGTGGAAGCAGTATTTTGTTCGGTTTAACGAGAAGGTGAGGCTGAACGTTTTGCGGGCCAGGTTTTAATCCATGCCTTCACAGCCACACGTGTCTGACATAATATTGATCGTCAGCCCGGCTGTCCCAGAGACATAGAAAACAAAGATACTTTGTGTATCAACCTTGGAGCCCTGGGGCCAGTTCAACCACCTTAAGATTTTCACAGATCAACCCTTTGTGCACCTGGTAGTTAAGAGCAGACAGCAAATGATCCATGCTGTTATGAGTTTCTTTCATTTGTTCCGAATACTCAACAGAGATAGATGAAAAACTATTCCTGTTACGTAAAAGAACTGCTTTGAGGCTTCAGCTAGATGACTCAATAAAAAGTTTTCCATTCCGTAGCATCATACTCTTAGTCCGTTGATTTGATCAATCCAGTAATGTTGTTGCAATAAACCAATGATGACTTCATCCTGGAACGTGAAAAACTGTCTTAATTCTCTTTCACGATTTCGAGACCAGTAGAACGTTGTTCCTGGGGCCAACAGATGTTTCTCTTTTAGATGTGAACCTAGCATCTGAGACGACTCCTTTGAAAGGTTCAGGTCTCGTGTCAGGTCTTTGAGTTTTGTGTTAAGGGTACTGGCTGGTCGTCCTCCTTTGGCTTGTATGCTACAATAGTTATGTCACTATGTTCAGAATCATAGCTATATTCCATGTTACCATCTGGTTTAAGAACAGGAAGGTCTGGGCCATAAGGTCTTATGGCAGAAGGAACATCGGGGTATTGGACATGGTGCTTGTTGCGATTTATTCCTTTTAGATATTACAAAAGCTGCTAAAGGATAAAGTCATTAGAAACATCATGGAGTTTGCGGAAAAAGTTACTTGGTGGCATTGGAAAAGAGGGCAAGTCTATGGGTCACCATAGCAAGATTTTTCCTTTTAGATTTTTCATGCAGATATAGCAGCCCGTAATGTCATCTTTTCATTCCCTCCAGACCACTGGAATAGAAAATGGCATACTCTTCCTTTTACCATTCCCCAATCCCTGAAGTTCTCCTCACATGTTTTACAGCAAACGTGGGAGTGAATGGCTTATCGTGATCCCCTAGCTTGACTCCAAAGTAATCGCGATATGCCTTCTTCATAAAGTCAGTGGTTTTTTGCATGAGGGCTTGGAAGAAACACATTATTGCGGATATAATAGAACCTGCCAAGATTATTCTTACACTTCCGATCCATTCTTACAGGAATATAAATGTCGAGCCGAAACTAGAAAAATAAATCAGCACTCAGCTTGTAGTTGACATTTCAAACAGTACATTAAAATCATTTTAAGCTAAGGGATAAGCCCATTCCCCTCTAGGTATGTGGATGTTTGCGAGTAGGGTGGTACACTGTAGTTAGGTGCACATACAACATTAAATGCTATAATAAACATCAGGCAAACACGTGAAATGTAGAATCCACGGGCTTTTTAATTAGTTATTATTGTGTACAACTTGTTATGAAGTATTCAAGCACATCTTAAAACCAGACCAGACTAAACATAATGAATGGTATTTTTGAATTTAGCATAAAATGGCGATCATATATCACTCGATAAACCTTTGACCGCAGGAAAATTTTAACGTGGGCCAGTGTTATCTTTAAAGTGTTGTGAAAAGCAACATTGAAGGATAGTCTCTCCTAAATACACGACACGATCAATAGTTTCGATAGTTGGTGCTGCTATGTGGGAATTCTTTTTTAATTAATCAATGTCATCGAATGATGAAGATGATTATGATGATAACTAAATGTTTGTAGTACCTACGTATTACGAGAAGTAAAATTGTAGGTTTATTGTAATAGAGAAATAAGAAATAACTGTGACTAATGTAAGTCAAACTGAATAAAAAGTAACTAAATGAGCCAAACAAAAAAGTAAAACCGAAAAGAAAAAAATAAGAAAATAGATGTGTTTTTTGGAAGGATTTATATCAGAATAATTTGAAAAGCGTACGAAACGATGCATGAGTTTTGGAGGATTTCAGTGATGTAGAGAAATTACAATTGTGAAAATGGTACAGAGATATTAAAAAAAGAACGGTGAGATCGAGTAGACATGTTTATACATATTTAGTTAATAGCATAAGCATTGTAGGATAACTTTGACCTCAGTTTTAGAGAAGAATAATGAATGCACGATCATATTTCATTGTTTAAACTAGCTGTTTCTCTTTAAGTAAAATTTACTTGCATTTTTTTTTTCGTAATTGTTTATTTATCAGGTCATGTAAGGATGATGACATTTTTTTTTTATTTCAACTCTTGTTAATATGATTGAATCCAGTTTCTTTCCCAAAAAGGGAGAAATAGTAAACACGTAAAACTAAGAGAAGAATATATACTCTACGATTATATTTCAATATTGAAAGTAGTTAAAATGCTAACAGAAGTCACATAATTTTTCGAGTTTATTATTCATTGGTAAAAACGAGTAAATCAACGAAAAACGACGGAAAATATGAGGAAAAGCATAAAAGAAGAAACGATTTGCCTGAAAAAAAAAAAAAAATAAAAGCAAGAAAAAATTTGAAAAGAAAGAAAGAAAGAAAGAAAGAAAGAGTTTGATATAAGAATAAAAGAGGTAATTATAGTCATGGACATTTTTCTTTTGCTTACTTATCAACTTTATCGCTTTCTTTTATATTTTTTCTATTTTTTGATCTTATATTCAATTAAAAAAATCTCCCCCAAATTGAGGTAGTCAATAGAATAACAAACACTTCGTTATACATACACACATGTATTTGCAAGTGTATATCTCTACAAATAAAACCAGAAATTATTTAGCTGTGTGTGTCTTATGGCACCCTAGACGGTTTTGCACTGGTGGAACGAAAACTAGTCTATAAAATGATCTTAAAGAGAAACATGGGAATGGTAACTCTGAACTTCGATGTTACCAAAGATAGCTAAATATAATTATGAGATTTAAGCTTTTGTAATACTGTCTGCCAGTCTGACTGCCTGTCTGTCTTAGTTTAACAGCTGGTTCTAATGCGTAAAAACAATAACACTTAACATTGTACCGATGAATCAGAGACGGAGTAGATACAATAACAATGGCTGTCGGAACTTAGTTATAAATTACCTGAAACAGATAACCAGGCTTCCATGAGACAAAAAGAAGAGACATTAGTTCTAGTGTCACAAAAGGTTTATCCTCCAATCATTGTTCCTTGGTTTCGTTGAAATGACGACCCGCGTGAGTTGCAATAAAAAAGTGACAAAAATTAAAAAAAAAAAAAAAAAGAAAATACATGTCAAAATTATTATTAACTATAAAGGATTCACAATTCTTCATCTAGAAAATTACCACAATGCTAGCATAGTCATGTGAAATGATAGAAAGTAATTTTTATTTTGATTTTTAGATAGTCTGATACTTATGAGGCTTTTTTAGTACAAGACCATATCTGTAGGAAGTACGATGAAAATTAAGATCTAAATGGCTCATGAAACCAGCACGCTAGTAAGTATGCGTTTATACTTCTTAAAACATGATAAAAATCAAGATATTATCAGATAACATCTTTCTAAAGAAAGTTCCTTGGTCGATTTCTCTAAGAGTTAAAAAAATATTTGTTGGAGCATATTGAGTAATATCTAACAAATATTCCCGAAAATCGAATCCTAGAATCAAGCAAGAATGATGGAAATTCAAAGCGTATTGACAACTAAAATTATTTGTTATTTGATGTTTCTGTTTTCCACTTACACTTTCCTGTATCTTCACATTCTCTCCGTTTTTACTTCGAATATTTGCGGTGCATCCATGATTTTATTTAAATGTTATACAAACATGGATTAGTTATATATGTAGAAATATTCGTAACCATTTTCTTCTACATCCTATTTTATCTTTTTTCTCTGTCTATAAATAAATTTCGTGTATCACAATTTTTCGCTTTTCTATCTCTTGTCTGTCTTTCAATCTTTTCACTCATTGTCTCGTGATATTCGGCTATTAAGTTTCTCCATGAATTTCTCTCTCTCTCTCTCTCTCTCTCTCTCTCTCTCTTTATATTTATATATATATATATATATATATATATATATATATATATATATATATATATATAAATAAATATATATATATATATGTGTGTGTGTGTGTGTGTGTGTGTGTTACGTTCAGTTGTTTTCTTTCTCTTTCCTATTCTTTCCTTCCTTGCTTTTTCCAAATATTTTCGCTTACTATAATTATGTAGGTTCCTAGGTCAGAAAACAACTATTTCTTGTTCAGAAGGGCTGGACATCAGCCAGGCTGTACAGTAGATATTAGGAGCAAAAAGATATCGCAGAAAAAAAGTGAAAAAAAAAGAATGTTTTTTATTTTTCGTTATTTTATTAATCTTTTGGTTTGTTGTCCTCATCAACTCAACTTCCTTGCTAAGTTCAGTCAACTACCAGGGAAAATATCACTTGAAACAGGCTTGGTTATGTTAGTCATTTGGAAGTGTTACTTCTGTATAAGTTTAGCAAAAAAAGAAAAAAATGCACCGTATTAAATTTTGAAACTAATAATAAAAGGGATGAAAAGTGGATATTTTACAACAAAATGGAACCATCACTAATTGTATCAAAAGTTAGTCTTCTTAAAAAGGGATGATACTGTGTATATAGTTAGATGGGTAAGGAGTTCTCTACTATGAATTCCTTCGGTAGAAACATTTGGATTTAAGTTCAAATTAAAAGCATCAATAAATTCTAATAAGACGAATTAAATGCAGCGATCAACCAAAAGCGTCCGTCCTAAATTGTTTATGAGAAAAGAGCAAAACATACGATGAGGATAACGGTAGACCGCATCTTAGGTGACTAGGTTTGATTTCTTCATTTAATGACATATCAAACTATGTGGGTAATTTAATGTCAAAGCCATCCTTTTTGAAGAACAGTCGTGATACTATTTAACCCTTTGATGTGGAACGTAATAATAGCGTGACTAGAGTTCGAACTCGCTTACTTGGAGGCCGCAGTCCATCACTTAAGCAATTACGCCGCGAAGACTCTACGTTGATGATGAGTATTTGCGGGGAAGTCTTTTTTATCAACCGTAATTAGCAGATTTTGATTCTTTGAATTGGGATTTTTACATGATTCTCTTAAAGAAAAATATTCCATGTTGGAAGACTACAAAGGACGCTTTTAGTAGTTATTTGCTGAGAAAGCTTCTTGGAGGATGGAATTATAAAGCTGCGTGAAAGATGGGAAAAAGTGATGTTGTTTTATAAAGTTAGTGTTGAAATTTTTTAAAAAGTTGTTTATTTTTACTTAACAAACCGAGTGAACTTTCTCAGTTAAATAACAAAAAGAAATAAGTCGTTGAACAAAGTTCTTGACAGTGAATATAGATAACAACTTAAACATTTTGGCTTACAGATAGCCAATAAAAAGTATTAACGTCATTTGTTGAAAAATACATGATGTAACAGAATTTCTTCTGTAGAAGTTGTAAAATAAGGTCGTAGCATGCATTGCCAAAAAAAAACAAAAAACAAAAAAAAACAACAAAAAACAAAAAAAAAAACCCCCAAAAAAACCAACAACAAAAGAAAAACAAACAAACTAAACAAACAAACAAACAAATAGAAACGCCACAAAAAAATCATAAAAATCCACACTCAATCTAAAGTTGACAACAGCTGCAAGGATGTTAATGTTCAGGAGTTTATATTTTATATTTTATTTATTTATTCTTTTTAGATATATTCTGGATGACAGTTTCTCATGCGTACATAAAGATAGGAGAGTTGGGCCACTTAAGTGGGAGAAAAAAGTAGGTAAATCTTTAGCTTATATTTTGATGTAAGAAAATGGGGGGAAAAAAAGAAACCTTCTACATCGTAGAATTCATATGTGTTTGTGAAATAGATTCATACAGTGATTTTGTAGTGTAAATACACGAAGAATAAAGTTCTCTTTTCTGTCAAAGGGAATAATACACATACACACGCGCACCCATATGCACACACATACACGAGTATATTCAAACACACACACACACACACACACACACACACACACACACACGCACACACACACACACGCACACACATATATATATATATATATATATAATGTGCATTTAGGCAGCAAATTCCCTTTCAGATATGTTCCACTGAATATAACAGACAAGGATTATTAATTCATTTTTCTCCTTAAATTTGTCCTGTCAGTGAATAAGGCACCGCAAATGTTGACTGTTAACTATAGTTTGAATACTTTCGACCATCTTTGATCATTATCAAGGATAGAAATTTTTGCAGTGTTTGAAATTTTAAAAAAATCAGGTCTAGAATAAATTGACTCTTTCTGCTGGTATGTGTTTTCTCTTATCTCCTGAGTATGACATTAAGCTGCATCCAGTTCTGGTGCTCCTGTGAGTGTGGAATCACCTCTTAGTTGCTATTGTTCAGACGTTTATTCTGACACCAAGTGATTGTACTATCAGTGGTAGGGTCTCATCAATGAGTTAAATAGATTGTTGCGATAACATTTGAAATGATTTTGAGATACATTAAAACATTAAAACTTAAAACATTAAAACATTAAACATTAAAACATTAAAACTGGAAGTAAGCATGAAGTGTTTACTCTCTTACAATGATTGTGAACAACATCAATCACTTGGTGGTTCCACTATTTTAACGATTCAATGCATATCATCCATTTAGGTATAATTCATTTTCCCTATCTTATACTTCTTAATATTATATTACTTGTTCTGAGAAGGTGTCAATTTATCAAATTCTAGAACATCTTACATGCTCTTGCTTTCAGCAATTTGTTGAATTATGGGTCGAACCAGATTATATTTTTACTTCTCTGATATCAAGTGCTCACATTGCTTATTACGATGTCTCGTAGCGTGGTGGCTAACGTACTGGACTGTGACATTCACTTTCGGACTAATACCCTTGGGAAATTTATGAACCCTTTTATCTTTTTACTATGGGTTAAATAGTTCCAATGCAGTTCTTTCACAAAGATGGCTTTGACATTAAGTAACCCAAAATGGTTTATATGCCATTGAAATCAACGGAACAAAACGAAACCAAACCTTACATTGTTTTCTGCCAAAACAAGTCTATTTATCAAAACTGTTTTATTTTCCATATGTACTCGCTCAAAGCTTCCATGCTTACTCGTGTTTTCTGTTCGTCTGAAGGATAAATGGAAAGAGATTTGTTTGAAGGCAACTGGAGAATGATTCGAAGAAGTATTTATATAGATAAGAACATTATTTGGATTTCTATACGGCTGGGATTCTTCATTTTTAACGTTGAATGTAACATTTAAAAAATTGACTTCTTTTACGTTAGTTATGATTTCAAAGTAAAGTAAAGTTGGCGACCTTCGTCGACGGTGACCCGAAGACTCCCTTTTCAACAGCTACTACAGGGAGGTGTAAGGGAGGGCGCTACTCTATTCCTAGGATTGTTTCACTTTACCTTTGACCCTCACCTTATAATGCTGAGTGTTATACAAGGCGGCATCAAGTATCATTTTTTGAATCTGGACCTGGGATTGAACCCTGGTCTCCTGGACCATTGGCGAACACTCTACTCATTAGGCCAATGGCTCAGTTCAAACACTCAGCATTATAAGGTAAGGATCGAGGGTAAAGTGGAGCAATCCAGGGAATGGAGTAGCGCCTTCCCCTGCTCTTCGGTGGGTTAGCTATTGAAAAGCGAACCTGTGGGTTTTCCTCGACTAAGGTCGCCAACTTTTATGATTTCAAAATTGCAACCATATTATGTTCCTGATGTCATTCTGAGTATCATTAACCATTAATCTTTGTATAGCCCTATATATCATCCGTGTTATTTAGTTCATCTAATCTTGAAAGCTAATAAATTCCAATTCATATATTTCGCCCCGTTGAAGACACGTCGAAGTTGCCATGTTGAACTTTCTTAATCGAGACTGTTTCTATGTAAAATAGGATGGAATGCTTGATTAACACCACATGTCTGCTCGACACATTGGAGTGGAACTTGGCGTGTTTATTACTTTATTTAAGATCTCTTCAGGTAGAAATCTTTTATATCGAATTGTAGGAATTTTTCACGGTAATTTGCAAAATAAGACAAAATGGGCAACATCTAACAGATTTCATGATAGAAAATAGATTAGCATGCCTCAATACAAACTACCAAAAAAAGGAAGGGCAAACTATGGACATACACGTACGCAAACAATACTAAAGCTCAGATAGACTACGTCCTTATAAACAAGAAATGGAAAAATAGTGCAATAAACTGCGAGGCATACTCCTCTTTTGAGGGTGTGTCCACCGATCACCGAATAGTCACGGCGAAAATACGGTTAAGCCTACGAAAAAACGCCAAACGAACAGCGACCACCAAACACTATGACTGGGCCCTATTGAACAACAGAGATATAAGAGATAAATACGTATTAGAATTAAGAAACAGATTCGAAACACTACAAGAAAAGACGGAAAAAAGTACACCAAATGACGAATATGAAAATTTCTTCAATGCACACCTCGAGGCAGCAGCGAAATGCATTCCAACAAAACTCAAAACTAAATATAGAGTCCCATGGGAAACTTTAGCAGTGAGAGAAAAACGTGCACTAGTGAAAACAGCCTCCAAAAACTATCGAAAAAACCCAACAAACACAAATGCCTTAAAACTAAAAACGGCACAATATCAATTAGCAGGCGTATATATAAAGGAACAGACAGAATACATTCAAAATCAGATAGATAAGATTAGAGACTCGGTGGAAGATAGACAATCTAGGATAGCCTGGCAAACAATAAACGAAGTGAGTAGAAGAAAGAACACAGCCAAAGCAAAACTGAAAGCAGCAAACCAACAAGAAAGAATAAAACTGTGGAAACAGCACTTCGAAAACTTACTTGGAAACCCACCGAAAATAACACATGAACCAATCACCAGACTAATTAGCAAACAATTAGACATTAAACTAGGACCGTTCACACAAGAAGAACTCGACTCGGTTCTCAGAAAAATTAAAAATAGGAAAGCTGCAGGGCTGGACGAAATTCCCCCGGAATTATGGAAGACCAGACAATTCGACGACATACTGCTCCGACACTGCAACGCAGTATACAATCAAAATCCGATAGATAGATGGATGAAGGGATGCATACTCCCCTTCCCTAAAAAGGGGGACCTCGGATTAGCCGAAAACTACCGAGGCATAACACTTACATCCATAGCAGCCAAAATCTACAATGCCCTACTACGAAACCGCATAGAACCCAAAATCGACAACATACTTAGAAAAAACCAAAATGGCTTCCGAAGAAATAGATCCACGACCTCACAAATATTAACCATCCGTAGAATCCTTGAAGGTGTACGGGCAAAAAACCAACAAGCGACATTAATATTTGTTGACTTTACCAAGGCTTTCGATTCCATTCGCAGAGGAAAGATGGAACAAATCCAACTAGCGTACGGCATACCTAAAGAAACCGTAGCGGCAATAACGATTCTCTATAGAAACACTAAAGTAAAAGTACGATCACCAGATGGAGACACAGAATACTTTGACATTGTAGCAGGAGTACTACAAGGGGACACGCTGGCTCCGCACCTCTTTATCATTTGTCTAGACTAAGTACTTAGAACATCGTTTGACAAAATCAGAGAGAATGGCTTCGAGCTGACGAAGAAAAGAAGCAGAAGGTACCCCGCAAAAACAATTACCGACGCCAACTACGCCGATGACATAGCGATACAGGCAAATACACCTGACCAAGCCGAAACACTACTGCATAGTTTGGAACGAGCAGCAACAAGCATAGGCCTCTATGTTAATGCACACAAAACGGAATATATGTGCTATAATCAAACGGGGGACATCTCCACTCTAGACGGAACCCCTCTTAAACTAGTTGACAAATTCACTTACCTAGGAAGCAGCGTCGAATCAACCGAAAAGGACATTGAAACCAGGTTAACGAAAGCATGGACAGCTATCAATAGGCTATCGATTATATGGAAATCAGACCTAACCGATAAAATGAAACGCAGTTTCTTCCAGGCAGCGGTCACATCGATACTGCTATATGGCTGCACTACATGGACGCTAACAAAACGGCTGGAGAAGAAGCTAGACGGCAATTACTCAAGAATGCTACGTGCAATCTTAAACAAGTCCGGGCGGCAACACTCCACAAGACACTAACTGTACGGCCACTTGCCCCCTATCACGAAAACTATTCAAGTTAGACGAACCAGACATGCAGGACACTGCTGGAGAAGCAGGGACGAACTCATAAGAGATGTACTCTTGTGGACCCCCACACATGGCCGTGCAAAAGCAGGACGACAAGCACGAACATACATTCAGAAGCTATGTGAGGATACGGGATGCTGTCCTGAAGACCTACCTAGGGCGATGAACGATAGGGAGGAGTGGCGAGAGAGGGTCAGGGATATCCGTGCTACCAGCGCGATATGATGATGATGATGAGTTCTGATGTTCTTCCTCCGTAAATGTTTTACGCATATGCTGTCTAGTATATTTTTTGATAATTTTTCCAATGTTTCTCATATTGTTTTTTTTTGTCTTTGTTGTCTTTGAGAGTAATGAAGGGTTGTTTTTTGGCACTACATCTCCTATTGTCTAACCTAAGTTTAATTGTTATTGGTTTTGTCAAATATTAATACTCTGCTTGACTTCTAAAGGTGCTTTTTTTCTAAAATTTTATCATCACCAAGTTGATTTACTTATTGTACTTGCTTAGCTCCATCTCATCAATTTTTATTGATTTAACCTCGGGCACAATTATGTTAGAGGGGTGGGCGCCTCGGATGGTGTTATGGTTAGCAAGGTAGACTAGCAAACATTCACGAGTGAGTTCGAGTTTCATTGGCTACCAGCGCGATATGATGATGATGATGAGTTCTGATGTTCTTCCTCCGTAAATGTTTTCATTCGGCCTTGTACCACACCTAAACTAAAAGTTTAGTAAATTACTAAACAAGTCCAAACTTGGGCGCCGTGCGTGGTGTAATTGTTAGCAAGTTAGACCTGCAAAACTTCACGAGTGAGATCGAGTTTAATTAGGTGTTCCATTCTTATGGCCTTATGCCTCATCTAAGCAAAAAGCATAGTAAATCACAGATATATTAGAGGAGCTACTGGTCCTTTTTAGATATTCACTGAGATTCTTCTGGACCCCCTTTATCATATTTCTGAATCTACTAACTCAGGTATGTCGTTCCCAAAGTTGTGTAAATCTTCCAGCTTCGGGGAATCTTTTTTTTGGGTGGGGGTAAAAAAAGAAAACATCGTTTCTTCTATGCTAATTTCACGTCATTACGTAGGGCGTAATAAGACTTCTACCTTATTCTCTTAAAAATTCAAGTCAATATTCGTGCTTCATTTTTGTAATTTATTGAAGAAGACATCAATTCATTAATTTTGGTAATATTACTCCCTCTCTCTCCCCCTCTCCCTCTCCCTCTCTCTCTCCTCCTCTCTCTCTCTTTCTCTTTCTCCCTATCTATTTATCTATCTATCTATACGAGGATCATTAAATAAGTTTCCAGACTTTTTTCGTATAGGCACTTTTATTGATAGTACACACATGAAATTCTAGTCCCCTTCGAAGTAATCTCCTCCGACTGCAATGCACTTGTTGTACCGTTCCAACAACTTCTGGAAGGCCCTATGAAAGTTTTCTGGTGTGAGCGTGTCAATGACTTTCATCACAGCCTCTTTCATCTCCTTAATTGCCTCATAACGACAACCTGTGAGCTTAGGGAATAACCAAGAGTCACAGGGAGCAAGGTCTGGACTATAGGGAGGGTGAGGAACTGTCTTGATGCCTATCTTGGTTACATAGTCTGTGACAAGGATGGAGTTGTGGACTGGTGCATTAACCTGGTAGAAATGCCACTGACCCGATTTGAAGAATGCTGGCCTCTTCCGATGGAATCTCTCCCTGAACTCCCTTAAAACCTCAACCCTAACCCTAACCCTTTGGCCAATCAACTCTGTTGTATTGACTTCATTATTTCTGTCTCACCTCTCATCATCCCTCACAGACTCCCTGCCTTCCTTGAATCTCTTATGCCACTCAAAAACTGATGCTCGATTCATGCAAGATTGTTCAAAAGCAGTCTGAAGCATTCCATACGTTTCTGTGGCATTTTTTCCAAGTTTAAAACACAATTTTATTGCATATCGTTCTTCTAAAGTATCCTTACGTCCGGATTGCATTTTTGAAATTCACCAGCAGTGACAATCAGACTTTAGTAGGGTGTATTCCAATTATGTATTTATATAAAACATATGCCTGTGTTTACATTCATGTTACGGGTTAAAAATAATCATTTTAGCGGGAATATTTCTTGATACTCATTGTTGATTTTGTTTGATTACAAGAGAAAACATTTATTTTGATTTAAAGTTGAACAGGTTGACAGATGATTCTTTTTTTTATCAGCGATTTTGATCAAAGATTATTTATCAGGAAATTTAACAAGATTTTTTTTCTATCAGCATTTAAGTAATTATTATAATTTCATTTCTTGCGAGTTTTTCCCAGGCGTCTGTGTGACAGCAAATCTTCTCACGTCTCCTGGATTCTTTTGAATAATCAAGCCAATCTTAACAATGTTTTCACCTGTATAGTCCCAATTTTTTCTCTGATTTCCTATTCCGTCAGTGTCTTTTCTAGGACTTTTGAGATAAGCCCACCAACTATAATTGCTATTATCGTCACCTTCATATTCTACAGCTTTTTCAGCTCTTTGGCCAAATACAAGTATTTTTCAATCTTTTTGCATTCTTTCACTCTGAGGTCCGCTGGATCAGAAAAATCAACTTGATGATAAATTCTCTTTTTTCTTAATCAACACTGTTTTGTATTTTAAAATCCTAGATATTTGTGGGTTTCATTTTCTTGGACGAATTCTAGTTTTTGCATATACCATTTGTTTGTATGGTTAAAATTTAATCGCTTTCATAATTCCGAGGGAATCGAAGAATTATTTTTCGTTGAAATAATCAAATGAAAACTTCATCGTTCTTTATGACGGAAGACACAGGTATATATTAAAATCATAGAAACTCAGGAAAAATAGTAAAGAAAAGGGTTTGTCAAAAATTGCTGGATACTTTAGAATCTGGACTTTTATTGCAGATATTTTTATTTAGGTCTCAAAAAGTTTCATATGGTTACTAATTCAGAATTAGTATTAATGTAGTTTCTATTTTTTAACATGTAACATTGTATGTAATTATTAATTATTTTTTTCCGGTGTCTGAATAGCTTGAAAAAAAAGTTTCTTGTTAGTTTTGATATAGCCATTTTCTTGTACTTTTCTACTTGAATTTCCCGCTTTGACTGTGTCAGTATTGTTTGGAAACTCCCTTTCTTTACAAGTCACAACTGTAAAATTCAACCCAAAACTTTGTAAAATCGGAATGATTATATTTTGTTTATTATTGGGACGAGCCAATACAATATTGACAAAGAAGGCAGAAATCCATTGGTCACTTTTCTAATTGAATCTCACAATTCAGACTAGACATGCCAATCATTCTCAGACTACATTATTTCTCGCGTATGTGCCTTTTACGGCTTCACAGACCACAAGCAACGCGGAAAATAGGAACGTCGAAATTTTTCACTGTAATAATATTTCTTGGGTTCCATTTCCTTTTTCTGTATTAAAAAAAATTCATTCAGCTCCTTTTACTTCTGACTTCTTTTATAATTCATTCAAGCATTTTCTTTCTTTCCTTCTTTTTTTCATTTTTTTCTATACATAACACATGACGTTATAGTAAGTGACTTTAAATTTGATCCGGCACTGTTTGTGGGAATGTGATAAAACATATAAATAATTGGACTTTTGGTTTTAGTGAATAAACTATATCATTCTAGTGGGGAAGTTTTCGAACGGAAACTGGTATTTATCCATAGATGTAACGGGATGTGCCATTATGCGTACGCGTGTTTAAAATTGGCATGGTGCATTAAAAGATTTTCTATCATACACGTGCGTATTTCATGAACATGCAGAGATTTAAATGCATAAATTATGCTAACACGCCCACTTATTCATGTACACTGGCAAACATAAACACATGTTTCTTCACACACACACACACACACACACACACACACACACACACACACACACACACACATATATATATATATATATATATATATGAGGCGCTTGTGGTGAAATAGTTCCTATCATAGGAAGTGGACATGGTGGCTCGAGTTTAAATCGTGGACGAGTCTATTTGCATTTCACATAGCGTTAGTAGTCTTGGTGAAGGCATGAATCCAACCAATCTCCCACCAGCTATGTGTAAATATTAGGGTAGACTTGGTATAGTAACCGGTCTAACAGAAGGAAAACTCTGAATTCAAGCCTGTCAAACTCCGCTTTGGAATTGATCTTGTGTTTCATCCTGCTCGTGTGGAAGGGTTGGGTATATATATATATATAAGCTGCATTTTTCTTTTAAACATGTTTGATTAGATAAAGCAGACACTTCGTATCTGTATATTCTATTCTCGATCCACTCAAGTTACCGAAAGAATCCTTTGATTTTGGGATGGAATGTGATTCAGAAGGCATTATATATTTTCCAAGTACTTTCGGTCCCATCTGAAGCCATTTTCAGGGGAGAGAATGATCAAATGACAAACACAATGACGAGTCATATCTATATATATAAAAGTGGGAAGAAGAACAAGTGGGAGGGGAATTTACGGAAGATAAGAATTTTTACTGGAGGAATTAGTACTAGTGGAGGAGAATTGGCCGGAAATGTGTAGTTGGCATTTTAGAATGTGGCTGCTATATTCAAAGTTGATCTTTATATCAACAGACCTTTCTGTCCGATTTAATCACACACACACACACACACACACACACACACACACACACACACACACACACACACACACACACACACACACACACACACACCGATATATATATATATATATATATACCCTTCTTCTATATATGTATATATATATATATATATATCCGACTCGTACCATCTAATTTACTGGTATATTTCAGTATTCGGACTCACGCTGTATTAATAATTGTTCCTAATAATCAATGTTTTATTGTAATAAAGTAAAAGAATGAACATATTAGTAGCAAAATGATGAGTGGAAACAAAATCATTCATTCACAGGTAAATTTTCAAGATAAATATTAGACAAAGCCAATTATTAAAGAGTCATTCAGTATCCAAATTGTGAATTAATGTTCAATACTCGATGGCAATACAATCATTGTACTTCATTTATCAAAACTATAGCTGCTACGTGGAAGTTGATAAGAAATTGTTTTTAAAATGATAAGAACAAAAATGTCTAATTATTTAAAAATGGAAAAAATAATAATAATCAAAACATAATAAACAACGTAAAGTAACTTTCATCTAAAAACCACGTGCAGTCTTTGAATGTTTTAAAACAGTTATATCAATTAGAATAATAAATTTATCATTGTATTTTTTATGTGTAAAATCTGTTAAGTCCACCTGGTGTAATTGCTTAAGCGTTGGATTGCTACCTTGAAGTAAACGAGTTTGAACTGCTGTCGGGCTATTGCATTCACTTTCGGACAAATTGTTGTATACTATATTACAACTATATTACGCGTGTACAAATATTTGCGGAAACATAGTCAACAACAATGAACGAACGAACACAATTCTTTATAAAAATATAATCTCTAACGCTTTATTCTCGAAAGGGTGATGGTTGTTGAGTGTGTGAGATGAGCTGGAGACGGGGACAGACTGCTATATTGACCCCAAGTTCTTCTTCGACCACAGCAGCACTTCTTTCTCATCTTGGCTGGGTTGCTCAACCTTGGGTCACTGAGGACCGCAAGACCCACAGTCTGCAAGCTGGTTCCCACGCTGGCATCTTCTCTCCAACTGATTCGAACCGCCCCGGGCACCTGGTTATATTATTGCCTCACGTACACCTGCTTCCGCTGTTCTTCCGTTTATTTACACAGGTACATCTCTTGATTGACGGCTCGGTCGAGAGTCAATATATAACAAAATACCCTCGAGAAAGGTATGGACCCACTTATCACTCTCGCTATGGGTTAAATAGTATCACTACAGTTTTTTTACAAGGATGGTTTCGGCATTAGATAACCCATGAATTTGATACGCCATTAAACAAAGGAAGAAACTAAAATCAGTTAATTTTTATCATTTAGGACGCATTGCATAACAGAAGGACACATCGGCCGAAATGTGAATATAACAATAGGGATAAAGACAATAGTCCGAAATTGCTAAATTATTAAAATCATCTCAGAAATTTAGACAAGTAAAATTTGTTAAGTCAAAATTTCGAAGCATTAACAAGAGATAAATCTTAAGTTGCTTGAATTATTTTAGGTCGATGGGTGCACCTGTTAAACGTTGACTTATTTCAACTTATGTCTTTATCTTGATTGGTATTGTTTACAACACTTTGGCCGTTGTACTTTCCAGACATTCTTAGAAACCGGTTATCCAATTCCACTGCTGATTAGGAATTGTCGCATTGACTTGTTGCAGTAGAATCAACAATTAACACAATATTGGAAGTGTAAACCAGCTATTCCTATTGATGTTTTAACAAATGCATGCTATAATTCTGCTTGTCTGATCATTCGCACGTGACGCTCATCCACATATCCTCCCCGCAGCCAAATGGAATGTTTTTCCACCATCCCTCTCGACCAAGTGAGATATTCATCTACATCTCTCCCATAGCCAATCTGTATATTCTTTTACCCCTCGCCCTTCAATCAATTGGAATATTCTACATATGAGGGTTGTTTAAAAAGTGCTAAGCCTCAGTCACGAAGAAGAGCTATTGCAGAGCATTTTTGTGGTTGCACAATACCCCTAGAAGAACAAATTACGATTTCTTTCAATGCAGGGGAAGACCATGCAAAGGGGAGAAGTGTGCGATAAATCTAAAATGTAGGTGAATTTGGACGACTCTCGAAGATGTGGCTTCTTAACAACAAACACTGTGTTTAACTCCGATAGAATTTCCTTCTGTTAACTTCATCTATCCTCATTAAGTACAATAGCAAACATAAATTATTGTATATATATATATATATTTAAAATCTTATGAGCTCCGAGGATCCGTTGTGCTCTAAAGTTCTGATAAGCACTAATAATGTGCTGTCAAATGCTGAAAAGGAAAAAAAAAAAAGAGTCCCGAAGATTTCTAGGTACCAGTAATACTGTTATTCACCAAATAGAATCTGTTGTTATATATTGATCTTATAGTTTTGGTAGAATTAAATGCTAACAAATGACAAGTATATTAATTATCAAATCGATTGTTATTGTATATTTTTATATTATTCATTGCAAAAGCAACAACAGGATTTTTATGTAATAAAATTGCAACTAATCCTTTTTGTTGAAATAACTCTTCTTGATTTGTTTTATTCCGTGGAATACTTATTGTTTATCATTAACCCTTAAACCACATTTTAAAAAGATTATGGTCGATTTTCAAAAGCAAGTGAATACATTTATTTGTACTAGAGTGAAATTATTTTGCATCTAAAATTTCACTTTATTACATTAATAATGTATATTACCGTTAAGATTTGGTTGATTACTTACGGGAGAAGTGTTTAAGTTAGTCATTTAAGCCAGAGTAGAGATAATCGTCTTGTATTCACCAAAACAAAAACTTTAATATCTCAATTATCCTTTTCAGTCTTGACACTGACAAAAAGAAACGAAATACAAATATGAAGCCATCTTATATACACAAACGCAAAAAAAACAAACAAAAAAAAAAACAAAAAAAAAAACGATTGATATTATATTTCTTTAATTCTGGTAATAATCAAACAAATTTTGCTGATATAAAAATAAAAAGGATAAAGTTTCAACAAAATGTGACTAGATATAATTAACTGGTTGCATTATAAAATTATCAAAGGATTTCCGAATTAACATTTCACAAGCTTTTGAAAATATATAATATATATTTATGATGGAAAATATAAGTACATATCTGGCTAATGAGGTTCAGACAAATTTGAAATTTGATGGTTCTTGTTTCATATACTGTTGGTGGTAATGCAGATTATTTAGGAGAGATCTTTTTAGATTTGTACAAGTATCCTTTAACAAAAAAACCAAAAATAAAAAGGAAAAAGAAAAGAAAAAAAGAATTATGGAAAAATAAATAGAGGATGGCAAGAGACGAAATTCAATATAGGAAAGCAAAAATAAAGAAATTGTAGAATTATAGAAGAAAGAACAGAAAAAAATTAATGAAATATGGGATAAAAATGGAAACAGGACGTAAACCACAAAAAGAAGATTAGAAAAGTACAAGAAAGAGAAATAAGGGGTGGGTGGAAACGAAATTTGAGATTTACAAAAATAAGAAAATAAAAATTGAGAAATGAACAAAAGCCAACAAAAAGGACAACAAAGAATAGTAGAATCTTGAAGTTTGGAAGGAAAGAACAAAAAAAAAAAAACAAAAAAAAAAAGAAAAAAAAAAACCCGAAAAAATTGATACCAAAAATAGGAACAGGTATAATAATAATTTGGTTCAGTTCTTGTTTCTTCGCCAAAATTGGATATCTACGTAAAATTTAACTCATTCTTGTCTCCTAATGATTTCCTTTCGTCTTCCCAACTCAATTTCACTATTTCTTATTCACGGGTAACAATGCGAAAATGATAAGCATCCTACAGCTGTGCGTGGATCAGAATGCATGACTGACCTCAGATTAAATAAATGACTCGTCTTGTATCCTACACCTTATTGTTGACGATTGTTCTTCTTTTAAAACATCAGTCACTTCTCTTAGTCTCTCAGTTACCATTCTTACCTTGTTTATCTTCTTTACTTTCTTTTTCTTCGGTTTTTACATTTCAGTCTTTTCCCTTTCAATTTCTTCATGTCATGAAATGTTGACATTACATTATTATTGATTAGGGAATGTAATTAAAACAAAAATGGTAACTTGATATTCTTATAAAAAAGGCAATATTATTTCTTAAGTTATCGTCTGTGTGTTAAATTGAACAAATGATAGCCATTCTTGAATGCAACTAACTATATTGTTAGACTCTTCTTGTTACCTGCACTTGATATGATTGTAATAATTGCAAAATATTTTTAGAAAAAAAAAAAAAAGAAAAGAAAAAGAAAAGAAAAAAATTGAAAGATATCAGAATAGAAAAATACACCCGCCAATGTCAATCGAAAGACAATTTAACTAAATAAATAGAATAAACTTTTTAAAATGCTGATTTAAAAAAATCCGGATCTCTCAATGTTTTCAAAACTCTGATACTTTCAAATGAAGATCAACATTTGAGTTGAAATTGAAAAGGTTTGGGATTTTTCTTTTAATAAAAAAAAGAAAAAAAAAAAGAGAATCCTGTATAAAACTTGAAAAATTTTCCTTTTCTTTCTTCTGAATGTCTGTGATAATGTATTGTTCCAATTCAGTTGTTTGCTGAGACGATTTCTTGTTACTGATTTCCTTTTTGTTGGATTATTCAATTTGAAGAACATTTAAAAGTGTACCTTGGTAAAGGAATCAGTGCAGACTTATAAAAATACCAAACATAATTGGATACAAAATTGTAAGCCGGCAGAAGATAAGAAATGAAAACAACACACGGCACTAAAAGAAAAACAGAAAAAATGTTTTGTTGGAAAATTTTGAATGATTACTGAATGCCGTTTATATTTGAATCTATTGGAAAGATTGCCTGTTGAAATGTGATAAAAACAACCAAGAGGAACTGCAGAGACGATACTGATCGAAACGTTATGAATGAAATTATGTTTTTCCGAAAATATTAAGAACTTGAAATTGGAATTCTTTTTATCAAAGAAAATTTTAAGATATTCAAATAGAAACAAAAAGACATATATCTTATTATTTTCAAATAGAGGAATTATATAACAAATTGAATTACCAATTATATTATAAATTAAATTATTTTCTGGTCATGGTAATTCAGTTTATAAGAAACATAAATGATGAAGGTTCATTACTGGTCTAAAATATCAGCTTAGCAAAATATAATAAACATGTTTAGCAATAGACAATAAACATGTTTATATGAATCACCATCAAATTATTGCGTTAACTTAAACATTTTATCATTAATAATTTAAAAAGTATAGTTTCATAAATTTGTGAATCTAAGTTATAATTCTGCTTGTTTGTTCGTTTGTTTGTTCGTTCACATATTTTGCTCAACCACATATCCTCCCGCCACTCGTTGATATTCTTCCACTTACCTTCTTGACCAAGCAAGATATTCTTCTATAATCTCCTCCTTGCAGTCAAGTGGGGTATTCTTCCACTCACCCTCTAGACCAAGTGACATAACATATTCTTCTACATCTCCTCTCCACTTTCACTACCTTTAGTCAATTGGAATATTCTTAAACATCGGAGCTTATATTGTTTTCGTGGTTAGAAATTAGCGGCTGCTCATTACTCGAAGTCGTCCATTACTTGAACATATACAGTAATTATTACGCCCAGCAGAATACGTGGAAATTACTCAAAAGAAAAAATCAATTGGATCTATCTAAGCAATCATATGTATATAAGATATTATATAGATTGTTATTATGTATTTTTGTATTATTTATTGGAAAAGAAACAATAAGATTTATATGTAATAAAATTGGAAATAATCCTTTCTTGCTTAAATAACGCCTCTTGATTTTTTTTCGTTTGTGGAATCTCCAAGGGCCCTGCTAGTATAATATATTTTCTTTTTATCTGTCCAATTTTTTTTATTTGTTAGAGAAACTTATTTTAGATCAAAATCTCTTTACTTCCACTCGATCCCTAATCAATTTCTACTTCTGTGAATTTGCTGATAAACCCAAATAATGAGAGCATCAAATTTACTTCTTTTATCCATTCAGCAAGCAAAATTGAATCAAGTGTCAACAGTAGAAGAGAGAATCAATTGTGATAAGTTTTTGAAGGTTGAATCACAGAAACTGAAATTGCATCATTTTTTTTTATTCATCTACGTTTTAACTTGTGTAAAATTGGTGATATTAAAAAGTATCAAATCTATTTATCGCATGCCATACTTGTATGATTCTCGGTAAATTCATAGCATCAAATTAACCGTCGGTTCATTCATCATGTGGTAAATTCATCTTATGGTAAATTTACCGCCAGTAAACTAATCGCATAGTAAATTTATACCAGTTAAATTCATCGTTTTTGATTAATTATTCTTATAATATAGGGTTTCCTTAACCCCACCTTAACCCTTTAGCTCTGTTTACTAAATTCTTAAAAGTAATGATTAAATTCTGAATTTAGTCACAAATAATTTACCTGCGATAAGTTTACGATACGATGAATTTACTGGTGATAAATTTAATATTCGATGAATTTATCACACGATGAATTCACCAACGATTAATTTATCATACAATGAATTTATCGCAGTGAATTTACCGGACTTGCACTTGTATCAGTTTAATGTAAATTAATCAAAAAATATTAGATGTCATTGTTATATCCTCACATGCAAATACATCTACATATATATGCTGAATACATATTGACGCAATAATGATACAGACGAGGGAAGACTTCTTTAAAAAAATATACCTCTCACTTTTGTAAGGTTGTGTGTGTGAGAGGGAGTTGTAGACTGAACAGAAACTGCAATATATTGACCCCCACTCTTATGGCCATCAGCGTTGTGTCTTTCTCGTTCTCCAGGGCTGATCAACTGGAGGCCCAGAGGGCCACTCTGCTGGGTGCGGGCTTTCTCTACCACATCTTGCCTCCAACTCGTCTGACCTCCAACTCACTGACTTCCTGTCTTCACCGAGTTATATAATAGTTCAATCGCCCACTAAATCTCCAACTCAATTTTTGGAATGGCATGTTTGATTGTCATCAAGCGGAAATAACTGTCATGCAGTTCAGAGGTCACTCTCTTCCGGTGCATCAGTCTATGAGTGTATCATGGGCTTTTGCTTTGTCCCATTTCGTCAGCCAAATCCGCCGACGCGATTTCTTTCGATTACTGGCCATTGGAATGTGTCACTTCCTTCCGGTGCATCACTTTGGAATGGCATGTTTGGCCGGGTCGAAGGTCAATATACAACACCATAACTAAACTAATTTTTCACTGACATCAGCAGTGATAAAAACCGTAAAATTAATTAACATTAGCGATTGTATTATTGTGAAAAGTATGACTATTTATAATGATATTTACAAAATTCGGAAGCACAAAATCCCCCAAACATGAATATATAAAATCTAGTGCAATCAATAATTAATAAGTATTCCTAAGATGAATAGGTATGTTTATAGATTTGATAGATAGGGATATTAAACAACATGCTTTATTTTGAGAAGTCTGTCATAGTAAAACAAAACTCTACGTTTGGAAAAGGAAAGTAAAAATAAAAGGGGATTATCGTAAGTATTTACTCGTTTTGTTAGCACAACGATTTTCAGGATTACGATGAATTGGCTGTTCACAAAAAGCACATATAGAAAAGGAATTAAGATAAAACAAAGCTGCTGATGTGAAAGGGTTAAATTACCCTCGGGATTTATTCGAAGATAAATTCCTTCATAGCGTGTGTGTTGATTATAATTCTGTGAGTCTCTTTGGAAAGACGGAACATTGTATATTATTTACTTGTAGTAAATAATATAGAATTCGTGTCTGTGAAGGAAAGCGGATAACAAGTCATGATTCTATATGGGTGTTTAACGAACTGCTAATTCAACATAGTCACCAATGAAGGTCACATTACGATGTAGCATTCCATCAGTGGGACACCCGATTCGTTATCGGAGTCTTGGCGCTGACATCGAAATTTTTCAGTCAAATAGCGATAATGCTTTCCATCGGAGTCACTGTCAGAACTGTCTGAATCTATGGGAACGGCTAACGTTGTTTCACATATTGGCTTCTCTGCATCAGGAATATTCCATTCATCGATATTCGTCGCCCGAAGGTGTTCGACGTGAGCTTTTATTACTAAGCTTGTCAGTTGGTCTTTAATTTTTGGATGATATTAAGCCTGTTACATCATTAACTACAAAATACAGCATCTGTCTAATTTTCTACGATTCTTCTGATTTCTTGAGTAATCGAGATCTCTTATTTTCAAGCTAATATCTTTTGCCTTCATGTTCGTCTTTTCTATTTGCTATTGTTTTTGATTTCTTCTCGTCATCCCTTAAGTGAGTAAAACCACGATACTATTCTTGTAACGTTATTTGATGATACTGCGGGATTAGTGGGTAGAGTGTTTGCCAATGGTCCTACCAAAGACTTTAAAAATGATACTTGATACCCCTTTGCTTAACACTAAGCAATATAAGGTAGGTATCAAGGGTAAAGTGAAGCAACCCAGGGAAAGGGGTAGCGCCCTTCCCTGCATCTCGGTGTAATAGCTATTGAAAAGGGAGCCTTCTGGTCGCCCTCGACTACGGTCGACAACTACTATCTATCAGAAGAATAACGTCCATATATAATAGGTCAAACGGAGAAATCTTGATTGTTTAGTTAACATTAAATATCATGGCTGCAAACATTTGGTTAATATCCATGTCGTTAGCTAATATGTCGTTGAAAGTCCTATGTAGCCTCTTTACCCTTCCATTACTCTATGATAGAATGTGGTAGTTATTTAAAGTCTTCAACGCCTTTTTCATGACATCATTCAAGTTTTTTGTGCTGTCCTTCGTTAACAGTTGAAACGATGCACCAAACATTGAAAATATTTCTTACAATATATATATATATATATATATGTATTAGGTGGGCCACTGTGACCGCCTTTTTATTCGGTACTGTGAACGCTTTAGGCCAATCACTATACAGGTCATATAAATATTGGCGAACGGGAAGTGTGGCATATCAGCTTCTTTATTTGTAGAGTAAACTTCCGCAGATTTCTAGTCTGACATGGCATTCCCTTGTCTTGAAAGTACGCAATTTCCCTAAATAAACACGATCAGAAATACTTTTGCCTTATCTTCTGAAATATTTTTTGTATGTCTATGTGGCCATTGTCATCATGTTACTTAAAGAGAACGCATCTGTCTGATTGAAACAAATAATGTACTACATCGTCCATAATAATATACTTTTTATTTTCTTACTTGGCCATTTTGTAACTCTGTATTCAACGTTTAATGCCCAAAATCTTATGGTCTGCTTCTTGTTCTCTGATTATATCTACGCAAAGTTGCGAAGATATCTCAATGCAGTTCTCAGAACTTTTGTACGCTCTGAACTGTTGTAGTTCAAAGCGATCGGAATTAATAGCATTTATCTCTTATGTTCGATAATCTGCCACTACTTCTTTCTCATCTTCTACTACCGATATATCTTCTGATCGCGCGAGTAAATAAGCACATACGTTTATTTTTTTACCTTGTAGATATTCTATTTTACAGTTGTAGTCTGCTATGGTTAAAACCTACAGCTGGATTTTGTTATTCTGCATGAATGAATGGGTGAGCCTAACAAGCATTTCAGAGGTTTATGGTTGGCGTATGTCATAAATTTCGCGTTATGTAGGTAATGATTGATTTTTGCTAAAGAGTAATGTATCGCAAAGCCTCTTTCTCTATTGTCGCCCGCCTCTGTTGTGCGTCGCTTAGATTGTGCGTTGGGAACTACATGGACTTTTCAACTATCCTCTTCTATGCTTTGTCTAACAATGACTGTTAAGGCATGCATCTTTTGTTAGATCAGAGGCATATTAGGGTCTGCGTATTAAAATGTATATAAATGAATGTTCATTCCGATAGCATATTTTTCAGACGCACGAAGCAACTTAGCATTCATCAACCCATGTGTAACAAGGATATTTCCTTATTAAATTGATGAGTTGCTCAGCTAAACTAGAAAAATTGGAATAATTACAGGGTAATATGATCACACACCTATAAAAGCTCTAACTTGCTTAACTGTTGTTATTGTTACAACTGACCATATTGATTTTACCTTACCTCTGTCTGGTTGGGTTTTCTTATCGCTAATCCTAAATTCTAAATGTGTATCTTTTTTGAAAAATTCAAATTTTGAAGGCTTTAAACGGAAATTGTACTTTCTTAAACTATATAAACTTCTTGAATTTCCCCTTACTGGTGTTATATCGAATCGGAGAACATCAAAATATCATCGAAATATGTTAAAGCATGATCCTCTTGTCATTTCTTGACGACAGACGTCAATTTTCAAAAGACACCGCGTGTATTAGGCAACCTGACAGTGAAATGGAATAGGCCTCAATGAAAAATAAAAGCAGTTTTCTCTTTATCACCTTCATGAAGTTCAACTTGCCAATACTCTGATTTTAAATCTAGCTTTGAAAAATATTTAACTTAGCCTAGACATGCTAGTTAATAATCCGGAGTGGGTGGGGACGTCATTGAATGCTCTAATGTACACGAAAAATCTCTTACTATAACTATTAGGAAGCCCCATGGATTTCTGGGTTTTTCCATTACTCCAACGTCTACTATTTCATTAAGGGCTTCTTTTATAAACTTTCTTTTAGTGGAGTGCGATACGGAGGTTTTTTTTATTGGTACGTGATACCCATTTTCACCGTACTTGCCCAAAGTCTATGTAATTACTAACAAGTCCCCGTTTTTTTTAAGTAGTTTGTCTACTCTTACGCCGAATTCGTTGGGAGCTTTAAATTCTTCTAGTTCTTCAGCTCCAGCGAGCAGTTATTTTTTTTTATATACAACCAACTTGAACGATACCGTCTATCGGACAGCCTTGTTTTAGTTGTATATATCAAACTATTACACAGAAACGAGGCTGACACCATTACTACCGGAATCTTACTTGACTTCCTCTTACGCCACATATGACAAACGAAACTTGAACATAATTGTTCAACTTCATATGAATTAACCCCACAATTATGTAGTCTGGTCTTAGCCTTACATACGTGTACAAAGTGAGGTTTTAATCGAAAGATTAGTTAGCCTTACTATGAACGCGGCATGGATGTCCTTTCCTAACGCTACGTATTTATTCACTATTTTTAGGATCCAAAATCAAAGTATATTACCCGACATCATATAAGTGCGAAACAGTCTGGTGACCTATTTGTATTTCTAACTAGGTCTGGCTCTCTACGTGTCAAGGAAGATGCATTTGCTGTTTGCAAATTTATTTTGACTTTACTTACTTCAGATCGAGTTTTTGACGATCTGTACACTCACTTCTGTAAAACCGAAACTTCCGTGCCCGTATCTATCAACGCTCTATTGGATTTTCAACCCAACCAAACCATCATAAAGTTCGGTAAGTTTGTAGTACCAATTATATGAGTTGGTGCATTCTTATTTCGCTCACTAGGTTCCTTACAAGCAGACTTTCTCACTTTCTCCGATACACTGTGTGTGCAATCTCTTGATATGTGACCCCTCAGGCCACATTGCTGGCCCTGGATATTCGTCAACTGGTTGGACCTCCGATGTTTATCGCTATCAGTTTATTTTCAATCCATTTCCTTGAACTTGGTTGTTCCGTCTGGTTGTAGAAATATTCCTAAACTCGTTACTCCGAGGATCTACTGCTTCTATCCGAGTCTTTTATTTTGCCTGGCACATTTCATTGATTAATGGGTATTTCAATCTCTGAAATTTCAAGCCTGTGTTTCTATTTATTATCAGTTACTGTCCTTTGATACGTCGCTTTCAACGTGCCCGACTCGGCTCTAAACCTTGTGTTTTTTTTTCTTTGTCTACTGACCTCTGAATAATCTTAATCTGATCTGTTGCAACATATGCATTCTGTGCCAGGTTTAGTAACCCTTCTATATATACCTTCACCCGTCTCCTGTTTAATGTTAGGGCTATGAAGTATGTATTTCATTCCAATATTCGGATAGAGCTACATTTAATAATCCAGTAGTCGATGAACAGAGGCCTCAATTTGTCCCTTAGTTGTGAGTACCATAGCAAAGTTTCGTTGTTTATCTGAGGCGTTAATTACGGCAAATTAACGCCCAATTTCTCTCAGCCATTCCTTATATCTATCATCTCTTCTTTCAAAGGTTTTTGTATTTTCAAAAAAAGAAAAAAAGGAGTCGGCCCTCAGTCTACTGGTAACCGAATTAGCAGCATTTTTTTCTGCTGTTAAACTGATAAAATAAAATTACGATAGAATTGGGGCTTCATCACTACATCAAGAAGACACACACAAAAAAAACAGTTATTTAACTGAACTGATGTTGCTATTGGTTTTTTCTCACATTGGCGGTGATGGCTGAGCGTCTGGTGTGTAAAATGGAGGCGTTCGTAGTGTAATGGTTATCGTCGTAGGAAATAGATATGGCGAATTGAGTTCAAATCCTGAACTAGATTGCATTTCATATAGCGCTAATATCCTTAGAAAAGGTATGAATCCAATTATTCTCCCTCTAGCTAGAGGTATGTAGTAGGGCAGACTGAGCTGTTCAGCTTTGGTATGACAACCGGTCAAGAAGAAGAAAAACTGAATTCAAACCTGTTGAACCCTTGTACTGTATTCTATTCGTGCGGAGGGGTTGGGAAACAACCCCCCCCAACTCACCTCGAATATAGGACCTTCTGTTATTTTATCCCTTCTATTCAGTTGTATGTGGAAACGAATAGCGGATTCAAAGTGCCGAGTCAGTTCTTCAGTCTTGTAGGAAGCAGTTATCTTATCTTTGAATCATTCGCCGTCAATCCTACCGCTTGTCTCTGGCCTCCAGTAACAAGAAAAGCGAATCGAAAAGCCAAGTTTCTTTTATTACAGCACCCCGATTCCGACTCCCGCTTTGAGTAGACAGCATAATTTGACCAGCTCCCGCGATCATTTTTATGGCCGATGGAGTCTGGAGATTTTGTTAACTTTTCAGTCTAGGGTCCAAGACTAAGCTTATTTTGTAACACCTAGTTTGAAGATTTTGAACTTTGTCAACTCGTCTCTTTTCCGGTTGCTGGCTTTAAAAATAGCTTATCTAGTTGCACCCTGCAACCACTCGCTTACAATGTTAAATTGGTTTTATTAGTGCATTTCTGGAAATAGTGGAATACCTTTCTGCTTAGGTTTTGTTACCTTTATGTAGTAAGAGAATGGTTGGTCACCGAGTTTAGCGTTTCTTAAATAATTTATTTTCGTTAGTACAGACTTAATTCTAAAGTTATAAAGTTAGCATTTTCTGGGAATATGTTTCATGTTTGCTCTACAAAAAGTGATAATTTGCTATTTTTTAGTGTAGTTAAAAGGTGTCTGAAATTTATATAATTACATTTAACCATTACAAATCAATCGATTCAGACGACGAAAAATAAACATTCTAGCTGAAACAAAGACTCTCTTCTCTATCAAAGCATGGAAATAAATTTGAAAAATATCCAGATGATTAATATTTCATTTACAAGCGAAAAAAAATACATTTAATTTTGTTAATATTTCGATATTGGTTCTTATAAACATTCGAAGTTATGTTTGGACAAAAGTTTCTTGCGAAAACCAATATCAACTGTGTATGTATTTTACCAAAATGATGTTAGTATGATCTAACACCAAGTAAAGTTTTTTAAACGGAGTAAAGCTGGTTTGAAATCAAAGTTTTCCTTCTCCTAGATTGGTTGCTTAACTCGGTTTGTCCTACAATTTGCTCATTGCTGAGAAGAGAAAAGATGGTTTCATGCGAAGCGAAACGTAAGCATCATCGTTTGAGATTTCAACTTTGGTTACCGAGTCTTTTTCCTACATCGATAACCGTTACACCAAGCGTTCCTCCAAGTTGTTTATAGTCTCTGGCTTAAAAAAGAATACTTAGAACTTTTTCACATAGCTAATATAATCGCTTAATGAAAACTATTCCTAAGCTAAGTTACACGTGAAAATGTCAGTTATCATAAGATTATATTTTCAGACAGAATCCTAGAAACAGTTATCTTCTGACAAATTTTTATTACTAAGGCACATAAAATAATGTTTTCCTATGGGTTATAGTTTTAAAAAAAGAATTAACAGTTGGTAAAAAAGATGTCCCGAATCCGGTTTTTCTGAGAGAAACTTATTCAAAGACACATGGAATCTCAAAAGAGGTAAAAACGACGATGAACTTTACAAGCTATAATTCTACCAATAAACAAAAGAACAGTTATTGTGTAAGCTTCTTGAATTGAGTAAGAATTATGAATGTGTAGATTGCCAATGAATTAACCATTCACTATTATGTATTCTATCTTGGTATATCAATAACAAAACCTTGGTCAAGATGATCGATAATGGAACAGGGAAAAGAGAATTTGATTAAGATCTATCGTAAGAGGAGCCGACAAAATAAGATGAGCGAAATGGAAGTTGGTTCGCTGATCCGTTTCTTTAAGCATCTTGAGCTGTAAAAAGAAAAATTTTAATAATTATCTCAGCTCACAGTGTGAATTTAAACATTTATTATTCCTATGCAAATTGATACTTAAGAAATGCAAACAAATCATCTTGACAAGCATTGTTGCTTATTTACAAGAAAATTCACTCGGATTTCTTAATGGATAAAGCTTGTTTGTAATTGCGAAATTCATTGTCATTGTCTTGCATACAACAGAATTATCTTGCAAGATGAGTAAATATTCATAAGATTCATACATTAGAAGCAGAAAACGTTTGGTTTAAGTTATTTGAAATATGCCATTTAAAAGCATTTGAGAGAGAGAGAGAGGGGGAGGGATAGAGAGGGGGAGAAAGAGAGAGAGAGAGAGAGAGAGAGAGAGAGAGAGAAATAATTCTATCCCATTCGGTTTGAGCACACCACAGAAACATTCAAGTAAGGAGAAAAAAATAGATCCTTTATTTCCGTATTTCTCTGTCATTTTAAAATTTTCAATTTATTCTTTTTTAATTATTAGTTTCAGTTAATTTATTATTTCGAAAGTCTTTTGCATATATTCTTTCTTATTTTAATTTATTCTTATATTTATATTATTCTAGAAGGATTTTACAGTTGTATTAGTCCACAGCTAATCATTACGATCAAATGTAAATTTTGTTTCAATACCGTTGCTCACAAAATTAGTGATATTTGTCGAATGAGCTAATTGTTTCATCTCTTCTCATTTAATCAACGATTGTTTTACTACTTCTTTTGTTTGTTTTTTTAATTTCGAGATCGTCAGCAGTTACATTAGTAGGCATAACAGATATCGTCATCTAAGGGAAGGAAAACTCTGAAATCAAAACCAGCTATAACTCCTCTTAAAAATTGATCTTGTGTCACATTCTGCCCGCGGCAAAGGATTGGCTAAATATGTATATCAGTTTTATTTACCGTTAATCAAATCTGTTTTTTCTTATTTTAAGCTAATTGATTTTTTCCTAGCATGATTCACTTTCACATGATTTGAAAAAATAATATGGTTGCTCAATAAACATAATACAAGAGTAGATACTGAGATGCGCAGAGATCGATTCTTGTTTCCGCTTGTTCTGGGCCGGGGGAATTATGGGAATTCCTAACTCAAGTGGGAAAATCAATATGTGATATCAAACACCTTAGAAACTAAACCAATTCTTAATAATCACGAAATTATGCAACAAATATACCAAAAAATTCACCCTCGTCTTAGATGTAAAAAATTTAAAATGGAATTGATCATAATGAGATAACAGTCCTATGAGGAATACAGAAATAACAAATAGCAGTTTCACAGAAAATCATTCGAATGTGTAGCAGAGAAATCTGCTGCGGTTTTTAAAGTTGTAGCAATAATCTACAAGCTATCTCGTCTACCCTAATAGTTTGAGTAAGAAATAGAGTTTACAAATATTGTTTCTTAATGCTGCAAAAATAGAAAATACGCATATGAATACGCGTATTTAGAGATTTATTCGATTTAGTACACGATCAATGGGTCAGCAAAACTTTGTGGCGTTTAATTTTTTGTGAAAATCAACATTTCAAATCTTTCATGTAGGTTTGAACAATGCCTACCTGTACTTAATACACAATTATATCTTTCAGCCAAAAAAAGCTTTCTGTACGAGAATCTGGATATGAAACACACATGCACTTATTTATTCAGAAAATATTCTGATAAACGTGACTTTCTGGACATACAGGTGAAAATTGCGTCTATTTATCACCAAGGGAGAGAACTCGATTTAATGTATTGCATGAATTATTTACGTCAACATTTTTATTATCGCCGACTTTTTTTATTCTAATGATCATTACGAAATTTAAAATAAAATAATTTATGTAGTTCTTTGTAATATTTGCTTAATTCAGTTCTATTGGTTATTCAACGAAGATTTGATTATTAGTCTGAACAACTTATTAAAAAATGATAACCTTTGATTTTGCTTCAGAATTTCTGACAATAATTATCGGCTCAATTTTCTATTCTATTTTAATTAATTTACTTCAGATTTTAAAATGTAAGTAAAGTTAGCGACCATAGTCGAGGGTGACCCGAAGGCTCCCTTTTCGATAGCTACTACACCAAGGTGTAGGGGAGGGCGCTACTCCATTCCCTGGATTGCTCCACTTTACCCTTGAACCGTACCTTATAATGCTGAGTGTTAAGCAAGGTGGTATCAAGTTCCATTTTTAAAGTCTTTGGTATGACTCGACCTGGGATTGAACCCAGGTCTCCCGGGCCATTGGCGAACACTCTAACCGCTGGGCCAATGTCCCGGTCCCTAAAACAAATGAGCGCTTCCGGTCAACAAATATCGCAGCTTTTATAAGACGAAAGATTAAAATTTTATTTAGGAAATTTGGTCTAACTATTTTAACTTTGAGTCATTTAGTTGCAGAGATAAAATCAATGAAGCGTGAAAAACAGGGGTTTGCATTAAAATATCTGGGGAAAATATTTGTTTTCACCATAGCCATGCACATATCAACCATATTTTACAAAATACTAAACGAAGACATCTTGTAAACTAAGAAGAGACATTTAATCAGTTTCTAATAACTGATGCCCCATTGTGTAACATACCCATACATGAATATGTGAAACGTACATAGAATGTTCGTAACATATATACATAGAACACAGGAATCCTGAAACACGAAAAACACTTACGACTTCTTTTATTACCTTTGAGTTTAAAGGTTCTTCGACGTAAGAAGACACATTCTTTCTATTCTGGCTTTTTCATCTGCCCCACCCAACCCCAACACGTGCGCACCAGTCGCAAGGCCTCCGCGAGCAAGCGAAAGTCAACCGTCTTCTCCCGAGGCAGGACTCAACTCAACTGACTTTTTTAAAATCCCCCAAATCCTCCGTGCACGCTTCCGGTGAATGACCTCATTCACGTCCCCAAGTCCTATCAGGGATTTTTATTTTGATATTTCTGAATGACACTTCCCCCCGCGCGCGCGTGAACACTTGCGCTCAAGTTTGTACTTAACTAACCAATGCACTGAGCCGAAAGGTTCTCAGCCTAACTAAACCCAAAGGCAAGATATATAAAACGAAATCCCTCGGCCATTATGTTACAATTGTTATTAAAAGAAGATAGATGTTCGTTTTCTGTACTGTGGTGCATTTTTATTTTAGTTTATCTTAAAAAATCCCAAAAATATTTGTGCAATCCAATTTAATCGTGTATTTTATTCGGAAAAGAAAGTTAGTTGAGCTGTAAAGCAACAGTTTCTTTTGCATACTGATATCTTTTTCATCAATGAGTTGTCTATTCATATGATTCTCAACAATAAATATTTTTCCATTCAAGAGATGAATCCCGAGTCTTTTGCTAATTTGGGATCATATTAAATGAAAACTATAACTGCATGAATATTTTACAGGGACTTTATCGTCATTTATATCATATTTATACGAAATAATTATCAATCCTTACAATGGTTGTTAAAAACTTGCTTTTAAGGTAAGAGGCTGTGTCATTCGAAAATGCTTTAAATAACTATATCGTTTTAGAACTAGCATTTAGAAGACTGTGTGACCCATAGATAATTATATTGACAACTGTTCGGAGTGAAAACCAACTGAAATTCTTTCATGATTCCTCATATTTTAAAGCCGTCACCAATTTTTATTTCCGTAGCTTTCTATCATATTTCACCATGTTTCATTATTCAAACCAACAAATCTATTTTTCTCCTTTTACCGATCAGTACTTAGATAATCATTAGTTATTTTTATCTATTGTTTCGCTTTTCCTGTTTTTTGTCGAAGGATATCTTCTTTCATTGCCTGAAATTCCATTGTTCTTCACTAACGACAATGATTTGAATTTATTTGTTATTCTTGCGTAAATACGTAGGATGTCATCGAACATTCCAAACCCTGTTCTTTTGACCCCTCTAATTCTTTCTAATACACCCACAACACTCCTGCCTACTTTTTTCCTCTCCAATAATAACCGCATTCTGTATTTTATTATTTTATTTCTTTATTTCTTTCGACCTAATTCACTCTAATATCCTCATTGTTTGTCCATTGTATATCCATTCATTTGAAGCATAATGATTTGTTATCGTCAACCATGCTAACATCCTGGAAACCTATTTCACATCCTTCTACCAATGAAGAGAACAGATCTTTAAAAGCAGCTGCTTATTGTCACTTGAACTAGAGTCACAAGGTTCCTTTGTTGAGATACTTTCATTATCTTAAAATATGACCCAGAAATAATTGAAATAAACTGGTGAAATGAAAAAATAATAAAAGAGAGGAAGAATCATTATAGTAATAATACGAGGGAAGTTGGTGCTTCTGTTAAACTATTTAATATCTCAGGGTGTTATTAGATATGAAGTAATTATATAAATTCTGTACTTTCGTCTTAATTAAACTCCTTTGACCGAAAACATAATTCGCCAAAACAATTTTTGAAGTATTAAAAACCAACAACTGCAAAATAAGAGAATTTAAATTTACTTCGCTTTATCGAAAAAGCAAAACATCGACATTTTAATTTATAAGTAATAACTTTTTATATGATTACAATGGCTCAACAACAAATGTTAAAGAGTGAATATTTAGAAACAGGAAATATAAAAACTATTTCTCTGAAATAATTTTAAGATTGTATACATTAACGAAAACAAAAAACAAAAACAAAACAAAAACAACAAGACAAAAAATCTATCCACTAAAACAGCAACAGCAACAGCAGCAACAACAACATCTGTAATAGCAGCAGCAGCAGTTGGAACAGGAGCAGCAACAACAAAACAACACTTTTCATAATTCTAGTTAAAAGGTTCCAGTATAATTGAAAAATATTGTAGTCGCTTAAAAAATTAAGTGACTACAATGTTTTTTTTCGAGATATAAGACAATGTTTTTTTTTGAGAAACAAAAAAATACAAATAAAAAGTTGAAATCAAATATATCAATTCAACTCGATTGAATTAGTAAAGTCTATATTAGTTCAACAATAATAATAGTTAATATTTAACTGCAAATCTAATGAAACCGTAGCAGAAAGAACTTCGTATTTTTGTTTGGCGCGTTAATTATTTTGACCGTTAGGGTCGACACATATTTTTACACAATGATGATGACTTATCCTATTCATCCCGGACCATTTTTCCGGGCAGCACCCAATTGGGGAAAAGCCGCCAAACACTTTCCTCCTCAGAACTCTTCGAAAAGGACAGACATCTTACTGTCCGCTCTCCTTTTAGCAGCAGCATCACGAAAACCATGAGGAATGCCATCTAATTTATGGATCTCTTGAGTCTATTCTTTTAGATCAAGGGTTCCCAGTTGAATATGAATTAGATGAATTCAATACGCCACAAACAGGAACAACTTTAAGTCCCCTCCAGTTTTGGCTATGTCGACTGCGACGCAAAATTCCCCTCTGACTGCCAGACACTTCATCCCTAGGCAATATTTTCTGGAGACATTCACGCTTCTCTAACCAAACGAACAGGACCACGCATTCATGGGCGATTATATCATTCCTGTCTTTAACCAGCAAACACGACCTTTGCTACACCTATGGCGACCATACGTCACTCACACATTCAGCAATGCCTTAACCTAACGATGCACATTTCGCTCAGGCATTTAGCTGCTAAAATGCCTTCTCAACCCTATAACAACTTCATTTCCTTCCTTCCTTCCTTCCTTCCTTCCTTCCTTCCTTCCTTCCTACGGGACTTGCAGCATAAACATAAACCCTTTGTTCCACGCCGCCATCACAAAAATCTTACGACATCTTCGTTCTTCTCTCTCTATCATTTTCTCACAACCTAGCGAGGAAACACGTAACTAAAACCCTCGCTAAAAATAACAACAACCACATCGGCGAAAGCAATAAAAACCACATCGGCGAAAACAACAACAACAATGTAATAACCACATATAACAATATTTCTTCGCTAAAAAACTTTTAGGAAACCTCAATTAGGTATGATTTCGTCATATTTAAAAATTTTCGTTTTCTCTTATAGATATTTTTGCATTTTAGATTATCATAATTTCAAATATAGAATCTGATATTAAAGGAAATTGTTGTTTCTAAGCTCACTAATGCAGACTTTAATTTTCATGTAGATTGATACAAGTAAAGACAACAACAGCAGTATCATCAACAAAACCTTCATCGGATGATCACCCTGCAGTTAGACATGGTCTCGGGTATGAAGTATCACTACCATTAATTATTAACTTGTAAAATAACAAGTTATATTCCATGGGGTGAAAACAACCGGTTGAATTCATATCATGCTCTTAAACATAAAAATCTGTAAAATAAAGTGAAATATGATTTGCATGAATTTGTAAGGCAACTTTTTAGTTTATTTGTTAAATTATATAAAAATTGTTAAAAGAACTATTCATACTAAAATGTTCATGAAGCATTAGAAATAATAATGAAATTTTGAAAATTAAATAATTTTTCGAAATTTTTGTTTTATTTCTTATGACCGAATTGCGCCTAAATCGATTATGGATAATAACATTAAACCAAAAATTAGGAGAGTTCTTAGAAAGATTGTCCTCAGATCAGAAAAGGCACGAGAAAATTATTATTTCTCTGGATATTCCACTTATATTACAATCAGAACATCCAGTGAATGCTGGTCTTCCAAAATAGGTTGGTTGAACATGTAGTAAAACGAGCAAAAAGATCATCAACAAGGGACCAAATGGGGTCCTGTAGCTGTTCTGTTAGGGTGCTCCAGGCGTTCTTCGCATCCGGTAAAGAGTAATGAGCCTGGCTTGGGAGAGAAGAATCATTCCTAAAGAATGGCGAAGAGTAAGGGAATCCTAAGAAGTCAACGAACATTAATCATTTCCACCCTATTAGACTACTAATGTGGAATGCGAAAAATCTTCTTTAGAATTGTAGGTCAGAAGATGACAAATTTTTTTGAGAAAAAACATCTATTTGATATAAGAATCCAAAAGGCTGGCATCAGATGTTCTTTTGAATGCCTTAAACTTACCAGCATGACTTGGCATCAAATCCAGACTGCTAAGAAGGAAAGGAGTGATATAAATGTTGTTTTCCTTGATCTTACCAATGCGTTCGATTTCAATTTCATTTGGGGATCTTTTGGTTACTTTAAGTTATCAGAAACCATTACTAATCTTGTCAAGGCCTATTTCCAATATGTACAGTTCTGCTTTACAACTCTAGGATTTATCACAGCATGATATCTGTTGGAAATTTGTGTAATGGCTGGAAGTACCATCTCTCCTTTGGCCTTCACCATGGTAATGGAAATCATGATAAGAGACTCTAAGTGGGTGGTAGGAGGCGAAAGACTGAAGCTAATTACCACCCATAGGGCCTACATGAATTATATGACGACCAATAAAAAGCCTGGGGAGTTGGTACGACTCGAAATTGAGGGATAATGATGGGACATTGGTGATCAGACAAGAAATTATTGACGGTCTTTGGATCAATCGAAGATTTTTGCCTGGAAATCTGTTGCCTGCAGTTTGGATTATTACCCCACCTAATGTGGTCACTATGCGCGACATCACTCTCATAAGCGCTGAAAACCAAGAAAACAACTAACTCATGAACAAGGAAGTTTTTCGAAGCATGAACAACATGGCCCAGTATGGCCGGGGGCAGCTCGAGCTGCCTCTATCTAGCCAAACTGAGGAATTCAAGTGTGTTAAGGTTTCACTCAGGACGACGTTGGCGGAATCCAATGACACACTGCAATCGAGACTGCTGTAATAAGAAAAAAAATAGACTGCTATATGTGTGACACAGCAAGAAACGTCTGCCATTTGCTACACGTGTAACGAGGTATGATAGGTCCAAGTTATAATGAGAACTAGAGGTTAAAAAGAGAGAGATGAAAAAAATAATAAGACGAAAAAGCAGACAGTATGTCTACAGAAACAGCCGGCTGACCACTGTGTGCCTCGGCTAAACAATCGCAGTTTAGGTCAGCAAGTCATGAGTGGATGACTACGTTAATCAAAAATAAGTAGAAAAAACGTGGATATCCTAAATCTTCTGCGCAGCTGTAGCATCAGAGAAAGGATGTTACTACCGCCGAGATCAAACGGAAGTAAGGAGACGACACCAGTTTGAAAGTGAGTTAGCAGCCGGACGCGAAGAGGTAAAGACGCGATTGAACACTAGCCACAAAGAACAGACGAAAATTTAAGAGCCCCATTTTGAGTTTAAGCTCCGAGAAGGGGCCTCACACCAGAAGCGAACCTGTGAAGACGAAACCAGTGAACAAACACGTTAGAACTACAACAGAAAACCGGAAGGAAAATTCAAGGTCTGTGTCTGCTCTCTATTTTTCCTCTTGGCATGTTGTTTTTTTGTCCAGCTAACGCGGTCGACACAACTTTCATACTCTGTTTCTTTCTCCCGGCGACTACTTGAAAATTGTAGTAGCGAATAAACTTTTGTGTCAGTTAACTTAGACAGAGTTTCATGCGTTCGTCAACATTTCCCTCGGTGAGGTTACAACAGGGTTCGATTATTATTTAAGACGTAGCGATACAGCCATCAACACGTTCGAGCACGTGGAAGTTACAACTGTACATTTGGTGTGTCACGAAACAACGTCCTATTTGGTGCAGTATCATTACAACACTCTATTTGGTATCGTTATGGTAAAAACTATTTGAGACCCATTATATCACACAGGGATATCATGGGTTAGGTAATATGAAAGGAATTTCACAGACAAGAGGAATTGATAAGGTTTACCAGGGACGAGTTCCAGGCTGAGAAGAGCCAACTGATGTGATGAGAGGCTGTGGAAAAACGAAAGATCTGTTTGAGAGATTTGTGGGAAACGGAGACAGGAAGCTTTCTGATTCGGTTAGCTTATAAAGTTCTCTCTACCTCCGAAAATTCTGTCAGTGGTTGAGCAAAAATCCATCAGATAACACCTGTAATGCTGGAAGACATTCTCACTGGGTGCAGAAATAGCCGAACTCAAGATGTACGGAAGCGCAAATAATGTAATGGATATTGTCATAGGAAATAGACACAGCGACCCGAGTTCAAACTTGGACGAGGCTGTTTCCATTTCACATAACGCTTGTACTCTTGAGAAAAGTAATAATCCAACTATTTCCCTTCCAGCTTTGAGTAAAATAGTAGGGCAAACCAGGCTCTTTAGCTTTGGTGTGGCAACCGGTCTTGGAGAAGAAAAACTCTTCAAACCTTCTTAAAAAATTGACCTTGTATCGCACCATGCGCTTGCAGAGTGTTTAGTAAATACATACTTAAAATACATACAAGTCCTAAAATCTCTGGTTGTGGCCCTGAGTTAGGAGAGCAACTGTCAATGCCTTGTCCAAGGAAGGTTAATACAAAATAGCTAATATCGTTTGCACAAGAAGAGAAAAGGCCAAAACATCTGTTCAGACGGCAGAATTGGATATCTTGAAGTAGCCGATTATTGGTAGATGCTGGTAAATGTAGACAAGCGGCTTGGTATACCATTAGAGTTAGTGATTACTAACTTGAAGCAGGATTTTTTCCAGTGGTCTGGGGTTCTGCGCAGAGTAGCTTGGGTGAGTTGAAAGTCTCTTTAGAGGACTCCATACTGGAAGCTTTTGAAAGGAAGAAGCTCAAATCTACGGAGCTTGATGCGGAAATAGAAAAGCTAAGCTGGAAGTCAAAGGTTTGTTCAGTGGAGGTCTGATGTCGGGGCTTTTTGGCGACTTTAACCACAAAGTTTCTAAAAATTATGCCGATCAACAGACAGCCCCTTCGTTGGACGATCAAGGAACTATCAAGTGTAGCGGGGTAGAGGAGTCAGAAGCTCTGGTTGAGGAGAGAGGGACACCAGATAATCATATAGTAGGAATCTCAGCACCAAAGTGTTTGTTTTAACAATAAATGCATGGCATACTTATGAGTTGTACGTATGCTTCACATTGATTAAATAAATAATCTTTTTCTTGATGGTTTTTAAACATCGTTTTTTAGTTCAGAATTAAAAAAATCCAACCAGTTTCTATATCTCGTTATAATTTTAATTGATATTTTCGGTAATGAGACGGTATAAATTTACTTGCAATGGAAACTTCACACTAACCAGATAATTTCCATTTGGAAATTGGCATCTACCAACCCCGTAGCATTAGCAGGTTGTAACACTAAGTCATTTTTGGTGGTATTTAACAGGTTTGAATTCACAGTTTTCCTTTTCCTAAAGAGGTTGTCTTATCAAGCTAAAAGCGCCCTGTGTGCCATACTATTTACCCATAGCGGGAGAGAGGATAGATGGATGTAAGCTTTTCCCAAGAGTATTAGCCCCATGAGAAATGCAAACAGCCTCGTCCAGAATTTGAACTCGGGTCACCGTAACCATTTCCCATGACGATAACCATTATACCACCAGCGACTTTCTTTTTGGAAATAAGCATATTGTCATGATAACAATTTTTTTTACAAATTCATAGTAGATTAGGATAATTATTCGGGGATGACAGATATTTATAATATATATTAGTATAAACAGCCACATTATGAAATGATAAAACAATATTTTTAACTCTAACCAAGTATTACATATAATAACTCATGTATGGGATTACAAAAAGTGGTGCATTTTGGTAATATCATGATGCTTCATCATATATATATATATATATATATATATATATATATATATATATATGTGTGTGTGTGTGTGTGTGTGTGTGCCGATAAGATATATTTTATATATAAAAATATATGAGTCAAGATGTATAATAGTATATTTGAAAGCTTTATAATCAAATGAGCATGAACGACTTCAAAGTAACTGATGTTTTCTTTCTCTTAAGAATACTTACTGACTAAACGAATTTACTAAATGCTCCAATTGAAGTTTCATTGAAAGTTAATCATGGGAACTTAAGATGCATAATACTTTTTGAAAAAGAGCAAAAAAAAACAAACAAAAAACAAAAAAAACAAATCTAAAAAAAAAAAGCTCAAAAAATAAAACAGAAAACTCCCCCAGATATTCCTTTTCATCAGAATGTGAAGAGAAAATGTAACGACTGCTTCAAGTGAGTAACCTAAAAACTCGTATGTTCTTTCGTCCCATTTTGTTTGGTTTCTTTGTATAATGGCTTATCAAACTTTGTGGGTTATTTAATGTCAGAACCATCCTTACAGAGGAACCCTAGTGGTTCTATTTAGCCTATAACTGAATAGATAAGGGAGATCATTATTTTGCCGAAAGTAATCGGTTGAAGGTGAACATAATAACACGCCCAGTCGTAGTCCAGAGAGTTATCTCCCGTGACACGAGGATTCTCTCATGATAAATAAATATTATCATGAAAAAAATTAAGTGCTAATATTTTCATATATATATTTTTCTCATGTGTGGTTTTTCATTCGACAACATTTTTAGTATAGAATCTCATTTTGTTGAAACCGTTTAAGGGTAATAACCCGTTTTCCATTCCAACCGACGGAACATACATGATTAATTGTCAGTGGACTTTTTTCAATATTTTATTTCCTCTTAATGACAAGAAATAATTTTTAAAAAACTTAATTCAGAAGATAAATATTTAGGATGCATAATCCTCAAACATAAAAGTCAAAATGCAATATCATTAATGTTGCAATCTCCATAAATCTGATAATTAAGGTGATATAATAGAATTGTAGAATTAATGTGAAAACGAAGAAACTGAGCAGTTAAATCTTTAGTTATAAGAGAAGAAAGTAAACTCTTCCCACTCTATTTGGTCAAAAATTGAAAGATCTTTGACACAAATTTGGTGTTGAATTTTAAAGCGATTTCAATTTCAAAGTTTTTAAAAATCAAGACAAGAAAATTAATTTGATGGAATTGAGAGAACTGATTTTGACCAAACCGAATTTATCTTGTGGTTGTAGACTAATAGAAATATCTTTTCTATTCCAAACATTTCCCCTATCATATCAGATTTGAGCAATTCTCATAAAAGTAAAATACTTGTATACTCTTCGGAAATAAGTTTTATGTTAATTATATCCCATCTAAATTGAGAAACAGAAAAATACTGTTAAATTAATTTTATTATTAAATCGTATGTCAAAATAAAGACATCGATTAATTAATTAGTTGATTAATTAATTAATTAATTAATTAATTCTATTGAAAACTACGTTCATTATTAACTATGTGTGCACGCGAATGTGTACGCGTGTGTGCGTGTGTGTGTACGTCTGTGTGCTAGTGTGCACGTGTGTGTGTGTGTGTGTACGTGTTTGTAAATACGTACAAATATGAAAGAACAAGTTATTAATAGGACGATATTTTTATGATTCCATTTTTTACTAACGTTGAATGTTTCGTTTTTTTTTACATTAAACTATTTTCAAGGTATTTAATATATGATGTATCTTCTGAATAAGATTTAATCTAAATTTTTTTAAATTGAAACAAAAAAAGGTAGGAAGCTTTTAACATTAATACAGCTAATAGAAATTGAATGTTAAAAGCTTTCTCATTTTTTCGTTTCATTTAAGAAGAAAAAAAAAAAAAATTCAGAAAATACAACACCACATGCTAAATGCCTTGATGATGGCTTAATGGGA
Organism: Sepioteuthis lessoniana; assembly: GCA_963585895.1. NCBI lineage: Eukaryota > Metazoa > Mollusca > Cephalopoda > Myopsida > Loliginidae > Sepioteuthis > Sepioteuthis lessoniana. The sequence goes on along the minus strand of OY757911.1, from coordinate 28,159,930 downwards.
AAGCTGAAACATTTAACGTTGGCAAATACAACACCACATGCTAAATGCCTTGATGATGGCTTAATGGAAAAGCTGAAATATTTAACGTTGGCAAATTCAACCATATATATATATATATATATATTAGAGAAAGGACCCGGCATTGCCTGAGATAATAATAATATACTAAAGTGTATTTTGTTAAACAAAGATTAATTCCATTTACTTTCCGTACGAATGAGTCCTATCTTATCAATTTTCTTTCATTAAGAAGATATGCTAAGTGTAACGTTTATCGTTGTAGGAAATGAACTCAGCCACGCGAGGTTAAGTCTTGGACGTGGTTTTTGGTCTTTTATATTCGCTCTAATACTCTTGAGAAAGTAATGAATACATCTCTTCTCCCTCCGGAAATGGGAAGTTGTAGGGCAGACTGGACCTTTTCGTCTTGGTACGACAATCGATTAAAGACAAGGAAAACTCTGAATGTAAACTAGCTCTGCTTCACTAGAATTGACCTTGTGTCACATTCTATTCGTGGTGAAGGGGTTGGACCAATTCAGAGATAATTATCCATGAAATATTTCCTGGATAACTTTGATGCCTATTTTGGGTCATTGTTTTCCTGGAAGATGAATTGATGTTTAAGGCAAAGTTTTTCAGCAATCTGTTTAATTGTTTGGTCCAACATTTGAGTAACAGTTCTTTCTTCCTGATTCCATCCATTTTAATCAGACCTGCCACCTGAAAAAAACATTCTCATAGTATAATGTGACACCGCCACTCTTGTTTGATGAGGTAGAGTTCTTTGATTTGAAAGAGTCTTCACTGTTTTTGCCAAACAAAAGCAACATAACCGTTTCCATGAAGTTGCATTTTTGTTTCATTTAGCCAATGACTGATGACCAGAAACTTGAATCCTCGTCAAAATGACGCTTAACAAAAGCTCATCTAGATATTATGAGCCAAGATTAGAGTCTACCATGGTGTGTTTGTCGATTTACTTCGATATCAGAGTATTACTGCTTTCGTGTTGAGGGGATAGGCTACAAAGTCATAATGACCCAGTGTGAGACAAGGTCAAATAAAAAAGATCTATTTTCGTGTCTGTCTGTTTGTCTCTCTCTCTCTCTCTCTCTCTCTCTCAAAATGTGGTTTTATGGGATACTATCACTCCAGGACAGAGGGGATCTGGAAATAATAGCAATGAAGGAATACCTCACATTCCTTAGAGCTCCTGGACTACAGCCTTACTATCAGATAGTTTTGTGTTATATCAAGGACACTCGTTGTGGGGGTGTTATTACCCCTCTGCTGAGATGCAGTCTGCGTATTCTACCGAACCAGCCGACTGGGATAATTTTAAACTTTGTCCATCTCCTTCTACACCAGACTTTTTATTCTTGAAAGATAATTTAAAAAGTTTTTTGCGATACATATGAAAACTTTGGTTTTCTTTCTTCGTCAATTGAGGTTTTTTACTTTATCGATATCCTATATTTTTTGGTAATGCTTTGCACTGTTGGAATTGGCATTTTACATTGCTTGGATACGACTTTGTAGCCTTTTCCCCTCATCGTGGGTGGTCACAATATTTAACCTGATCTCCTTACTAATTTCTTTATCTTTACTGTTGTCACTTATTTGCTTTTGACGATAAATGTTGAAGATTGTAAATGCTACTCACTATTTAACATTTGGTCCTGAGTGGCATTTTGCTGTATTGTCGTACTGACTTTGTTTTCATTCGCTTTAAAAGTGAGAAACTCTCATATAAGAAAGAAACTCAATCACATCCTTATTTATTTTCATAATGAAAGATGGAGACATGAATAATTTTTGTTTAGGTTATTTGGTTTAACGGAATATCAACTCTTCATACTTATTTAATGTCAAATCCTTTTTATATAGTTTGCACATAGATGGTTTCAAGTATTGGTATCTAACACTAATAATTAGATTTAACATCAGTCATTTGCTTGCACGCAGTTAAATGGTTAAACAGTTCTATTTGACCCATTGATGGGATACTAACAAATACTATCACACCAGATCAGAGGGGATCTGGAAGTAATAGCAATGAAGGAGTACCTCACATTTCCTAGAGCTCCTGGACTAAAGCCTAACTCTCAGATAGTTTTGTGTTATATCCAGGACACTCGTTGTGGCGGGGGGTGGGTAGTTATTACCCCTCTGCAGAAATGCAATCTGCATATCCTACCGAACCAGCCGACAGGGATAATTTTGAAGTTTGTCCGTTTCCTGGGTATAATTTTGAACATACTTTTGGTGACCAAATTGCAAAGGATACGTCAATGAAATACAGTTTTTCTACAAATGTATTCTTTTTTTCATTATTCTTTTTAAAAAGTTATTATTCATATAATGAAAATATTAAAAAAAAAACAAAAACAAAATTAAAACAAATATTATTTTGCAATGATAAGCATACATTTCGTGTTAAACTGTCTGTCTGTTCGTCTGCCTGTCTGTCTGTCTGTCACTCTTTCTCTCTCTCTCTCTCTCTCTCTCTATATATATATATATATACACGCGCACGCACATATATACATATATATATATATATATATATATATATATATATATATATATATATATATATATATATATATTAAAAATGTGGTTTTCTGTAGTCTAGATTCCTGTGAATACTGTTGAACACGAAAGTGTTTTGAGTTATCCACTATCTGGATTCATTTCAATTGATATTTTCGAATAATAAAAGTCGCTCCATTTTGTCTGATATTACCTATTTCCCAGAACCGATCAGCCATCTCAAACTCTTTACTATTTGTAACTTTGTCCATCTCCTTCTACACCAGACTTTTTATTCCTGAAAGATAATTTCAAAATCTGAAATGTATTCACGAATTATGTGTTATTGTTACACGAAGCTTTATCCATTGGCGCAGAAATCTTTATGATGTGTCATAAAATAAAATAACACAAGAAAGAGTTAGGTTCAGCCTATCCCTATCAATGGACAGCAACACAAAGAATTCTACAAGACATTCCCTGAATGTTCAAATCTTTATATGCAGATAATTAAAAGTGACTTCGTTGCCAAGAGAAATCATATACGAAAGATCCTGGAAAATTGACCAGTGTTGTTAGGCGTGTAATAAAACATCAGAAGTTGAACGAATTGAGAAGGGAATGACGATGTCTTAAAATTCAATTGTACAGCTGAAACACTCACAAAGTCATGAATATCGTATCAATAAATATAAACTCTAAATATTTACACAATCATATACTGATATATTGATACAAACAACTGTATACAAATATACACCTATTTATTACAACCTATTCACATATATCCATAAAGAGTATGAATGGAGACAAACACATTTTATCCATATTTACACACACAGATACGAATAAAACAAGCGATATTGGTTGGAATGAATCGATATACTTTAATTCTACCCGACTTGGCTATATTAGTTTTACTGCCTGACCAAGGGATTGAACCCAAGACCACTTGGTAAATTAAAAACACGAACGCAACTCTTTAAGGTAGGAAAATTCTTCTAAGTAATATTATGCGAATAATAACATACTAGAATAATGATATTCAACGCTGGAACTCAGATTTTAACCCAACTTTTAAAATTAATGTGATATGATTTCTTTTATAACTTTTAAAAAAAGATATTGAAAATTAAGTTAACAAGATTTTGTAATTAACGTTTTTAAAAATTATCACGCACCAAAAACTTAGAATGGTTTATTAAAATCAATAAACTATCATGTCTGCAGAGATATCACATCAATATTTTGTGTTTCCTGCTTTGTCCAAAATAAAAGTTTCTGTAGCATGGTGTAGTGTCAATTAGGCACTTGCATTCAGTAGGCGCAACATTATTCCATACACATTGAAGGATTCTTTCAGTTTTTCTTTATTTCTAAATGGTTACAAATCTAATTGCATTTTAATTATACTACTGAATTTTTCAATTGAGATTTAAATCGGAAGAATTAGTTAGACAGTCCATATAGTTATGATCGTCCAACCATTTGTAAGTGTCTCTAGCAGTGTGCAATAGAGCAGTATGTTGGAAAATTAAGTCTTGGAAGGCATTTCTGGAGTTGGGACTATGATGCAATTAAGGCGTCCCAATTTACAAGGTGGTGACATGCAGAGGAATCCAATATAATTTGCAGTCATTCCCAACCAAATCCAAACATCTTGGCGCTATATAGTTCAAGCTTTTCTCCTTCTCAAAAACCATGAACTCTTGTCTCTAAAAACAAAAAAATACTTTGGATAATTATGTAACAGTTTAATGCTGACTCGCTTTGATTCAACGCAAACGTCGCCGCTTCTCAGTGCAATGTAGTAACTGTTCTCTAAAGAGGAAAACCGAATCGCTGTTTACGCCTGGTAATATTAATCGAGATGACGCAAATTATTCCTTGATGGTTATAGTGTAGGCGAGTTAACGGATGGAGGCAAAACAGTTTTTCTTTCAAAATAGTTTTTAAGCTCTCATCATCCCCATCCGATGGGATCTTCTTTCGACAAGCAATTTTTTCTTCAGTAAATGTTGATCTTTCTATCTCGTATTATTTAAAACCTTGTTGGCAGTCCCTTGGGAGCATTGGACCTCTCCGGCTATCTCTTTTTATATCAAATCATCATTGGCTCAGTAACGAACAGGCGTTTTCACATCTTTCAAAATATCTGACTTTCATCTTGTTATCGTGACATGCACTCAAGATCAGAGTATTTTCAATCTTAAAATGGGCTTTATTCATACTAGTATCGACTCAAATATAAGCTCTAGCATCATGTTCACGTTTTATTGTTTTGATAGCGTTACTCCATTTCTTTATTAATCTAGATTTTAAAATATTCTAATTTCATTGTATATTACACACGTTATTCTAATTTTTGGTACTTAGCAAGTACTATAATTTCAAAACCTTACAACAAATATATATGTACTAAAATCTAAACTATCAATTTAAATAAGATTACCACCTCCCCGCAAAAGTTTACAAATAAATCCATGCTAACAGTTTTTTTAATATCAATATTCAAATATTTTGCTTATAACTTTACAACATGCGAATAAAATTCCTTGTAAATACAATACAGAAATATTTGCGGTTTAAGAATTATTCTTTTACTTTTTGCGAGCTTTTTACGTCAACATTAACTGGTTATCTTCCCTGAAATCTGAGTGACTGTAAAACAAAAGGGAAAAGAGAAATTGTCATTCCACTGGGAATTGTTTTATCATTGAAACGAGGTTGGAGTTGAGTGGATAATAGTAGGAAATGATCTCTGGCAATAATTAATATTCTTGCCATTCTTATTTGTCATCGGGAATAAAATATCTATAGTTTTCAATAAGCGCAATGTAGACGGAAAAAATTCAGGAATATATTTTCGAACATAGTTTTAAAAAGGATTTTATAATAGATATTTTGCGTTATAAGAATTATAGTTATCTTGATTTATAACGATTTACATTGGGTTAAGTGAGAAAAGAATTATATCTTGTTTAAGAATATAGTTTCATAGTAAATCTGAGGTGGTCAGCATGGCTGCCTTCCATGCTGTCGATCCGGGTTCGACTCCCAGCCAACGCAGGATTTTTTGTTACCGGATATTGGCCTAGGGAATAGAGTGTTCGCCAATGGCCCGGGAGACCTGGGTTCAATCCCAAGTCGAGTCATACCAAAGACTCAAAAAATGGTACTTAATGCCTCCTTTCTTAACACTCAGCATTATAAGGTACGGATCAAGGGTAAAGTAGAGCAATCCAGGAAAGGAGTAGCGCCCTCCCCTACACCTTGGTGTAGTAGCTATCGAAAAGGGAGCCTTCGGGTTACCCTCGACTATGGTCGCCCACTTTACTTACTTACATTAGGAAACTATGAAATCATACATATTGATCCTGGGTTCCAGTTAATACTAATATGCAATAGTATAAGTAGTAGTATAGTAGTTCATATTACAACTATTCAATAAAATAGCAATTAGTCACAAAAGCTATTTCCTTTACAATTATTATTCAATACAACTTGATGCTGTTGTCTATAACATTTCTGGGTGTGTCAGAGAAAGAAGCATTCATGTTTACTGGCGTTGACAGTATACACTCATCTAATAACACTGCGATATATCATCTCACATTAGCCTTTAAGAAGGAAACATAGCTTCCTTTGTCTCTTTTATTTTTTTGTTCCATTTAAAGCAACACGGAACCTGATGGTAAGTGTAAAGTGATCATATCGTACAGCTGAAAAAAGATATAACCGTTATGTCTCTTGTATTTTGTGATTGCTAGAAATCCGGATTACCGCTGATGTTGCTATTGAATTTCGAATGTTCATCGTGTTTGTTGCAATGAACAAACATTGCAAGCATTTATGAACATTATGGAATTGCACTCTACAATGATATGGTTTGTTTGTTATTTAATGGCATATCAACCTTCTTGGGCTATTTAACGGCAAATCTATTCTTTTTTTTGTGACAGCAGTGGAACTATTTAACCTATAGATGACAGGATAAGAGGGTTCATACTTTTCCCTAGGGGTATTTGTCTGAAAGTGACTGGAGTTCGAACTCGCGTACTACAATTCCGCAGTCTAGCGTTTTAACCATTACACCATGGGGATACCCCACACAATTATATGGGCATTAAATATTTTGGATAGTGGTGTACCCTAGGGAAGCATTTATATATTATTAATTGCATACTTCCAAGGTAAATTTTTAAACCGCAAACTTCTTGTGGTCTTCTTAAACAGGACCTCCATATTTACCCGTTTGGATTTCTGTGGAAAAATAGCCTTGAAAATTTCTCGTGCGTTTTTTTTTATCAAGGAGAATTCCTTTTGCAAGTACTATAGAGGATTATGAATCATTTGCTTTTTTAACAAAATTGAAGAGCTTTTTATACCTGCTAGGGTTTGAAATCTTTAACAATATCATATATTAATTTTAGTGGAATGAATTAAGACATGCGTATGTAGAGAGCCAGTTTACTACCATTCCGTGGATATATATATATATATATATATATTGCCTGCACCAGACTATGTAGTAGGGACTCTGCTTATGTAGGTGTATTTGCGAGAAGCGCTATGTCATTAGCACAGTCTGCACCCGTAATAGTTTCAGCGGGGTATCATCTTCTTGTTGCTTTTTTTCTTTGTATAAAGCCGTATTTTTTCATGAGATCTATTGACGATCGAAATAAGAAGTCGAGTCAGGTTATGAATAAATATGAGGCTAATGTATTCCCTCGATGAACACCTTAACAATGTCAAAGAACTCTTTGTCTCCATCTGGTGAGCGAACTTTTACTTTAGTCTGGTGCAGGCAGCTGGAAGCTTTAGCCTCCATGGGAATGCATACGAAACGGAGTACATGAGTTATAAAGAAAAAAGGAGACATCTCCACTCTAAATAGTGGTTCTCTGAAATTTTTGGACAAGTTCACTTATCTTGGTAGTAGCATCTCTTCGACTGAAAATAATATCAATTTGCACTTAGCGAAGGCAGGGACTGTTATCAAGAGGTTATCGATCATATGAAAGTCTGACCAATCTGATGAAATAAAACGCAATTTCTTCCAACCAATGGTTGTATCAATTCTACAATATACGTAGATGCATCACATGGACACTGACTAAGCGTATTGAGAAAAAGCGAGACGGTAACTGCGCAAGAATGCTATGAGACATATTGAACAATTCCTGGAAACAATATCCCACGAAAAAACAGCTGTATGGCCACTTACCTCCGATCTATAGAACCATCCAAATAAGACGAACAAGACATGCGGAATACTACTGGAGAAGCAAAGACGAACTCATAAGAGACGTTCTTTCATGGACTCCTTCACATGGACGTGGCAGTGTTGGCCGACCAATAAGAACTTACCTACAACAGCTCTGAACGGACACAGGGTGTAGTCTACAAGACCTTCCGTAAGCGATGGATGATAGATACAAATGGCTAGAGAGAGAGAGAGAGAGTCAAGGAAATCTGTGCTAGCAGCACGACATGATCTTGATGATATATATATATATATATATATATTGAGAGAGAGAGAGAGAGAGAGAGAGAGAGATAAATGTAGATATATTCAGATATATATATATATAGTTATATTCCTTAAACATATGATACTTGACCAAATATCTAGAACTGTAAACAAGTCCATCTTCCATAAGAAAGTATGTTTGGCCAAGAATGAGCACATTTTGAAATATTATTTATTTGGAGTTGGAGGTGAAAGTTATAAAGATCAGAATGTCAAAATGACAATCATATGTAATTTGTTTATTCATGTATTCAGAACTATTTGTAATACCCGAAATAAAAATCCCAAATTAACTAACCTTCCCTTTAGCAACATTATTAATTGCATTTTGTGAACGAATATAAGCGTCTACCGTAAGTTTGTTTTGATGTTTAAATAACATGTAGCCAACAGTTCCACAGCAAGCTGGTGGAAAAAAATTCGATGCCGATAGGCAAATGAATTGTTTTTCCCACTAAAGTGAATGAGACAGATTGTGAAGAATTTGATCGAGTTTGTAATATTCCAAAGTGACATCCATCTTTATCATTGACATTCAGCGGACATTGGAGTGCATTCTCGAATCTGTGTCTCACTTATATTTTTGACATTATTTTCTCTGCACTTCAGAATGTAGATTCCTTTCCAATGCACATCTTTGGTTAGGATGCATTAAACGGCTTACCTATTATCCAAAGAGTTTCTTGTCTTAATTTAGAAACTTCAAGCTGAATACAGACTCAAATGCATATTTGAAACTCCTGACATATTTGTTCTTTCTATAGACTATTCTTAATGCTTCAAAATCAAGTTACCTCATATCTGGAAAGATAGTTTTTCTATAATGAGTCTGTCTCTGTAAGTAAACAAGCTATTGAAACAGCGGATATTCATTGGTTGAGGTGATACAGTCTTGTTAATTTACGGTTGGACTTTAAAAGCTGACATCTTTTTCCAATGAAGGTTGAGAAACATTTTTATATTTTCTGATTTTCTGCATGAAGTGGCTGGATTCCTTAGTGGTGACAGTAAGAAGCTCACGTTTTCTGGTGGATTAGCAATAGTTTTCTGTATGGCTCTTCAGAGCGATTTCATGGTTTATATATACAACATGTATGACATCGTTCTTTACAATATGTGCCCATCATTCATCAGGTGTCTCAAGTATTTTTTGCAGTTTGTATTACTGTTTGTATTTGGCTGAAAAATTGGTTGTCATCTATTTCTGTTGCCCTCAGATCCCTGGTGCATCTATCATCAGAGGGCGTTGTAAGTTAGGGACAAATGTTCCCTAGTGTTACTGTTGAAAACAAACCACATAAATGATGATATCGTTATTACAGGTGGTTATTCCCCATCCGCAATTATCATCAGATTTAACACCTCCATCACTGCGGGTTTTTATAGCCAATAAATTGATTGGGCAAAAGAATTATTACATTGAAAGTGTCCTGTTTTTGAAAACAGGAAGGGTTAATGCAAGGGAACACTCAACAAAACAAACCCAAGACAAGAGAAGATGATTATGATGGGAGAATCTTCCCCATCCTCCATTCTCACCAGACTTAAAACCTCCTGATTTTCATTTGTTTCAATCACTCGAACATTTTATAAGTAGTAAAACATTCAGAAACAAAGAAGTCGAAAACGGTTTTTCAAACTCTTATAACGTAGAATCCAACATTTGCCTTATCATTGGGTTACATTCAGTGAAAAGGAAGGTAATTACGTTTTTGATGATGATATTTAAATGAATTTAAAGTACATTTTTAAAAATATTTTTCTGGTAAAACGTTGTTACTTTCCGAACACCCTAATATATTGTTTTAAGTTTTCATTTTTGTTTTAATTTCAATAAGATAACATAAAGATTTTATATAAAAAGAAAACTTACTTATGCGTACTTAATACAGGGTAAAAAAATGTAAAGTACCATATATATTAACACATAAACAAAAAGCTGCAGCAAAATTATTTTCGTTTATATTGCATTTTGTGAAGCAACTATCGTGAAGCTAGCATCGGACAAAATGACAGAACCTGAACTGTGCAAACAGACAGCCGTTAGGTAGGAATCATTATTCGAATATCCACAGAATTAAAAGTTGATTAGCAATTAGCAACAAATCTTGGTGAATACTTTTCTTAAATAATCTACTTAGCTTATATTTCTCGTTTTTGTATCATTTTAACCGATGATGAGTAGTGTACGAATTCTTCAAATATCACGTATATTAGTCTAGTCGTTTTTTGTATCAGTAAATTTGTTAAATTGTTGAAAATCTTTATGAAAAAATCTTAGCATAATTTACAGCACACATATTTTGCTGATTCTTAAAGGATCACAGTATATACACCTTATAATATTTATGATTGATGTAAAACATTTAATTAACTTATCCAGAAATACGATTATAAAATGCTGAGATATTTAAAATATCTCAATCGGTTTATAAACATCATTTTCAGACCCGAATTCCTATTCAGTAGCCTATATAAAATATTTTTGTCAAAACTTACATTTTAGATTCAAAACTTCCTAAAATTGCATATAGATTTTAATAATGTCAGTGTCGTTGCGATTTTCTATCTCATTTAATGAGCTCCATTTTTATTACTTCGATTTCATAATTTCTGTAAATTTCTCAAATTTGTATGTATCTTTCCTTAAATATTCCTCCTCTATTTTATCAATGCAATTATGATTTCTCAATATTGAATCATTAATACTTTCTTAAAAAAGTGGTTTTGATTAGAAATTCGTCTTATTCATTTGATGAATCTATTATCATTAGAAATCAAAATAAAGGCAAAAATCTCCGTCTGAATATAATTCATAATTTTAACAATAAATTCAATTAAACATTTTACTGATTTGATAATTTTATTTTTAGTGACTAATTTGCAATTAAAGTGCAAAACAGATTCTGCTGATGCGTCTTAGTCGATGATAGTTCTTTCCTTGTATCAAAGAAATCACATCAATTGATCTTTCCATGACTTCTAATTATTATTTAGGTATTATCATTAAGTAGTAAAAGCTATTTTATTGTTTGTTTTCTTCAATTCATGAATAAAAGTTGATTTCATTGGAAAATTAATCTTTTCGATCGATCACCAGACTGCCAATGAAAGAGAAAACGGACTTAAAGTTTGACGAGTGGAAACTTTACATAAAGATTATGGATGTCTCATTACAAAAACAAAACAAAACAAAACAAAACAAAACAAAGAAAAAACATATCTGCAGAAATGATGCATGGATAAGATAGAGTTAGAATAGTATTTATTAGCATTGAGCGAAATATAGAGACACAGGAATTGCTACTTGACGAAGAATAACTGTTTGAAAGTAAAGCCTAAAAATAAGAACAAACCAAACGATACGAATTGACCAATCATGACTGACATTGTTGAACTGTTATTGCTAGTCAGAATATAAAGAATGATAGCTTAAACATAGTATGAAGTAAGAAAAAGTCTGAATCGAGAATAGTAAATGATTAACTGTCCATTCATTCACGTTTATATTTTTGTTGCAAAAGATAATTCGTTGGTGGTTATTAATATGACTTTTAACTTTAACTCTATATGTAAACACCATGAGCAAGAGAAATTGTTTCTATTAAAAATTGCTTCGAATTTAGCTTTCTAACTTGTAACTTTGTCGCATAGTGACAGATTGTGCGGTCACCGAGACGTAGTCAATATAAATCTGATGCATGAGACGTTAGCTTTGGTAACCAGTAACAATAAATATAAAACAGGAAGTTTTTAATAAAGAACATCATTACTCATTACAACAACAGCTGGGGCTGTAGAATACACCGATTGCAGAGGGGTAAAACTTCCACAACGAGTGTCCTGGACATGACACAAAATAATCTGATTGTGAGGCTTCAGTAATGCTGGAGCTTTGGGGAATGCAGAGCACCCCTTCATTGCTATCACTCCCACGTCAACTCTGGCCTGGAATGGTGGCACCTGATAGGGCCCTATCTATGGGTTAAATAGAACTAAACTGCGTACTTATGCTGAATTGAATTGTTTGAATTAGAACTGTTTGACTAAACTGAATAGCTTGAAATAGAAATGCTTTTGACAATTAAACTGTGTACTTACATTTAAAATGCGTACTCATGCTAAATTGAATTGTTTGAAATGGAACTGTTTTTGAAATTGAAACTGCTTACGCTAAACTTAATTGTTTAATATAGAACTGTGTTGACATTTAACTGCGTGTAAACAAAATCTATACTTATACAAAACTGAATTGTTTGAATTAGAACTGTTGGACTAAACTGAATAGCTTGAAATAGAAACTGCGTACTCATGCTAAACTGAATTGTTTAAAATAGGACTGATTATTTGTATAAAAAATGGATTTGGCGTTAAATAACTTACAAAGATTGATATGCCATAAAACCCAAACAACCAAACCAAATCATTACAGTTAGAAAAGGAATTTATCCTGGGGACTTGAAATCTAAACAGAATAAATAAATAGAAATATTATTGCGATAATTAAATCAAATTGTCAAAATAGCAATACATGGAACCATTTAACTTTGTTGACATTATAAACTGAATTTTTTAAAAACAGAACTGTTTGATCCTTTAACTTCGTGTAAACAAATGACTGAATTATTAGTGATACATAGCAATACTTGAAAACATTAAACTGTGTGCAAACAAATGATTAATAGTAAAAAGAATCATTCGTATTTGATAGAAATAAGTGAAACCATTGAACTGTACAAAAAATGAGCTCAGGCTTGTTTAAAAATGTTATCTACAAAATGTGTTAAGAAATCATATATTTTTATATATATGTATAAAAAGCATTTGGCATTAAATGACCTACAATGTTTGATGTGCCATAACAACTAAATCAAACCAAACCATATCCTATATATGTATCGCTCATGCAATCCGGTCTTACTAAAGAATAATGGAACATTCTCGAGTTGTGGTAAGATACGTTTTGATGAAAACTCTGAGAAGAAAATAAGATGAATGAAACCCCAAATTTTTGTTCATGAAAGTTTGCCTTTGCATTGGTCGATAGACATACACGCACACACTACTCACACACTAAACACATACATACATACACACATGAACACACACAACACATACTTACACAAATATACAACACAATTAGTACACATACACACACTACAAACGCACGCACACAAAACACACAATACATATACAACGCATACACAAACATAGACTAGCACACCAATATATATCTATAAAGTCATCCACAGACAGATCTGTTTCGTTCTATTAGAACTCAACAGTGTGGCTAGACATACTAGCTTCCCGTAGTTGGGATCGAAACCCGGTTGACTCAAACGCCAATCCAAGCCTCTACACCTCAGCCACGAGGCGGTAGTAGCAGCGAAATAAATTTTAAACGATTATGAATCACAATTACTATTGTTTACATACATCCGCTTAACGCCTACCGAGAACTCAATTCATATACAAAGAGCCTTGCAACAAACGCTAATGGTAACGCGATTACTTCATTCGCTTAGAGAACTCAACCCTACGGGGTAGGGGAGTATATATATATATATATATATATATCATCTTCATCAAATGATAGCCCTAGGTTGATTGGTACAAATCCAAAGCGTCTTATTATACTGACAGACTTCATTAGTTTTCTGTCATATAATGGGTATGCCAGATCAAGATGAAGCCTTTCCGGATAATCCTTTATTGCATTCACAATTTTCGATCAATAAAACATTAATTGAATTATGTAAGATTTTAATTTATTGACTAGATGACCTATTAATACTGTGAACGAGAACAGAATTTCCGTGAAATTCGAGTGAGAAGTAATTGTTACAAGATCTCAAAAAACATATCGCTAAATCAATGATATCAATTTTACTTATTGTTATGGTTATATACCCCATGACGTCACTGCATAGACCCTCCCCGATACTATAAATAGTGACTGACTCAATAAATGAGTCAAGCGAGTGTAGTCCCCGGTAACCGTTACCGTCTGTATTTCCGCTAATATATACTGCTGTAAACCTTACACCTCTTTGTTTTATTCATTTCTGGCCCTTCAAGACCACAACTGTTATATGACAACAGCAAATAAAACTGAAAAGTCGAAAGATCATTCTACGTGGCTCGATTTTAAATCGTTATTGATATTTTCAAAAAATTGGTGACATCGTCATCTCTGTGGTAGTACTGACGCTAGATTCTTTTCGGTCTCAGTATGAAATTTATCCCGTTATCAAGACAGCCAACCGATTCTTTTGAGATTTTTGGGGAGGTGGGAGGAGTCCCTGTAGCAGTGTGACCAATGTGCTGGACTAAGACATCTTAGTAACCAAGTTCGTCTCATAACATTCACTCGCTTTATTATGTTCACTTTCGGACTAATATCCTTCCGGCCAAATATGAACACCTTTATCCCTTATCCTTAAATAGTACCACTTCTGTTCTTCTGTAAGGAAGACTTTGGCATCAAATAATCCGCGAAGGTTGATATGCCATTAAGAAAAGAAACCAAACCAAACCAACGTATTTTTTGGTGACTTGGTAGCAATTTCATGCAATTTCCTATAGGTCAAAAGACTTTTCCAGTGACACCCAAACTTTTCGGAAGTGTGTAGTAAATTTTATATGTGTGAGTATATAAAACATTTATTCACAATAACGAAAATTAATATCATTGAATTAGCAATACGTTTTTGAGAACTTGTAACAATTATTTCTCATACGAATTACAGGGAAATTCTGTTCTGGTTTACTATATAAATAGGTCATTCATACCTTAGTTTAGACCAATTATACAGAAGTAAGATTTTATGCCGGTAATAACCACCATAGTTTGGAATCGGTTAGCAGTAGCTAAGTATGAGCAGTTTGCATGATAGAAACACTCTCTTTCTATGTGTGTCCGGTAAATTCATCGCGTGGAAAATTCATCGGCGGTAAATCCATCGCAAGCAAATTCATCGTATGGTAAATTTTCTCATTAAGTGAGATATAGCACGGAGTTACCTGAATATCTTTCGTCTCTTTCGTCCATCGCACCTGAAAGGTTCTCTAGACTGCACCTAGTGTCCTTACAGAGCTGATGAATGTAAATCCTGGTTGGTCGGTGAGCACTGGTGCGTCCATGTGTAGGAGTTCATAAGAGAACGTCACTTCGTTCTTATTTCTCCAGCAGTGCCCAGCATATCTTTTGTGTTTTACTTGGATGGTTTTGAGATAGGAAGTAAGCAGCAGTACAACTACTATTTTGTGGGCAGCTGCTTCCAGGTTTTATTCAGAACAGCACGTAGCATTCTTTTGTAATTCTCATCTGGCTTTTTCTCCAAGCTCTTCGATAGAGTCTAAGTGGTGCATCCATATTAAATTTGGGGTTTCATACATAAATAATCGTCTCATTTTCTCCTCAGATTTTCCATCAGAGCGTATCTTACCGACTCAGGTAATTCATGCCTAAATTTAGAATTCAATCATTGTTTTCAAGAATTTGATAAAAAGAGGGGAAGGATTAGAGTTTGGGAACAATAAATCTGATACGATGAATTTACCGATGATAAATTTACCGCGATGAATTTTCTTAGTATTTTGAGCATTTATTTATTTAATATCATATTACGGACTTTTTCTCCAGGGAAGAAAATATATTTGGGTTGAAAAACTTGACCAAAGAATACTACTCTGTATTTTATGCGTGGCCGTGATTTGCTTTAATGAATTGCCAACATACTTGTAAAATATTTCTTGGTTTTGTCTGCAATCAAGGCACACGAGCTGAAAAGAAAATGCGTCTCTAGAAAGAGAATAAAAATGTAACGAATGACCAAGAAAACTTTAGAAGAGACAGAACTGCAGATCTAAGAGATGAAGTTGAAAAAGACTTTTGATGAGGCTCAAGCAAGACGATAGAAATAAGCAGTACAATTTTAAAACAAAACTGAAGAAGAGGCTAAAAAAAAGTGTTGTAGAATTGCGGAGGAGACAGAAGAGAGGCTGATAAGATGAGCTGTTGATGAGCCTGAGAGCTCCTCAGACATTACGAAATAAATGTCCTGGTCAGTTTCTCAACCTAGAACCCTAGGGTTCTACTATAGGTGTTCCATGAAAAACTAATAAATAGACTAATGCATAAATAGGATAATAATGGTATATAATAGTTTTTATGCAAGGGTCCTCTAAGGCATAAAAACCATTTCAATCGTTCCACAAAGTTAAAAACTGACAAACGCAGGTCTAGCAGAAGTATATATTTACCCAACTCCTCAATTTTTTTGCGAAGTGTAGCAGGTTTGAATGAATTGTTATCTGTCTCCTACAACGGTTGCCATAGTAAAGTTAGAGAACCCAGTCTGCCTATTTACCCATAGATGGAGGGAGAGTAGTTGGATTCGTACCTTTTTCAAGAGTATTATTGTCATGTAGAATAAAAATGTCTCGTCCTGTATTTGATCTCGGGTCGTCGTGTCCATTTCCTACGACTATAACCGTTAAAACATGAGCGCTTCCTGGTAAAGGCAAAGTAGATCGTTGACCCGCAATCAGTGTGATCACAATGTTCGCTGAATTTATAGAGTAAGTTTTAAAATGTTTAACACAGTTAAAAAATTAGGTCAAACAAATATCCTATATATATATATATATATGTGTGTGTGTGCGTGTGTGTGTGTATGTTAAGTACATAATAATATAAATATTCACATTCGTGTAACCCTGTGGGTGTCTGCTTATTTGAGCGACATGCATGATTATCTGATTTCCATACAAAAACGGCCAAAATATTTACGTAAAATCATTTACTAAACTTTGGCTTGTTGTGGTAGGAAGACATAAATATTAGACAATCAAGAAGAATTTGAGTCACAAGTAATGTATTATAATGATAAACGTTCGAAAAATGAAGCAGATTTTAGATTTGATTCAAGATCAGAAGGATAGGACATTATATATATATATATATATATATATATATATATATATACATATATATATATATATATACTCCCCTACCTCCGTATGGTTGAGTTCTCAAGCGAAGAAGTAATCGTGTTGCCATTAGCGTCTATTGCAAGTCTCTTCGTATTTGAATTGAAATCCCGGCGGCTGTTTGAACGGATGTATGTAAACAATAGTAATTGTGATTCATAACCGTTTAAAATTTACTTCGCTGCTAATATCTCCTCGTGGCTAAATGGTTAGAAGCTTTGGCTTGGCGTTTGAGTCAACCGGGTTTCGATCCCAGCTACGGGGAGATACTGTCTAGCCACACTGATGAGTTCTGATAGAACGAAACAGATCTGTCTGTGGATGACTATATATATATATATATATATATATGTATGTATGTGTGTGTGTGTAGGATTTGGAATGAAATAGGACGATATGAGAAAAAGAAAAACACCGTCAGATTGACATGTTTCGCCATAAGAATAGCATCATCAGAATAAATTTACTATCCTCTCCACTCACACACAAAACAACAGCAACCCCACCCAAACAAAAACGAAATCTTTCGTTGAAAACAGTGTTAATTATATATACCATTCGTAAGGGGATTGGGAGCATGTGAAAAATGAGCACAGCTTCGTTCAGGGTTTGAACTCGGATGGCCGTGTTCATTTCCTACGATGATAGCCGTCATACTACTAATTAATTTGAATTGCCTGGTCTCAGGGGGCCGTATCCCAGGCAATACCTGCTTTGGTAGGGCCAAGTTCATTGTTTGGTGCTTGAGGCCCCCCTCCCAATAAGAGAATGCCAAAAGAGATTAAGCATTTTTTGCATCCGACGTGCATTAGTCTCGTTTCCTGTTCGGTCCCTACCTGAAAAAGGACCTTAATGTCAAATCCTACCAACTTGGAGGCACGGTTAAATAACACGAGCGCTTCATGTAAGTTCGATAATGGGTTCAGTTTTGCTAAATTTTTGTAACGAGTTTTAGTTGTCTAGTTTTTTGTGGGTACATTTTCGTGTGTTGTTTATGTAGCAGAAGTATTTGGAGTTTTGGAGCATACGATCAGATCAGATCAGATCAGATCAGATCAGATCAGATTCTAGGAAATTTATAATTCTATAAAGAGGCGTTCACCGTTTAAAAAAGAGCCCATAGGCAGGCAGAATTTTCAAGTGTAGAAATTATTATTAAAAGGGAAAAAAAGCATTGTTTTGTTATTAGATTTCACTTCATATATATATATATATATATATATATATATATATATATATATATATACACGCATCCATATACACTCTCATGGACGCATACATATAAAGGCACATGTACATATAGGTTAGTGTGTGTGTGTGTGTGTGTTTGCCTTGAGATATATAAAGGGATGGAATGTTGGTTTTTAATATCCAATATGAATACGTGGGTATGTATGTATGCATACAGGTATTACTGTTAGTTTTTATATTTCTATAAAATGATGTTTCTTTACATATCCAGCGGTGATGATTCGAGTGAAATATTTTAGATACCCGAAAGCCTTCTATTTGCATTGATCAGCTCATATTGTTCTTGATGAAAACAACATTGAAAAAGTGTATATCATGATAATAAAATGGTTGAATTGTTTAGCTGACATTTTCTGAGAGATGCACTCTTTCTACGAAATAGCTGGTTATATGAGAAAAAGACAAAAAGCAATCCGCTCGAAAGCACTTTTATACTTCTTCAATTTTGGTAATTATTTTCATGAATTTGCATCCAAGTAGTATTTGTTGATTTTAATAGAAGACCAAGTGACAGCAAGTCTGTAACAATGCGTTCGGTATGAATAGTTTCTATTCTTCTTCGGATTTCGATTTTTTTACATATATATATTGAGAAAAATTGAAAAACAAAGTAATCAAAAGGGAAGTATTTATTGTAAAGAGAAGTCGACGTTAAACGTTTTGGTTTTAATGAACCTTCATTAAATTAATGAGCCGTCATTAAAACCGGAACGTTTAACGTTGACTTTCCTTCACAATAAATTCTTCACTTTTGATTACTTTGTTTTTCAGTTTTCACCATATTGTCGGATTCCTTTCCATTATTTACTTGTAAATATATAGATCTGCAAATAAATTTCGTTATGGAATTTTTGGCTATTATTTCCTCTTCTGGCTACATGTTTCGGCTGTCGAGGTCCTTTTCAAGAGACTATCACGACGTTCGAAATACGTGTCAGGATAAGAAAATAAACCCCTCAAATATCACGTTGAAATTCATTTACAGACCTATTTATTTTAGAATATTTAGTTTTCTCTAATTGGATTAACTAATATATATATATATATATATATATATATATATATATATATATATATATATCTGTGTGTGTGTGTGTGTGCGTGTGTACAGAGCGCGTATACAAAATTAGGAATATTCTAGTATAATAAACGACTCTATTATAAAGCATGATTAATTTTAATTAAAAAAAATTAACAACAAAATATGAAAATAGACACAAAACAGTAAGTTTACTCAATATGGCCGCCATTTTTTCAATTATTATATCAACACAACTTCAAAATAATTTGCATGCCTTCAAAATAAATTCTTCCGACATTTTATTCATTTCCCCCTCAATAAGCGAACCAATATTTGGATGGGCAGTTGCATTTGTTTTCTTTTCTAAAACGCCCCATATAGCCTAAATCAAGGGGCTTAAGGTCTGGGCTTGATGGAGGCCATAAAGAAACTGCAGTTTTTTCCGAATTTTTTTTTTGGCTTGGTTTCGGTGTTAAGCAAATCATAGGTTCTTTGCCATTTATTTTCTTGCTCTCTCTTATGGGACTGAATTTTAATGAAAAAGAGCTTAAAGAATAGAGCTAATCATAAACATTTACATTTATCACTTTTTTTTTTTTTAGATTGGACTAATCAGACTAGAAAAAAACGTTTTAAAAATTATTCCATATTTTGCTTCCGCACCCTTAATGCAAAGCTCTTCGAAAGAATAGACCACTCTGGTAGCCGATAGGGTATTAAAAAATGTAAACAAAGGCTACTGCTGCTGTTTCTAAAAAATAAAAATACCTTAAAATTCCCTTAGACAACGTTGTCCGCTTGGTGGACTAGTGGTCTGAAACACAGTCTAACGTAAAGTTGGACGGGTTTCGATCCCGGCTTCGAGCGTCCTGCGTGTCTAGCCACACTGAAGAGTTCTGATAGAACGAAACAGTCTGTCTGTGGATGACTATATATATATATATATATAATGATGACGACTGCCACATCTTAACAGATGATAGCTATTTTTACTACCAAAATTACAACTCAAAAATCCTGATTGATGCTTGTGAAAAATATACAGAATGCGTTAGATGATAAGGTAGTAAGATATCTGTATGTCATTGGATTATAGTGACATACGCATGTTTCGCCATTTTTTAGGGGTTTAAGTTAAGTGGTAAAAAGGCAATCCTCACTATTACGCTGTTTATTTTTCCGTCACTTATGCCTCTAGCATAGCAAAATAACTGGTGCCTATGGAAACTGAAGGTTTTATTTCAGTGTACCTTGCTTTAGACGTTTTCTGTCAAAGGATACCTACAAGTGTGCAGCAGAGTTTTGGCAACTGGTCAAGGAGAAGGATTACTGAATTCAAACCTGTTAAAAATTGACCTTGTGTCATATCCTGGTCTTGCAGAGGAGTTGGCAAATATATATATATTGAAAGAGAGAGAGAGAGAGAGAGAGAGAGAGAGAGTATTAAAATGCTTGAATTCAAATATGATCAAAACATTAATCTATATTTGGTTTAAATACCAATGTGTTAAGAATAATATGTTAAACTAACATGTGAAAGGGTCTTCTTGACTTGAGAATTAGCATTTTAAATCCCTGTTTTAAATTAGTTTTAAACACTTACCATTGCCGCCGGTTTCAAAGCAGAGTCCTGCCAATTGGTTACTGATCACCTGCACACATACACACACATAATTGCGCACATTTACACACACACACACACACACACAAAGCGAGGAAGATTGAAAGAACTGATGAATTAATCAAATTAATAAAAAAGGCAATGAATGATGGAAGAAAGGGATGTGAAAATCAACGAGAAAGAGATTGATTGAAGAAAAAAATTATAAATTTTGATTAAATTTCTGTAACATGTTCAAACGTTTACTTTAAATGGTTTGATAAAAGTCTATAAATTCACCCCCATAAATAAAACAAAATAAAATAAAAAATAGTATAAATAAATGAATAAATAAATAAAGATTTTAAAAATCGCTAGTAAAAAAAATAATTTAAAAGCACATTAGAAATAAAGGTTCCTAATATTCTAGAAGAATGAAAAGCAAAAAAAAAAAAAGATAAATTTTATCAATGACTCGAAACTAAAATTTCTAATTAAAAAAAAAGTTTATGACTTCGAAGAGATTCGAAAACAAACTTTCAAGACTCCTTGTATTTATTACAACCCAATGAAACGACAGACATTTTTAGCCTTTCGACGCGGTTCTCCTTGACATAAAAAATAATTGAACTGCTTACAACCCATCCTTCTGTTGTGCTGATGCAAAAACGCCACCCATCCGCCCACCAACTATCCTGCCAGTCATATGGTTGCCATACAGGCATCCCATGTCGACGTCTCTGTTAAGATCCCTTCTTCCCTCCCTCCAATCTTTCCATTTTTCACCCTTGTCTGGGCTCGCTCCATTCTCTTGAGACATCAAGGTGAACTGACATAGCAGGAGTTTTTTGAACACAGGCTGAATCTACGTAATGCTGTCATGGGGGAGGGAAAAGAGAGAGAGAGAGAGAGAGAGAGAGAGAGAGAGAGAGAGAGAGAGAGAGAGAGAGAGTATGTGTGTGGAACGAAGCAAATATACACAGATACACTCATGTGAGTGCGTAGATACGTAGCCGAATATACAGTTTCTTTCTATCTTTCACAAACGCACGATGGCATACGCATACACACAGACCAAACGAACACACGCTTGCAGCAAATAGACTCACACAAATGCAAATATGCTTATAAATCACCCTGTCCCTCTCGGCACACGCCCAAACCCCATCACAAACCAGCGTGCTCATACAGACACTATCTGCATCAACAAAAGAGCTAACTTAAGTGCACTCATATGCAAATTCACAACAGCTTAGGTTTCTATACGGACACAGAAATCCACCCTTGTTTACGCTCAAACTTTTATGCACACGCCCGATCTTTCTTTTGCGCATGCGCGAACTTTATTTAAAGTACTTGAGCATTCAGCATGCACCAGACAATTTTCTACGCCAGCATTGCACCAATTCCATGTGAGATAATGCGTTTGTATTATAAAGAATCTTTAAGCTATTAAGATTTATTTTTATCTAAGAGTGATGGTCAAATCACGCTGAAAGCACCAGTAGATTCTCGAAGTTAAACAGCGATGACTATATTCAATACTTAGATGGGTGATCGCATTTTTACAGCTGGTTCTGCTCGCAGCCAATTTACTAAATGAGAAAATGTATTTTTTATCGATTTGGTTTTATTTCATTTTTGTAAACAATTCGAAATTATTTAAACTTTTCGAACAGTTAAAATTTCTTGTTATGCTTTATCACGAGCTGATATTCAACTTTTGTTTTTCTACTTTCCCCCAAATAATTAAAACGTACATCAATATATCTAGATGGTAATAAGAGAAATTTGGATTTTACTGAGTGACACACATTTTATATTCATGGATCTGTAAATGAAGGACAAATTTCCTCTCGGTAGCTTGCAAGACAATTACATAAAAAATCACACGGTGGTAAGCATTTTGCAGTGTATTAAGAGTGACACACATTTCTTTGACATCTAATTTTAAATTGGCCCGTTCGAACAAATCCACCCACTTCATATATTCCCTAGGGGTAATTATCTTAGTAACTACCTTGTGTTCTGCAGTTATATAACAATTTTTAGTCAAGTGTATCACAATATTTCAAGGACACACAAAGATTTGATTTAAAAAGACGAAGAAGAAGAAGAACTTAAAAAAGATATATTCGTATATTTCATAATAGATCGAAAATCAAGTTGAATACTCTTTAGGCGGAGTAAATCTATTATAAAGTTTTATTCTCATCAGTTTCGTTCTTTTTCTGTAAACTGATTTTTCTTCTTCAACCTAGTTAATTCAGGAGTGAGATTTTTATTTGATTTTCCTTATATAATATTATGTATCCTAGCATAGTATCACAGAAAGTAGAAAGGTTAATAGGATGTGTTATTAGTATTGAGGAATCATATGGAACAGTATTCTAGCACTGTCACCAACACACACGATTCCATTAGTTGATTACTCGAAGAAAAACTCATATATTCTCTACATTTGGACTTTCTTGTATTCGTTTTAAATGTCTTAATTATCCTCTAACAATCATAAAAATCATGAAATGTAAAAATCATTGGAATGGAAGTGATAAACTTTAGTTTCCTACGGAAACTTCAGAAAGTTTTTGAAGCAATTAAACTGATATTACTCCGTCCATGAATGTATATTTTTAATCAATAATTCCTTCTGAACAAATTGCTTGAAAACAAGTCAGACATTTTTTGAAAAGTATATTGTGTCACTCTCTTTAGTTGTTGGAAATGATAATCTGCTATAAAGCTAAGAATTTAAATACACTTATTTAGTATCTAATTCTAATTCATATTAAAGGGAATATGCCCGTAGTGTAATGGTTACCGTCATAGGAAATGGAAACGGCGACACGAGTTCAAATCCTGGACGAGACTGATTGCATTTCACATAGCACTCTTGGGAAAGGTATGAATCCAATTATTCTACGTATGGGTAAATAGTAGGGCAGACTGGGTTCTTCAGCCTTGGTGAGGCAACTAGTCTAGAAAAACGTACATCAGAAGGAAAACTCTGAATTCAAATCTGTTAAACTCCGCTTAAAAATTGACCTTGTGTCATATCCTGCCCGAGCGGTGGGTGGTAAATATGATTAAAGGGAATGTCTTCTGAAAATTTCCCTGCCTTCTGGAAGAAAAGCTAGAAATAATAAAGAGAAAATTTGTTTAATGATTTTGGGAAGAACTATAATCAGTCTCTGAATTATTGTCCGAAATACTGAATTCATTTTTTCATGGTAGTAAACTTATTTCTGATTGGAAGCGTAACGTTTACCGTCGTTGGAAGTGGATCCGGCTATCCAAGTTCAAATCCTGGGCGAGGCTGTTTGTATTTCACGCTATGCTAATACTCTTGAGAAAGGTATGAATCTAACAATAGTCACTCCAGTTATAGATAATAAAATATAAACAGAAGATAGTAGGACGGAATTGGTCCTTTGACCTTACAATTCCAACCGGTATAGGAGAAGGAAAAATGAATCCAAACCAGTTGGAGAGGGTTGGGCGCCATCAGGTCATTTGTGCCCAAAACACGTTAAATGAATAGTGTCTTTACGAACAAATCAGGTTACGGGATAAGTCTAATAAGAAATATTCGAGTACCAACAGAAAAGGCTTTGCTTATCTTATGAGACAAATAAAACAGGTACGTTCTTAAAACGATACGAACATTTCTGAGAACAACTTATTAGAAATATGAATGTTTTCTGTATGGACAATATATTTCCAGTAGAGGCCCATAAAATATCAGTAGGAAAAAGACATTGCTATGAAGTAACCACTTTCCTCGTCAACATGAGGTTCTTTGAAGAATTGGTTTTGCGTTTTACTTTGTTGAAACCTTTCCACTTGGATGATACTTTATTTTATCCTAGCTATTTAAGTTTTTCTGGATCGTATACTTAAACTACCAACGTAGCCCTTATAATTCTAAAAGAAAGCAATAAAAATTGTCATGTTACATGTACTAGCTCATATACGGGGATAGGCTGAAAAATTAATTGGCTGAAAAGGTCATATGATGACGTCTTATCTGCTGTTATGACTTCTTAGATCAATAGGATCCAAATACTGCACCACCAAGTGTAGACCGCAAGGGGTGCTATATTGATAACTAAATCTCATTTAGTCACTATCCCTGGGAATACTTTGGTCAGCCTATGAACTTTTCTGCCGACCCACGTTAAA
>OY757911.1:28099811-28129811 GCA_963585895.1 Sepioteuthis lessoniana | reverse complement strand
ATATTAGACATTCTTCATGGGAAGTTATATTATGGCAACATAAAATCCATGGTGTGTTTGTTTACCGTGCTCTTACCACAAGGATAATGTGGTATTCTTCCAAGGGAGATTACATTAATCGTATTACAAGCAAACAAACAAACAAACGTAAATTACACGAACTAACAAAAACAACCAGTATAACCAACGCTGACCTACGTATTTATACTTTAAACAGTTGTATTTTTAATGTTACCTTTAATTTAGTTTAAGTCTGTCTCATTTTATTATCAGGAATTCGTTGGTTAATCTGATGTTTTCATTTCAAGTTTTTTCTAAAGTATTCTACAACATTATTTTTCAATATATCTATTAGATATCACTAAAATCTCGGACTGTTAAATGGGACAATAGAAATTAGAGAGACTTCTATTTAAAATCTAAAGTCAAGTAACTCACTTTTACTGGAAAATATCCCGATTCCTTCATAAGACGGACTTGAAAACATAATGATTTTTAGTGATGTGCAAACTTTTTCCATTTTGGAAGAGTTAAAGTCATATCAGCCAAAGAGAAAATTGTCTGTCTCATACACCGAAGATGTTTGCGGCGGGGTTGGGTGATGGTGGGTTTAACAAGATCTAAGAAAGAACTTATCCACCTGATTCATCTATACTTTCTCTCTGCGGCATAAAATAATCAAAAGAATAAAGACCTGGGAAATCTTCCTAGTAAGATAATCTGAACTCTTCTTTAACTGAACAATAGAAGAATTCAGACACAAGGATCATAGAACAAGCAAATTGTTAACGATGCACAAAAAACATAAACCTTATAAGATATAGAATATGTAAGAAGAAAATGTAGAGGAAGAAGACTCGTCAGCATTGAGGATTTCATGAATGCAAAAATTTATATAATATATAAAAAGACCAAAGAGTGATTGATTACCGAAGCCAAGAACAACAATAACTATATAAATCACAGAAAGGACAAACAGGAAGACGACAATAAAAATGTTTGCAGATGAGATAACCTGGACACGGTTATTGAAAGAAAACTTGAAGAGAAAAACTAAATCTCTATTAATAATAGCACAAAATAATGCCATAAAGACTATGTCAAAGAAAATTGGCAAACTGGCACAAAAGGAATACAACAGAAGGCATTAGTGAGTAAGGAAAGGTGATCCACTAGAAATTGTGCAAGAGAATAAAGTTTCTTTATAAAGTCAAAACGTACAAACCAGAATCTGTCTCTAAAAAGGAGACTCATAAAATTCTCTGGAATTTTGAGATACAAAGAAATCACCCAACTCCAGTCAGAAGACCAAGCCTAGTTTTAATTATCTCGAAGAAAAGAACATGACATCTTGTGGATTTTTCTGTTCCAGCAGGCATCAAACTGAAAGTAAAAGAAAACAAAAAACTGGACAAATATCTGGACTTTACAAAAGAACTGAAAAAGTCGAGGAACATGAAAGTGACTGTGGTACCAATTGTAATTGGAACCCTTAAAACAGTTTCCAAGAACTCGGAATAGAGATTGGGTTAACTGAAGAATCGAGACCATACAAACCACAGCACTGTTAAAATCATATAGGATAATCAGAAGAGTCATAGAGACCTGGAGTTTTTCTGTTACTCAGACTTTAGTGAAAAACTACTGGTTAGAGTGGGTGAAAAACTTGTCAGGAGTATAATAATAATAATAATAATAATAATAATAATAATAATGAGAAAGCTGTGGAACATGTGGGTGACGGTGATACCAATTGTAATTGGTGCACTTGGAACGGTGTCTTAAGGGTTGGAAAAGAGACATGAAGAGTTGGAAATCGGTGGCCGAATCGAGACTATCCAAACTATAGCATTGTTTAGATCGATTAGAATTATCAGAAAAGCCCCAGAAACCTGAGGAGACTTGCTGTCACTCAAAATCCTGTAGAATACCACCCAGTAACGTTGGTGGGAAGAACTCACAAGCATTGAAATAATAAAGACTGCTTTCTCCTTCCACCAGTGGAAAAGAATTGTTTTTATATAGAAAAAGCATTAAAATTTTCAAACAAGAAATCAAAGTAAGTAGACTAACATAGGTATAATTTCTTTATATTTCAGGTTGACTGAAAAGAGAATGAAGTTTTAAAATCACCAAAGAATGAATACAAGAAAAAGTAAAATAAGAAAAGGAAAAGATGAATAAATTAATAATATATATCCCTAGAGAGAACATCCCCGTGTTAAGGGACCAAACGACAAGTGACATTGTCGAAGTGGCTACGAATAGGAGCAGATCCTATTTTATAGGACTGCACATATCTTATTCAAATTTGCTATACTGCAAATCGACAGCGACTCAGCTTGCTTACCGATCTGACGTTTGGAATGCAAGATATATTGAAATTCACAGAGATCCAAAAGCGCCAAAAATAAAACAAAACAAAACAAAACAAAAAGTAAAAAACAAAACAAAACAAAACAATAAAAACAAACATTAAACGAGTCCTGCCAGTGTTTATTGGTGACAAGGAATTCAATTCTGCAAGCGAAAGTGAAGAAATAAATATAGTACTTACTATTTTGTTGTTAATTATTTATTTATTTATTCTTTCAACAATAAATAAATTGTTCCATCTAATTTATGCAGAAGCAAAATACTAAGAATCTAGATAAGGAATCCAAAAAGAAACAGAGAACTTACAATGTTATTTGTTATAACGTCTTTATTTTCACCAATAGAGCGTCTGTCAATCTTTTTTTCATACCAGAACAGGCAACCAACCCAAAATCATCCCCGCAAATTGTTCAATATTTGAGTATAATATGACTTGGCACTTGCACCTCATCCTTTAGGGGTTATTAATAACAAAGAAGTCTGGGATGAACTTTAAGAGATCACATACGACTTGGGAACTTGTCTGGTGATATTTTTACATTACGTTATTGGAAATCGGTGGCCGAATCGAGACTATCCAAACTATAGCATTGTTTAGATCGATTAGAATAATCAGAAAAGCCCCAGAAACCTGAGGAGACTTGCTGTCACTCAGACTCCTGTCGAATACCACCCAGTAACGTTGATGGGAAGAACTCACAAGCATTGAAATAATAAAGACTGCTTTCTCCTTCCACCAGTCGAAAAGAATTGTTTTTATATAAAAAAGATGACATTGAGTATGACTGTGTCGAAGATATTTGTTGAGCTGTCTTTGTCCTCTACACCCAACAACCATGCTATGTGACCGTATCAGTTGACTTGGTTTATTGTCCCTTGCAAATACAGGTGTACCGAGAAAGAAAATATTTCGTTGAGGTTGTTTCGTATTCAAACACTGGTCACTGTATCAGCTGTATAGAGGTTGCAAAGCATCCAGCAAGAGATTCTATAAGTAAAATGATTTTTACTATATTTTTAGACATCGTAAGTTATACAGCGATAAATTTCTGTAAGATCTGCTCCTCTCTTGGTCCTTGCACTTCACATAAGGCATGCATAAATGTATTGACAAATCGGTCTACCTGACCATGTGGGGGATACAATGGAGAGTAAACATGAGTGGTACAGGTTAAACGGCATTTTTTGATAACTCTGATGTGAATTGTGTACCACTGTTTGATACCAGTGTTTCAGAAATACCATGTTGACTGAATAACCGATTGAGCTCTGCAGTAGAGCTTGTGTCCATAGGTCACATGGAGAAGATTTCCAGCCACTAAGAACTGGCACCAAAAGCCACCAAGTAGCTAAGTCCATTGATAAAGCAAGATAAATCAACCTGTAAACGAACCCCATGGGTGTTCTGGATATGGCCAACGTCAGTCATCATTTTTAGGGGAATTTTCTGTGTTTCCGTACAAAGAATGGAGGTATTCACCAGATTCTTGATTTCTGCATTTAGATTCGGTGAGTATACCATACTACATGCAATAGCTTTCATGTGATTAATCTTTAGGTGTCCTGAATGTTGATGTTTGAAAACAAGCATGGAAAACAACGCAATCAGCAAACATTTGACAGCCGTCGATGATGGAGAGGGACTCACTGCGCTGTTTGAATTGTTGAAGATCGCCATTGAGGTTGGTCAGCAAGGCAGTTCGGAGAAAACGACAGACTTGTCAGATGCTTAGGTCCTTGTGAATATCTCGATTAATATCAGCTGCATGGACCAGAATTGTCCGAATACAATCGGCAAGTTTTCAGTGGATGTCATTCGATGTTGACAGTGGCAATAACAGTCACTCAATGAGATTCTTTGTGAATCAACAAGGCATGAAAGAGCGTCAGTCTGTCGCTATGTGGTACTGTATAGTGAAATTGTCCCATAGTAAGGTGGCCCAGGCTTGTAATCAGTTGGTAGAATATATTGGAACACCTTTTTTAGAGCTGAATATGGAAAATAGTCTTATGATCTGTCAAAAGCGTGAAGTGTTATCTATAGAACATTATGTGGAACTTATTTTTGCAGCAAAACTCAGTTTCACTTCCTCCTTTTCCCCTTGACAATAGATACGCTCTCCCGACATAAGAAATTTGGCCATATCCATTAAAAGCCTTTTCTGTATTCTTGGGGAACAACTTTAAAATAACAGAAGCAACCAAGGAGGGTCATCAGATCATGGTTGATACACGACAAATAACAGGTATAGGATATTCTAAATGGATGGAAATCCACCTCGCCTACTACCTCAAACAAGTCACCTGAAACACTCTGGGTAAATTGTGCATGATTGACCAGACATGGGATTAGCTTATGACCTTCCATAGTTTTTTTGACAAATTCATAATGTTGGTGGTAATATCCATCAGCAGTCGAGCTTCTTTATCATAGATAAAAATGGTAACTTATGGTTTGATGATGAACCTGACACAAATAAAACAACTAAACTGACTGACTAATTCATTTTCTTATCGCTTGAACAGTTTCGATATTGCCTTTCATTAGTTGCGTTGGCCGACAGAACCCGTTTTATATGCAGTTTTAATGCACTTCTGACTGGTGCTCTTTGAAAGACCAGTGGCGTAAAATGCCAATGTTAACCATTCCAATATGTAGATGGGAGTTTTCTGAATTGTATTTCCGATACTGAGATTGGGTTTTGGGTAAGCTGTGAATTTTGTGTAGCGTTGCTGATGAAGTTATCACGGTTGATTGCTGTATTATAGAAGAGTTTTGGTTGATTTTGATGAGCCGCTGAAATTCAACTGTAGCTTGAAGCACTGTAATGTCAAGGTTTTGAATAATTTGATGCAAAATGATCAGCGTCAGTCGTTGAGTGTAGACTGCACGTAAAGATAAGGCACAAAAAATGTAAATCGGCGATTGAACTTATCTTAAAACGTCCAAATTCAGAGTTAAAACACCTCATACAAGTGACAAAAATCACCCCTATTTATCCTGGACAAATTTAAACAATGGAAACGTGTATCCAATGAAGATGTCTGTTCACCGAATATTTGTTTGAGTCATTCCACTGTTTTGTCAATTGAGAAAATCCTTGGGATCTTTGGCAGGATAAAATTTCTGTAAGAGTCGTATTTAACTCATGCAAGCTTTCGTAGTAGAAGCTGAAGCTTCCAGTAGTACTTTCAATCAGAAAATTCGATTCAAAACATTTCCTCGAGGAATCTGCATCACACTTCGAAAGTCAAATACGATACAGGGTTAAAATGGAATGCTAAAATGGCTCTGGCAATTCTTTTCAATGCTGACACATTCACTTTTCGTAGATTTATCCACGGATACCAAGAATACTGCGAGCAATATTGAACTAGTCCTGGATACAGCACCCTACAAGCAGCAACTACACGGCTAACTACCACCCATCACGAAGACTATCAAAATTAGACGAACCAGACACACGGGACACTGCTGTAGAAGTTGGGACGAGCTCATAAGGCATGTACTCCTGTGGAGCCCTTCACGTGGACGAGCAAAGGCAGGAAGTCCAGCTCGAGCCTACATGCAGCAGCTCTGTGCCGATATGGGATGTAGCCCTGAGGATCTGCCGAAAGCAATGGATGATAGGGAGGTGTGGCGAGAGAGAGTCAGAAATATCCGTGCTGATAGCGCGACATGATGATGATGATATTCTGAACAAATAATCATGGATTTCCTTTGTTCCAGCCAAAGTTGGAGAATATCCAAAATGATCCATGCAGATTATCCAATAATTGAGTCTAATTTGACTCGGCCCAAGCAAAAACCTGAATGGGAAGCTTAGCTAAATGTAACAAAAGAGAAAGACAATTAAACTAGAAAAAGTGATTCAGAAGATGGTGGAAAATATAGAATAGATAAAATTTAGGATAATAGCAAGTGAAGTCTATGTGAAGAGAGGGATGAAACAGTTCAGAATAGAATAAGCAAATGAAGCAAGCGAGTACAGGAGTACATGTGTAAGCACTATTGGGTTGGGAAAGGGATCCACAGGGAATTGTTCAAACAACAAATCATTGTCAAAACTGACAAAAAGAATATCCAGACCAGAATATGTTTCAGAAAATAATTCTCTGTAATTTTGAGATAAAAGGAAATCATTTGATCCTAGCCGGAAGTTGAAACTTAGTTTTAGTTGATAAAAAGAAAAGCACAAGTCGAGTAGTTCCAGTGTATCACTAAGTAAAAGTAAAGGAGAGTAAAAGAAACTGAATGAATACCCGGACCTTGCTAAAGAGCTGAAAAAATTATGGAAATGAAGTTGACAGTCATCGAAATCCTTGCTGGAGCACTTAGAACAATCCAAAAGAACCTGAAAAAGAGATTCGAAGAATTAGAGATCCGAAGAAAAGTTGTGGTTCTTCAGATTACAGAACTTCTGAGATCAGTCAGAATACTGAGAAGTATCCTAGAAATCTGAGAAGCATTGCTGTTACACGAACATTACTAAATATCTTTAGTTACAACTGGTAGGAAAAACTTGCAAAGAGATCATGATGATGATGGTGATGATGATAAAGAAGAAAAATTATAAATTAAAAAACAATCCCCCAAAATGTATTAGTTCTATTGCATTTTATCTTTTCCAATTCAAAATGTATATAAAATATTGAAATTTAAAATACAACTTTAACTGATTTGATTTCTTCGTGAATTTACTAATACAGACATATCTTAGGTTCTATATAATATTTGGGATTTTATAAAATTGAATAAAATTGTTGATCATCTTAAATGTATCAAATTTTTTTTTACGAAATAACATATTCAGAAATAAATTCATAAATAAATATAAAAATTTTTTATGGGAATCTTATTATTAAACTCTTTTTGGTAGACGTTTTAAAAACAAAGTGTTATTCGCCAATAATTTTTTCTGCAATTTTACACGTAGATGTTGCTTTAAAGTGTAAACAAGTTTTCGCATGCAAAAAATCGTTTGTCTTTTTTTTGTTTTAATATGTTTTCTTTACATTAGGCACAAATAATTTTCTATTATTTTTTTCCGAATTTATTCCTCTAACTAATAACGCAAAATTTAAAACAGTAATATTACAGTTACAAATTTGGAAGGTTTTTATGGAGAAATATCGTCTGTTTGTCGAAAATACGTGAACATAACTTCTAATGATGAAATTAATTTATTTTGCCCAACAAATATTGTTTTTTTTCAACATATTCTCCTTCATTCAATTCACTGATAAATATTAATCACAAAGTTCGAGTTTCATTCGGTGAAAAGTCTATATGAAAAACCAGCTAATGGCTACGGACTTGTTGATTTACCTTTGTAAATCTACGTACAGGCTTTTATTATTAATCGAGTATTGTTGTCACAGATAAA
This sequence comes from Sepioteuthis lessoniana, assembly GCA_963585895.1. NCBI lineage: Eukaryota > Metazoa > Mollusca > Cephalopoda > Myopsida > Loliginidae > Sepioteuthis > Sepioteuthis lessoniana. The sequence goes on along the minus strand of OY757911.1, from coordinate 28,122,048 downwards.
AAATAAATAATTTTTCTTTTAATCATCCCTACTGCTAACAGGAAATGTACAGTTATTTCAATTTTGACTGGGTGCTGCCCAATTTTGGTTTTTGCACAGTCAAGCTCAGTATATTAGATAACTGCTCGTGGTTATATATGCGAAATAAAGTAAATTTGGCGACCGTAGTCGAGGATGACCCAGAGGTTCCCTTTTCAATGCCTACTATACCAAGGTGTAAGGGAGAGGGCTACTTCTTTCCTTGGATTGCTCCACTTTACCCTAGATCCTTACCTTATAATGCTGAGTGTTAAGAAAGGCGGCATCAAGTACCATTTTTTGAGTCTTCGGTCTGACTCGACCTGGGATTGAACCTCGGTCTCCAGTACCATTGGCGAACACTCTAACCATTAGACATTTATTCTTTTATTTGTTCTTAGTATAATTCTGGGTAGGACAACTTTGAAATTCCACTGAAGAATCCTAAAGAAGAACTATTTATTTCCATATCTATTTTACATTGCCATTGTTAAAATAAACGAAAAAAAAAATTTAAAAAATACTTATAGATGTTTTATTTGTCACGATGTATAGAAACTCTGGAAGAGAATTCTTCAATTATTAATATAAACTTGGAAAAACTCCGAATATAACAGATGTCTGAGCGATTAATTTTTTAGCCGATTTATGATGCAGACAGGACGGAATTTACAAATCATAACAGGCAGGGAAGTGAATATTTATGCTACTGGTAAAAAAGAAAAAAAGATTCTATGGTAAAATTTATCATTCACTGACCCCCTATCCCATTAAGCACTTCACTCTGGCTGAATAAGAGAGATGGGAGAAAATAAAATTAAAAACAAATGAAAAACAGAAATATACTTGAAAGTAACAGCAAAAGAAGTTGAATTCAGTGCTAGAGTCAAGGTAATTGTTTTCAGCAAATTGACCATACACCACAAGTTTGGTTAAGAGAATTTTTTATACAAAGGCTCGTGTTACAAGTGGGTTTTTACAGAGACGGAGGCCGAAGATGGCGATGTATGTTGTTCCAGCTTGTCTCGGGCGTGTTTGCGTAAATATGAGTGAATGGGTGGCGTGTGAGGGTCAGAATTATGGTTTAGAGTAAGAATTTACAGAGTATCATCAATATTAGCTTTATTCTATGGGGTTTTATAGACACATAGGCAACGATATGCGCTGACAAAGTAATTAATTTATATGAAACCAAGGGAAGATAGAAATATACGCTTGTGTATACTTATTCACTTTTCTCCTCCGACAACCATTCTACTCTTACTCATATCTGCAACATCGCTCGCCATGTCTTTCACTGATATCAATATTTTCGACTATGAAGCTTAATAACAGGTTCTATAAGTACGCGCCACCAAACATTCTTTTGAGAAATTTACGGGTTTACATTGAGTAAATTTACTTGGAAAATCTTTATGATTATTATACAACATTTACTATTTGTAATATTTAGAGATTTTTACCCGTGAGATCAGTCTTCTTAAAACTAAAACATTCTTCACTGTAACTTCAATAAAAAATTGCCTTAATAATTTCTGCTGTAACTCGGTTGGTTTAATAGCATATCAAAATTTGTGGGTTATTTAATGCCAAAGCAATCATTGTAGAAGAACAATAGCGATACTATTAACCAATAGTTGGGAGGATAAGGGGGTTTATACCTTACCATTGGGTCTTAGTCCAAAAGTGAACTTGGGAGGTGCCAGTGGGGAAATGGTTATCGTCGCAGGAGTTGGACACGGCGACACGAGTTCAAATCCTGGACTGATTGAATTTCACATAGCACTAATACCCTTGGGAAAGGTATGAATCCAATTATTCTCCCTCCAGCTATGGGTAAATAGTAGGACAGACTAGGTTCTTCAGCCTTGGTTAGGCAACTAGTCTAGGAGAATGAAAACTCTGAATTCAAACCTGTGAAACTCCGCTTAAAAATTGACCTTATGTCATATCCTGCCCGAGCGGAGGGGTTTGGTAAATATGGTAATAACGTGACTAGAGTTCGAACTCGTTTAGTTTGAGGCTGTTGTCCAGCACTTTAACCATTACACCACGAGGAAATGTTTTTTTCCAAATAGAAGAACATTATGATTACTCAAGATGTGTCCATCATAATATGTCATTCACAAGGAAAATTCGGAAGGTAGGCAAGTATGTTTTTCATAATTCTCGATTGCCATTTAAACATTTGTCTTTCTATTCTTACTCAACCGAGATAAAAGTCATCTTTGAACAAGATAGTCTCTAAGGATAAAAAATGGATTTATTACGAGAATCCAAAACGATAGAGGGTGTAGCTGAATTAAAGGAAGCCTTAAAAATTTCAATATAAACGTAACTTAATTGGGAAAAAATTGTGTGTTTGTTTCAAAGGAAATTCTTTATTACATACTGTTGAAACCAAATGATATTGTCGAATGCTGCAGTGAATAATCGGATAATTTGAAGGATGCGTTTTAAAAAAGTTTGAAACAAATCCACCGATAATTTTGCTGTTTGATAACTACTTATTCTTCAGTTGTAAATGCACCCATTGATCATAAAATAAAGATTGGTAGTTCTTCATGCATATTTCCAAAACTTAGAATATCAATTTTGCAGAACTAGCTGTTCAACAAATTATAATATATCACTAAATTCTTGATAGAATTCATCGAATCAAAACCAGAACTGAGAATAAACGATTTAGATAAAAAGTTGTGTAACGAAAGACAGAGAAAAATATTTTCCTATTTGAGTAATGATGTTATTAAATGATTTAAAAACACGAGAAACTTTTGCATTGACGAATATTTTCTGAATCGTTTGGCATCTATTCAATTCTATTTGTTTCTTATTTTATTTTATTTTCTTCTTTAGATGTGATTGATTCACATAATAATAATAATAATAATAATAATAATAATAATAATAATAATAATAATCTCTTGATACGGTCACTAAAGTATTGATACAGGGATTGGAGGACTTGGAAATAAGAGGACGAGTGGAGACTGTACTAACTACTGTGTTATTAAGGTCGGCCAGAATACTGAGAAGAGTCCTCGAAACTTGGGGAGACTTGCTGTCACTCAAACTCCAGTGATAACTATTCGGCTAACTCTGGTGTGAAAAACTCAAAAAGGAGTAAAATAATAATTCTTCTAATCGCTTACATTTTATTTCTCATCATAATTTTTCTCTTCGAGGGTCAAAATAATTTCTTTTAAAATTTTATTTATATTTTGTAGAAATCTAGTGACTGCAGTTCACCATAAATATTTGCTTCGTGTTTACTTTTAAATAAAAGTCAGCACAAAGGAAATATCAATATGACCGAAAAATTTTGGTTTATATTTAGAACGATAAAAACTCAAAAGCTGCTTAATTTTTTGGATAGAGCCAGAGAAATCGCAATGTTTTCATTCTTTGTCTCTTTGAGACACATTCAGTATCCTAGCTGGCAGAAGGAAAAGAAGCTTACATAAAATACTTTTTGATCTATACGTAATACTAAATCATCTTTTTTTTTTTAAATCACTATCTTTGAAATTTTGCTAAAATAAATTGAAGAAATGAATTTCTGGTTTTAAATACATAAATATTTTGGAAGAATTGTCTAAAAGCAGTCAGATAAAATATTTATTTTTGGTTCTAATTCAGAAAATTTCATCTCTTCAACCGATTGTTGTACTATTTATTGATAGCTCCGAACGAGAAAAGATAGATTCATAGGGCATTAACACAGAATGAACTGCAAAATAACTCGTCTAGGATTTGAATTTGGCTCATCATAACCATCCTCTTATTACAATAACTCTTACACAACGTACACCTTTCACATATACCTACTTCTTTTTAGAATATAGAGGGAGACTTACGTGATTTCGATTGACACTGGGCGTCAAATTCTTTTGGCCTTGTGCGAAATTAAGCTAAGCATAATAAATATATTTTCTTTGGTTTATTAGAATTATCTTCATCACAAGATTTATACTTTAGTGCCAACATAAATAAAATGTCTTCTATGCTATGCTATGCTATACTTAGGGATTTTAGTTTATTATTTTAGTTACAAATTGTTTTCTAGCTAAACTGAGTACATTGTTGCGAGGTTTCGAGTTGTAAATGTCAAGGCGAGTAAGCCTTTGTTTGCGTAAACATATCAATCAAATTCATAAGAACAAGTTTGTTTTAGAATAGGCTGTGAGATAATATATTAAGATAAACAATCAGGTAAATTTCAACTGATACTTAGCAATGGCGTGTCACTAAAAGGAGTAATGACTTGTGTTTAAAGGATTAGATAAGGGATAATTTTAAGAACTTATGTAAGAAAGAGATAAAAAGCAGAAGGCAGACTCTGGGAGAGAGTCCACAGACCAGGCTGACGACAAAAGGGGCCTCAAGGTGGGGAGGGCCAGTGACGGACGTTTCTGCTTCTTTCGCCTCGCACTATTCAATCCAAACGAGCCGACTCATTTCTTACTCTCTCTTTTCGGTGACTACTAAGAAAAGATAATCACAATAAATTTTTGTATCCAGCAAGCCAACAGTCAGTGTTTTGTATTCGTTGATTTTTATCACGGTGAGGTTACTAGGGGGTTTGACTGTAACGCAAGGGGTAACGTAAAACCATATTCAATTTAGGACCGTAGTGTAACAATAGTATTACGACATACACTGCAAGTTCATTTGATAAGAGAATGGTACTACTCTACTCACTAAATCCACACACACACACACACACACACACACACACACACACACATATATATATATATATATATATATCAAAACAACACTAAAAAGGAAATAAACTAGGCAAAAACATTTTATTCGTCGGTGTACCAAACGTTTTTTTATCTTATATTTCATTTCGAGCTTTTCCCCTAGGATCTGATGACTTAGACTTTGATGTCTTTTAAATGGATTCATTTTAGGACGTATAAATGGATCATTTAAAAAATATTGTCAAAATACTATTATGATGACTGGCATATAAATCTCTTTTTTAAAAAAATTATATCTTACTTTTTCAAAAATATATTGGTTATAATTTTGATGTTCCTTATTTCAAAACCCGGCAATGATTTGCATAAAATCAAATGTAATATATCGTTTATTAACATTAAATAGATTGTTAAAAGTCGCGTATAAAGAAAACATTAAAAGTAAGTACAAAGAATGCCTATAGTATCGGAAAAGATACTGTACAAATTTTTAACAATATTTTTTTTCTAACTGTCAAGTTAAGTCAATATTAGAAAAAAAAAATGCTTGGGCAGGCAACATGTATAATAGTAATTAAAAGTAAATGCATGTTACTACAAAGAATCTTTTTGTGTTTTTGGATGATTGTATAAATATGATGATTGTCCAGTTAGATTATTTAAATTCAAAATTCAATCTAAGACTAGTATCGTCTGTCAAACAAAATGTTGAGAATACACTTTTGTATAAAATGTATATTAGGTTTTGTCATATTTGATGACTCATACATCAGCTGATACATTAGAGATTGAATAATTCAAGATGGCTTTCATCTTACATGGATAAAGAAACTTAATTCCCTCTTGATATTTAAACTGAGTTGATAAATAATGGATACTCGCTATAAAAACGAAGGTATTTTACCTATATTTAAAAAAAGTGATATTCTTTTCAAAATCGAGCTAAGCAATCATTAAATAAACAAATTTATTTTGAATCCTATATTTTCCTAGCGGTTTCTTTATGTTTGAAAGATTTTTAATGGCACAATTTAAAATTTTTAGTTTGCAGATACTAATCATGGACAAAACCAAGTTAATTTTAGATTACAACAAATTTCTCGAAAAACAGGCTTAAACCTGCTTTATGTGAACAAAAGTATTTTAATGTTTATGACTAACTTTTTGCTGTTTGCAATTAAAACCAAAGTTAAAAATTAAAAAATTCCGCAATCGTTACAACTTGTTTTAGTATTTTTGGTATAAATACAGTTTAGGTGTGCAACCATTTTAAAGAAATATGGAAGTTATATTTCGTTTACATCCTTAGATGCGAACAGAAATACTGTGATATGTTTTGTATGATACAAAATAGACACTCATTTTGTACAGAGGGGTGATAATCAAGAATGTGGATATTTTTATAGATATTTCACAATGAAAATAACTTTTCAGAAATTCTTATTAATGTCCCACCATTTTATTTATATTACTTAGTAAATAAGTGGAAAATAAAATTATTAAAATGGGAATATTTGTTAACGGCATAACGATTTTGAAGAAACTTGAATTTCAATTAATAAACTTGCTTGAATTATTTCGTTTAGTTTACAATAAAAATATTTCAAACTGTACATAATTTCATTTTTGAAATATTCGTTCTAAGCTTTATAAGAGCTAACAATGAATGGCTGAAGCAGTCGATAAGACGAGAAGAAATGAGTGAAAGAAGCCGGTTTTCAATTGTCAAGATTGACCAGTGTACATTACTATTCCCCGACAACGCAGATCCTCACAGGGCTTCATTACATGCGCGTATTAAAAATTAATCATGTGCAAGAAGAACGGAAGATAAATAAGATGTAGCAGGCATCTCATTAAGCCATCTTAATTAATTAGATAATGGTAGGGGACCAGTGGAACAATAAGTTTTCTGATGCCCTAAAGTCACACAAAGTCACTTTTGTTTTTTATAGGATTAAAAGGGAAGAGAAAAAAAACTAAAAGAAAAGAAGAAACAAAAGAAAAAAAAAAAGATTTTTGAGAAAAATGAAAGAATACGGATGGAGGAAAGGGACGAAACATGAATATGGCTTCCGATAAGCCTGCTTCTGGAATTAAAAGACAAAAATAGAAATCAAAACATTTTAAAAAAAAATATGATCTCACTATTTCCCGTTGATTTTCATTTTTCTTATCTCCAAGTCTTTAAGACAGCCTTAGGGGCCATCGTTGTCTACATGATGACCCATTCTGTTGATCTGCTCCAAATCATATTCATTTTTCCCATTCTTTCTCTCTCTCTCTCTATATATATATATATATATATATATGTGTGTGTATGTGTGTGTGTGTGTGTGTGTGTGTGTGTGTGTGTGTGTGTGTGTGTGTGTGTGTGTGTAGAATAACATTAATGCCAATATCTATTGTTTAAAGGAAAGTTTATGCAGCAACCTATGATAAAACAAACAAAATTCCTCTTGATTTAATGGAAATATACAAATATATTTGAAGTCTCTTGATATTCGCTATTATTAACAATCAAAGTGAGTACTCACACATTTTCTTAAAATATTTACGATAATCAGAGGTTGAAAGAAAGATGTGTAAATGAAGATAAAAATGAACATACTGAGATAGATTCGGGCACTGGCAAGAGTTCAGTGTCTCTTTCCTAATCTCCAGTCAACTCAAATTCTTTCCAACTAAATGCATTTTAATTGACCAAGGCATTATATATACAAAGTTGGAAGAGGAGAGCGATGTAGCATTTTTGTTCACAAATTTTGATCAAATTGAGGGAACATGTTTTGAAGGGAGTATAAAAGAAACAGAATTTTGTGATTATGGGTCTTTTAGATAATCAATGAAATTGGGGCTTAGACAGTATGTAAATTCTGACGTCATGCCGACGTGATCAATAATAACAATGATTAATATTAATGATATAGTTTGCTGTATTTATAAATAAACAGTCGGTGATTGAGAATATATATATCTAAGTTAGACTAGGGTAGGTGTAGAGTGATTAGGGTGTTTTTGAGTTACTGGTAATGGAGCCTTGAATCCGAAACAATGCTTAACTAAAAATCATTATTTAATGAAAATTTTGTTGGTAACATATCTTGAGACTTGAAGAGACTTGTTGTCAATCAACTCCAGTAGAAGACAAGCCAATTAAATCTGTTGTGAAACACTCGCAATGAGTGAAATTATAGTAGTTGTAATAGAAGTAATAATAATGTTAATATTTTTCTAGTGCCATTATCGTTCTCACTTGCAGTCATCGCCACATGTCTATCGTCATCATGTAGCGTTATGTTATGAAAAGGACGAGTTTCTTGCAGAATTAGGTGTTTTGTGTTCAGCAGATTTGTTATCAATCCGATTGTTTAATTCTTCAGTTGTGTTGTCGAATCGAAAGACTCTTCAATGTTGCAAGACAGAACCCCAATATTATAATCTTTTAATATTACTTTGCTTCGACAGGATTTCATCAGCTAAGTTAGATAATCTAATAATTCGGTTTTGTCTGCATTGTTGGACTCCATACTTCTGTCTCCCTGAATATAAGTTGTGTGAATTATAAAAATACAACGTTCTCCTCATTAGAATTCATATCATAGATTTCTACGGACATTCAGTATTTTTCTTATTTTCTGATGAATTCAAACTGTTTTAAATTCTAACCATTGATCAATAATTCTCCTCACATCAGCTTCAGTAGGTAGACATATTTTTTGCAGTTCATCGCAATTTTTAAAGGCTTTTCTCTTCTTTTATTGTCTCATAAAGAGTTTTGTGTCTAGTCTATTTGAAAAGGCAGCCCATTTATGCGTCTAAGATATTGAAAACTATAAACTCCCTGGCCGCTGATTGGAGTAAGTGGTATGTCCATTTAATTAAAATAAGAGTAAGAATTTCAGCTTTCATTTTGCATTCACGCCATTATTGATTATTGATTATTGATCCCCAACATTAAACTAACATTTTCTGTTCCAATAGCAACAAGGTTATTTGATTCTAATTTTATATTTACTAATTAACTCTTCATAGCTATGACAATATGTTCAGTATCACGTTTTAATGAATTTATCAAACTGCTAGAATAAGTTAGTACACTTCTTTGATATTCTTTTTACGGTTATTTCATTCGATTCGTCCACCAGTAAATTGAATTTCATTATCATTCTGTATCACAAATGAAATCTTCTTCGACGTGCCTACTAATTACATATTTTATCTTTGCTGAGCACTTGGTGCGATGCAGTTTCAATTTTGCAGTTATTTACTGTTTTTGAGAGAAAAAAAAGATGAAAGTCTACTTTTAAAACCTTTTATTACTCCCGCGCACCAAGTAGCTTCAGCTTGACTCCATAAGGTCTGTTTAGAAATATCAAGCCACATTTATGCCAGGACATAAAACTGATGGGTAGCTTATGTCACATGTCATGAAACTGCTATTTTCATTAGATGCACCAAAACGAAGAGGATGAAGTTTTACCCAGAATTCAACTCATGCCAGTTGATATTTTATTTCGATTTCGGTGACTCAATTTCCTGTGCGTCTAAGCTTTCTTATATCAATCAATAAATCCCAAGGACAAATATTTGCAGTTGCTGGATTGCATTGTGAGGAAAGCCGTTTCGTTCACGGACAATTTTATATGGGATGCTTTAGAGTTGGAAGCAAAAAAAATCTTTATTTATGTCTCGACAAGAAACCCCTCACCAAAAAAATTCATGTGCACATCAAGTTCTCACAAGTTAAGAAATGCTCTATACGAATAGTATTCTTTATTAATTACTCGTGTAAATGCCAAAACTCAGTGAACTATACAACGGACTGCAATAAATGTTATCAAAATTCATTTTTATTTCTGACACTAAAAATGACATCACTAGGAGTCAAATCTTGTTTAATCGTACAAAATATACCTCAATTAACAATAATTTAGTGTTATTTATAGCTAAACCGGGCCAGTAGCCAAATGAGTAGAGTGTACACCAATGGTCCGATACACTGCGGTTCAATCCCAGGTCGAGTCATATAAAGGCTCAAAAAATGGTACTTGATATCGCCTTGCCTAACACTAAGCATTATAAGGTTGAGATCAAAAGCAATCGAGGGAATGGATTAGCGCCCTCCCCTACACTTCGGTATTGTAGCTATTGAAAAGGGAGCCTTCGGGTCACCCTTGACTAAGGTCGCCAACTTTACTTACTTTTACTTATTTTGTGCAATGCAAGAAATGCTGCTAATACACACACACACACACACACACACATATATATATATATATATATATATATATATATATATATGCATGCGTGTGTGTGTGGTTTGGTTTGGTTTATTTGGATTTTATGACATATCAACACTTATAGGTTATTTAATGCTAAATCCTGTTTATACATATATACTAAAAATGATTTTAAGCGCATTTTGTAGATAACATTTTTAAATGAGTCTGAGATCATTTTTTTACACAGTTAATGGTTTCCCGCATCCCTCAGTTAAAGAGTTTCAAGTATTGATAATCAACACTAATAATTCTATTCAAGATTACTCATTCAAAGTTAAATTGTTCCAAGTATTGCTATGAATTACTAGCAGTTCAATTATAAACTAGCCATTTATTTTCACAAATGAACAACAGTTCTATTTCAAACAATTCAATTTAGCACTAATTTTTTGTTTGCACTCAGTTTAAATGACAAATAATTCTCTATTTGACCCATTTATTTGACCCTATTATGAGCCGGGAGCAATGGCAATGAGGAGACACTCCACATTCCCCAGAGCCCCAGAACTAGAGTCTCACTATTTGCTGGCTTAGTGTCATATCGAAGACACTCGTTGGGGAGGTCTTACCCCTTTGCAGAGATGCAGTCGGTGTTTTCTAAAACCCCACCTGACATGGCTTACATGCGTGTGCAAAAAGTCTACGTGTAATATATAAGAAGTAAAATGAATAAATAAAAGCAATGAAAAAAGTTTTAGATAGAAATATATTTTTTGATTCTGCATATTTTATCAAATTATACATAAAACTATTTTTTTTATTGTCTGTATCAGTTGACGTATAGGAACATAATGCATATATATAAAAATGTGTGCTTAATTTTGGGACACTCCCGTGGCATCCGTCGGCGTAAACTGTTGATATTCGAATGTGTCAAATTTAAGCATGTGTGACACTTAACACTTGTGCGGAACGTGATGTAAACAGATACATTTGGAGGTATGTTTTTAAATAACCCTAAAAAGACTATAAGGAATTATAATTTCATTGAACATCTTAATTTATCAAATCATACTATGGTTAATGTTGAATAAATCATTTTATCTTCTATACTTAGTTCACCAGATAACCGTCGAAAATTTGAACGTAAATATATCTTTAAACTAACCAGGCACTCTTTAAAATTGAATATAAGATATAATAGTTGATTGGTTGTTATAATTTTATGGTATATCTACTCTAGTTGGCTATCTAATGCTAAATTATGCTCATATATATATATATATATATATATATATATATATATATATATATATATATATATGTGTGTGTGTGTGTGTGCGTATATATATATATATATATATATATATATATATATATGTATGAGAAACTACCACAAGAACACAAAATTAGAGGGGGCTGACCAGTAGATTAATTCCACTCCTGTTTCTTAATCGTTCTAAAATATGACATGTTAACCCCCTCTGCTCACGCCTATGAATGAAAGAATTTGTAATTTAATTTCCACCTTATTCTTATTTTTATTTTTATAATTTTTATTGTTTGTTTTTTTTATTTTTATCTTTATTTTCTGATTTTTTGATTTTTATTTTTTTAATTACCTTATTTTATCTTCTGAATAGGAACTGTAACTCCACATTCGCTACTCTGTGACAGGAGAGAGCATGTCAAAGAGTCATCTGACGAGACGGAGAATATAGCAATAATATTCTCCGCCGAAATAAATTTATTATGACGACTTAACCGATTTCGAGTCTCCATTTAATTGTACTATATATATATATATATATATATATATATATATATATATAATTTGTAAATGAATAGTTTGTAGAAGACATGTTAAAACGAGCCAGAATTCATTTTTTTGCTCACAGTTAAATTGTTTCGAGTATTGCTATTTAATATGAACTAATCTATTTAACATCATTCCTTTGTTTGCACACAGTTAAGTGGTTATGCATATAGGATTTGTAAATAAATAGTTGGTAATCTCATCTTTAATTGAGTTAGAATTAATTTGTTTGCTCACAAGTATTATTATTATTTTTACATAGTTAAATAGTTTCAAGTATTGTTATAAACACTAATAATTTTATTTAATATAAATCATTTGTTTGCACATAATGAAGTGGTCAGAAACTTTCTATTTGGCACTATTCAACATAATCCATTCATTTGCTCACAGTAAAATAGTTTTTAGTATTGCTATGTAATACCAATAATTCTACTAATGTGATACAAATAATTATATTTGTGTAATAACAATAATCCAATTTATGTAATACCAATAATTCTATTTATGTAATACCATTAATTCAGTTTATGTATTACCAATAATTCAATTTGTGTAATACCAATAATTCTATGTATGTAATACCAGTAATCCAATTTGAGTAATGCCAATAATTCTATTTAACCTACTGGTTAGGAATAAGGGGGTTAAATACCTTTCCACTTTAACTATTACGCCACAGGAGACCCCAAACCACTTCTAATGTTTAAGGAAGCTTTCTTTATCAATTCTTTGATTATTTTGAAGGGATAGTTTCTTTTAAGGAAATGTTTAGCAAGACAAATAGAACTCTTGAGAAAAAACAAAACAAATTATTTAGACAAAACAAATTAATATTAAAACAAAACAATAAATATTCAGAGAAAAATTAATTCCTTATGTGAAAATGATCATCGGGAAAAATTCAGTGCGAAAGTAATAATAAAATTTGAAGTAAAAATAAGAATTAACGCAACTATTTTTTGTTATCAAGTGTCGTTTTAAACGTGTATTGAAATATAGCAATATTCATATCTGCACTCAAGTGTAGAAGAGAATACAAGCGCGCACACACACACACACACACACACACACACACACACACACACACACACACACACACACACACACACATATATATATATATATATATATATATACTCAGGGATATACATACTAAAACGGAGACATTGTTGAATGCGAGTTAGAATTACTATCTCGTTAATATGTTCACTTTCAGACTTTGAAAAAGGCATGAAGTCCCTAATCCTCTAGCTATGGGTTAAATAGAACCGTTACTGTCCGACAATCATGGCTTTGCCATGAAATAATCTATGAAGCTTAAAATATGATCAAACAAAGACACCAAACCAAAGCAATCCATAGATTTCAAAGCGTTATTTTCTTGAACATTTTTTGTCTTTCTGCAGCACTTGTGAATATTTGGTTGACAAGGTAAAGTACCGGTTCTCGTTAGTTTGTAATGGAGGCATGGTTTTTAAATAACCCCGAAAAGACTATAAGGAATTATAATTTCATAGAAGCTGAACATTATAATTTATCAAATCATAGTATGGTTAATTTTGAGTAAATCTCTTTATCTTCTATATTTAGTTCATAAGTATTGGAACGTAAATGACATTAAATAACCTTCAAATGTTGATACGCCAATAAACAAAGAAACAAAGAAGTCAAACCATGGATGACTTTGGAATTAAATAACCCCTGAAAGTTATTAAACAAAGAAAACAAGAAACTAAACGAAAGATGATTAGGAATTAAATAGCCCAAGAATTTTGATGTACCATTAAACAAAGGAACCAAAAACAGCAGTTTATGGATTGTATTATCTAAGCTTTATTTTCTTAATGAGAAAATTTTAATTGGCATACAACTTAGGATTTTTTTTTCATTTTAATGTAACCTATTCAATTGCTCATGCATCAAGGGAATAAATTAAAACTTAAATCACCATCTGCCAATCCATCTTTTTATTTTTATTTTATGTAATAAAAACTGACAAATAACAAGAATCTTTATGTTACATCCCAAAATACAAAGTCATGAATAATCATTTTCAACATTCATCTTCTTTGATGAGTTTATACGGGCATAATGACACTTTGTTTGCTCATTAATATCGAAAAGAGAAACAAAATTGTGATATTTTTAGAATAAAAATATTAATAACACTAATTAACAGCGTCACTAACAACGTTATTAAAAAGGAGGAAAACTGAATAAGAAATACTCATAATGACTATATGATAAATTTAGTTATTATTACTTATATAAAAGTAAAATAAAATTGGCGACCTTTGTCGATGGTGACCTAACGCTCCCTTTTCAATAGCTACCACCCTGAGGTATTAAGGAGGGCGCTACACCTTTCCCTGGATTGCTCCAATTTACCCTTCATACCTACCTTATATTGCTGAGTGTTAAGCAAGGAGGTATCAAGTACCATTTTTTTGAGTCTTTGGTATGACTCAATTGAAACCTGATCTCCGGGACTATTGGCGAACACTCTACCCATTGGCATGATTTTCAGGTTGACTCCAACTAGTATTTACCTTTTAGGCCATTGTCCCGTGGAACAATTCAGAGACCAATCTTGATCATCGTCATCATCATTATCGCGTGCTGATAGCACATATATCCTTGATTCTTCTCGCAATCCGTTCCTATGGGTCATCGAATTATACGAGTCCTTTAGACGGCATTCAATGACGAATGTAAGTTTTTGCTGATTGCCCAAAACAAGTTCATCCATCTGTAAGAATCCATAGTGGTGGAACCATATAGAAGTACTGACATGGCTATAGGTTAGAAGACCATTTTTATAACCTTAAACCAATTATCATTAGCAGTTGACTATTCAATCATGTTTTATTTTTCTGTTTAACTGTCATCTAGATTCACAATACCTGTTACGTATTACAAATTTAAATTTTTCTCTCATATTGGAGATAATTGGAGATAACATGCAACAAAAGGAACGTCATGTATATTTACATCATGATAGATATAGGAAACAATAAAAAGGAGATAATATGCAACTAAAACAACGCCGTGTATATTTAGATCCTTATAGATATAGGGAACAAGAAAGTAGAAATAATATGCAATAAAAGGAATGTCATGTATATCTAGATCATGATAGATATAGGGAACAAGAAAGGAGAGATACTATGCAACAAAATGAACGTCACGTATATTTAAATCCTTATACATATAGGGAACAAGAAATGATAGATAATATGCAACCAAAGGAACGTCAGGTATATGTAGATCATGATAGACAAAGGGACAAAGAAAGGAGAGATAATATGCAACAAAAGGAACGTCACATATATTTTGATCATGATAGACATTGGGAACAAGAAATGAGAGATAATATGCAGCAAAAGGAACGTCATGTAAATTTAGATCCTGATAGACATAGGAAACTAGAAAGGAGAGATAATATGCAACAAAAGGAACGTCATGTATATTTAGATCATGAAAGACATAGGGAACAAAAAAGAGAGATAATATGGAAAAAATGTCATGTATATTTAGATCCTTATGGATATTGGAAACACAAAAGGAGAGATAATAAGCAACAAAAGGAACGTCATGTATATTTAGATCATGATAGATATAGGGAATAAGAAATAGGAGATAATATGCAACAAAAAGAACGTCGTGTATATTTACCTCATTATAGATACAAGGAACAAGAAAGGAGAAATATTTTGCAACAAAAGGAATGTCATATTTATTTAGATCATGATAGACATAGGGAACAAGACATGAGAGATAATATGTAGCAAAAGAAACGTCATGTAAATTTAGATCCTGATAGACATAGGAAACTAGAAAGGAGAGATAATATGCAACAAAAGGAACGTCGTGTATATTTAGATCATGATAGATATAAGGAACAAGAAAGGAGAGATAATATGCAACCAAAAGAACGTTGTGTATATTTACATCCTTAGAGATATAGGGGACAAGAAAGGAGAGATAATATGCAACAAAAGGAACGTCAGGTATATTTAGATCATGATAGACGTAGGGAACAAGAAATAGGAGATAATATGCAACAAAAAGAACTTCGTGTATATTTACCTCATTGTAGATATAGGAAACAAGAAAGGAGAAAAAATATGCAACAAAAGTAACGTCATGTATATTTAGATCCTTATAGATATAGGTAACAAGTTATGAGAGATAATATGCAACAAAAAGGACGTCATGTACATTTAGATCCTGATAGACATAGGAAACTAGAAAGGAGAGATAATATGCAACAAAAGGAACGTCATGTATATTCAGATATGAGAGACATAGGGAACAAGAAAGGGAGATGATATGGAAAAAACACGTTATGTATATTTAGATCCTGATAGACATAGGAAACTAGAAAGGAGAGATAATATTCAACAAAAGGAACGTCATATTCATTTAGATCCTGATAGACATAGGGAACAAGAAATAGGAGATAATATGCAACAAAAGGAACGTCATGTATATTTAGATCATGATAGACAAAGGGACAAAGAAAGGAGAGATAATATGCAACAAAAGGAACGTCATGTATATTTAGATCATGATAGATATAGGGAACAAGAAAAGAGAGATAATATGCAATAAAAAGAACGTCATGTATATTTAGATCATGATAGACATAGGGATCAAGAAAGGTGAGATAATATGCAACAAAAGGAACGTCATGTATATTTAGATCATGATAGACAAAGGGACAAAGAAAGGAGAGATAATATGCAACAAAAGGAACGTCATGTATATTTAGATCATGATAGACAAAGGGACAAAGAAAGGAGAGATAATATGCAACAAAAGGAACGTCACATATATTTAGATCATGATAGACATTGGGAACAAGAAATGAGAGATAATATGCAGCAAAAGGAACATCATGTAAATTTAGATCCTAATAGATGTAGAGAACAAGAATGGAGAAATAATATGCAACAAAAGGAACGTCATATTTATTTAGATCATGATAGACATAAGGAACAAGACATGAGAGATAATATGCAACAAAAGGAACGTCATGTATATTTAGATCCTTAGAAATATAGGGAACAAGAAAGGAGAGATAAATTGCAACAAAAGGAACGCCATGTATATTTAGATAATTATAGACATAGGGAACAAGAAATGAGAGATAATATGCATCAAAAGGAACATCATGTATATTTAGATGATGATAGACATAGGGAACAAGAAAAGTGAGATCACATGCATAAGAATTAAACGAAATAGGACGCAGTAAGTAAACGAGTGTACTAATTCCAGTGAACCGCCATCTATAGTGGAGGTGGCCCCTTCTTGATTAAAACACATCGACACCGTTTGGTTTGTCGTTCACGTAGAAGATAATGTCTCCTGCTGCTTACTCCTGGCTATACAGGTGGGATATAGCTTGGATAGGTGATTTTGCAAGAAGCGCTATGTCATCAGCATAGTCTGGGTCCGTTATAGTTTCTTCGGAATGTCTCCTTGTCTTTTTAGTCTAAAGTTCTTTTTTTTTTTTAATGATATCTATCGGCGTGCGAAGTACGTGTTCTAGGCAGCTTATGAACAGATAGGATGCTAATGTATGTCCTTTTAGAACTCCAGCAACAATATTGTAGAATCCATGTGTTCATCCGATGAGCGTAGCTTGACTTTTGTGTTTCTATAACACATCATTATGTCAGTAACAGTTTCTTTGGGGAGACCAGAAACTAGAAGTATTTGCTCCATCTTTCCTTTGTGTATGAAATCAAAGGCCTTGATGAAATGTACAAATATTAGTTTTTCCCCGAGATTTTTTTCACCAACTCTTTTGATAATTCGACAGATTGTTAGAATCTATGATGCTGTGGATCTCCGAAAACTGTTCCAAATTTTCCTAAGAATTTTCTCAATTTCATGTTCGATGCGATTGCGAAGAACATTTCGAACTTTAGCCGCTATTGAAGTAAGAGTTATCCTGCTTTAGATCCTTGTGATTCCTATGCCAACGTTTCTAGGCAAGGAGAGGATGGAGCCTTTTGTCTATCTCTGGGTTGTATTTTGTTTAGAAACAGCGTTGCAAAATCGAAGAAGTAAGTCATCGAATTTCCTCGTCTTCTATACTTCTGGGGTACTTCGTCGAGGCCTGTAGATTTTCTGTTTTTAGTTTTTCTCGGTACTTTATTGAGTCCTTCCAGATTAAACTGTTCTAATTTGGTATCTAGTTGGCTATTGATAATTAAAAAAAAAGTTTAATTGTGACTTTAGGGGAATTTCTAAGGAGTTTCTGGAAATATTCTTTCCACATCTGTATTCGTTCTCTTAGTTGGCAGCTTTTAGTTTAACTCTCGAGGTGCTCTTCTTTTTTTATCACTTTGTTTATGGTTTGCCATGCTATTCGTGATTGTCTATCTTCAACCGAGTTTCTTATTTTATTGAATGTATTCTTTTTTGCTCTTTTTGGTAGTTGTTAGTTTCCTCTGAGCCTTCTTAAGTTTCTGCGCGTTGGCATATATTGGCTTTCTTTTATTACATAAGGAGATTGTTTTCACGTTATCTCATTTTTCTTAACTGATAGTATTTCACACTGAACTCGGCCCATTGGCATAATGGTTACAGTGTTCGCTAATTGTGTAGGAGATCAGGGTTCAATCCCAGGTCGAGTCATACCAAACACTCAAAAATGGTATTTGATGCCTCCTTGCTTAACTCTCAGCATTATAAGGTACCGATTAAGAGTAAGAGGAGCAATACAGGGAAAGGAGTCGTGCCCTTCCCCTATACCTCAGTGTAGTAACTATTGAAAAGGGAGCCTTCGGGTCACCCTCGACTACAGTCGGCCAACTTACTTACGGTGAATTTACTGCGATGAATTCTCCTGAAATCTTTTATAACAACGTGGAATCCAAGAAATCATGCGTCAAACGAAACGAACGATCGCTAATCAAACGAAACGTCGGTCTGCATCCAAATAATTTGGTGATTTATGTCATAGGAGATTGTAAGAGAAGTATTTATTAAGAGTTTCCTTCTGAAAACCAAACGATTAATTGGAACAAGTAATTAGGTTAAATCTACACAACAGTTTATGAAAATCTCCCGGGATTAGTTAAGGCAAAATCATCCGCCAGAATGAAATTTAACCCTATTTTTGTTTGGCTACAGCTTGATTGGGAAATTTCAATGTATTCACTGTATATCATAACTTTGGATTGCTATTTATTTTGGTTTTAACTAGGATGAGTAAAAAAAATTATAATATTTTGGTATCATGATAAACTACACTGAATTGTGAGATGCCAAGTACACCGAATACTTTCAAAGTGCTACTCGTAGGACTTACCTCTCTGACTTGAAGCACGTTTTCGGAATACACAGATATTGCCTGATGGTCGAGGCTCTTGTAGCCCGAGCAAAATTTCTGAAATAATCCGGTTACTGTACTGTGATCAATTTCGTCTTTACCAATTACACAACAAATGTTTTCGGTTGCTTCCGCCTCGCTCTGGCCCACTTCGAACTTGTAAAACATAAGTTCCTGAACTAGATTACATTTTACATCTATTTGAGCGGTTTTTAAATTGCATCAGAGGGAAGTAATGCACAACGTGTTAGCTCACTTACTATCATCATACTAGCTACCACAATGAGTATATTCCACGGCATGAACTGCTTCGGTCACGTTATATAAGCACCGGTAACTGGCACGTAGCAAAGTATTGCAAAATTTTTGACTCGTCCTTGGATATTCAAATTTTAACAAAAAAATTTCCCATCTCAAAATAAAAATAAAATAAAATAGAAACAAAAAGAATCAGTGTTTCTTTACTGAAGAAGGAAAAATAAACAAAAAAAAAAAAATAATAATCCAAGGTTTTTGGAAGATAAAACTATGAAATTAACTAAAAGTTACCAGAAAATGCAAATAAAATATATCCAATAACATTCATATAGAAAATAAAGCAATGTCTTGTATTTTCACTATCATTACAATATTTTGATTTCGTTGAGGTTTTCGTTATTTTTCTATATCTTTATAAAACTTTACATAAAATATTGATCCTACTTTTTCTTTTTACGAAGGAATGAGTGTGTTTTTTTGTTTATCTTTTTAAAAATGTTATTAAAGTCGTATAAGAACGTACAATTTCGTTTTATTGACAAACTTAGACATTTTTGAATGGTGCAAGGAACCGAGCAAAATCTGATGCTATATCGACTTGACATGAGCTAAAACTACTTCATCACTATTCGCTTACCAACCCTCCTCTGACTGTCTCACTATGTCACTGACCAGCAGATTTAGCTGGCTGCATTTTTATACGTATTCATAGTCAAAAACAGATAATCACGCGTATACATATTTGGCAACATATGGTTCTTTCTTTAGACCACGTTTAATGCAGTCGTTTGTAATTGATGGCCATTTTCATCATCTGTTACAATAAGATGAAACTTAACATTTTATATGGAAACATATTAACATTGTTTATATATAAAAATAACGATTTCAATCAATAAAGAGAAAAGTTCTGGCGAAATCAATAAAGCAGGAACGTATGAATTTCGAATTTATAACTTATTATTATCATTATTTTTTTCATGAGACCAAAAATCTGAAGATGATTTTTTGTCATGAATAAACAAGGCAAATTACCAAATTTATACAGAGTAGTGCTTTGATCGATGAATTCTATTATTCCCAGCTTCCAATATTGAAGATCCCAAAAAGATTACTTCGTTGTAGGACAAATTTCGAAGATTAAAATCTTGTCAGATTTAAAATAACCTTAGCAAATGATTTATGCTCAGACTTGGCCAGACTATCACACGAGTTTTGCGAACGTCCTAAATGTGAGTGATTAAAAAAAGATAAATTTTGTTTTTGGAACTGTGTTCCAATCCCAATTGAAAGTCTATATAATATGTTGGAATTTCAGATGAATATTGCTGCTAGTACCCAGATAACAAAATTGCTTCAAGATAATATGGATCTGTTTCCATTGTTTGTTTTTTTTTACAATTGTAGATTTTAGATATGTTGCGCGTAATATCCAAGTTCTTATAAAGAATCTAACAACTGATCTTAATTCCTCCGAGAAAACTGGATACACTTAGAATATCCAATATATATGGGTTCTTGCTGGATCTGTGGAAATTTTACGGGTCCAGCTTGTTGAAATTAATTGCAGGACCATGTTTTCCAAGGACGCTCATTATGCATTTTGTTTTGTCTGACTTTGGGCCAGAGTAGTAGCATCTGATAGGGCCCTAACTATGAGTTAAATAGAACCAATCTGCGATCTTATGCTAAACTAAATTACTTGAAATAGAACTGTTTTGATATTTAAACTGCGTCCTTATGCTAAACTGAATCGTTTGAAATAGAACTGTTTTTGACATTGATACTGTACTCACGAGAACTGTTTTTGACTAAACTGAATAGATTAAAATCGAAATATTTTTGACAATTAAACTGTATACTTACATTTAAACTGCATACATACGCTAAACTGAATTGTTTGAAATGGAACTGCTTTTGACATTGAAACTTTACTTAAGTTAAACTGAATTTTCTGAAATAGAACGTTTTTGACGTTTAATTATGTGTAAACAAAATCTATACTCATACTAAACTGAATTCTTTGAATTAGAACTGTTTGACTAAACTGAATAGCTTGAAATAGAAAGGTTTTTCACAATTAAATTATGTACTCATGCTAAACTGAATCATTTGAAATAGAACTGTTTATTTGTATAAAAATGGATTTGCATTAGATAACCTAGAAAGGTTGATAAGCCATAAAACCCAACCAACCAAGCAGCCAACCTAAAAAAGTATCGAGTAGTTACCTTTTACGCTTGAATTTCGAAATACAAGAGAAGTGTACATACAACACAGTGTTTGATCTGAAAAAGTTACATCTATGTGGAAGAATATCCCTATTGAGGAAGAAAACGGAAGAATATTATCCTTGACTGCAGGGAGGGTATGAGGATGAGCGTAACGTGTGAACAGATGAAACATAAGCAGAATTATAATATAGATATTTCGTCCGTTCAGATGACACAATAAACAAGAAGGATTATTCAGAGTCAATGGTGATAAATATCTTTTTCCCAAAGGTTTGTTGTCAAAGTCTTTATCTCAGGTTAGAAGTCGAAAAGAAACGACAAAGGTAAAATCAATATTGGTATCTTGTTCGTTGCTCACGGAAAAATCCAACATTGATCTTAAATGTGAACGAGACTATCGTAAAAAGACAGAAAGGGATAAAAAAAAATTAAACAAAAGGAAAAATAAAAAGCGGAATATATATAAGGGAAAATTCAAATAACACTTTAGTTTATATAATTGCTCATATAAGTATTTACCAACTCATCTGCATTAGCAGGAAGTGACACAAGGTTAGTTTTTTAATTGCTCATTGAATGAAGAAATTCTGGTTGTGGGATTTAATTCCTTGAAAATCTTTTAA
>OY757911.1:27832311-28097311 GCA_963585895.1 Sepioteuthis lessoniana | reverse complement strand
AATGAACACGGCGACTAGAGTTCAAATCCTGGACGAGAATGATTGCATTTCACATAGCACTAATACCCTTGGGAAAGGTATGAATCCAATAATTCTCCCTCCAGCTATGGGTAAATAGTAGGACAGACTGATTTCTTCAGCCTTGGTGATGCAACTAGTCTAGGAGAAGGAAAACTCTGAATTCAAACCTGTTAAACTCCGCTTAAAAATTGACCTTGTGTCATATCCTGCCCGAGCGGAGGGGTTGGTAAATAGGATAAAATCACAAAAGTAAAAGTTCGTTCACCGGATGGAGACACAGACTTCTTTGACATTGTTGTGAGTGTGCTGCAAAGGGACACATTAGTCCCATACCAGTGTATTATCTGCCTCGACTGCGTGCTTCGAATGTCTATAGATTTAATGAAAGAAAATGGCTTTACTTTGGCAAAGGTAAGAAGAAGACGATTCCCCGCACAAAATATGACGGACGCGGGCTACGCTGATGACATGGCGCTTCTGGCAAATATACCTACCCGCTGAAACTTATGGACAAGTTCACCTACCTCGGAAGCAGAGTTTCATCTACAGAAAATGACATCAATACACGATCAGCGATGACATGGACAGCTATCGATAGATCATCGGTCATATTGAACTCAGAACTATCCAATAAAATAAAAAGCATTTTTGCAACCAATGGTTGAGTCACTACAACTATATGGATGCACTACATGGACGCTGACAAAGTGTATGCAGAAAAATCTTGACGGCAATTGCAGAAGAATGCTAGGAGCTGTACTGAACAAATCCTAGAAAACAGTACAAAACAGCACCTGTACGGCCACCGACTGCCCATCTCGAAAACCATCCAAATTAGACGAACAAGACATGTAGGATGCTGCTGAAGAAATAAGGACGAAATAAGGGATATACTCCGGTGGACCCCTTTTCTCGAGCAAGCAAGTGTTGGGCGACCAGCTCTAATCTATCTATAACAGCTCTGTACTGATACAAAATGTGGCCAGGAAGATCTTACAGAAGCGCTGGACGATAGAGACGAATAGCGTGAGAGAGTCAGGGAAATCCGTGCTAGTGCCACGTCATGATGATGATGATGATATATTGTTATAAATATATATGCATTGTTATGATTACTCTTATTAATGATGCGATTTTCACTTTTGTTTCAGATATCTTTGCGACTATAACTCTTGCTGCTGATATTATTACGATTGTTAATACTATTGCTTTAATGCAGCAATTAATCCTGTTGCTGATATTGCCAATACAAAGTGGGGGATTAACTCGTTGGACTGCGACTTTGTAGCAGGCGAGTTCGAACGCCAATGACGCTTTACCGTTTACTTTCTTATTAATACTCTTCGGAATGGTATGAATCCCCTTATCCTCCCCAGCAATGGGTTAGATAGTATCACTGTTGTTTTAATACGAGGATGGATTTTGCTTTAAATAAACCACAAAGGTAGATATGAAATTAAAACAAATAAAACAAACCTAAACAATATAAACTGCTTCTCACAATAACTCAATTGGTAGAGTGGAGAACTGTCGTTAGAATCGACTAAACAAGTAACATAAAGTTGTCGATCGAAGTCAAATGTAATAAAAGCTCAAATCATGCAGTCCCGAGTTGGAAAGAAACTGACTCTTATTCTCCCTTTGGTAGGTTTGTTGATTGCTGAGTTTTACGGCGTGTTATTTTTAGGACGAATCAGGGTTATTTTTTGTATTTCGAATATATTTTTATTTTTGCAACTTACTTTATAGACCGGCTTACTTTTAAAAAACGTTTACGTTTTTGCTTAGAAAAAGTTGTCAAGTTTCTTGTCTGAATGTATCTCTTTCTGATGCGGATTAACTTTTTTGCATTCCAGAAAGATGCTTTACTGTGATTATTTTGCCACATGTTCATTTCGGCCGTTCCTCTCTTTGTTATTTCTGTGAATACTGATTCTGTTGCTTTGTCGGATTAAAACAGAAAAAAATGGGAGAAACAACGTCAATAAAATAAATTCATTATCCTCATCATCATCAGCCAGTTTAAACGTTTATCTCTTTATCCCTTAAAGTTATTTCTAGCATTTCCTTTTCCATTGATTTCAGTGTGATTCGGTGTTGGTTTTCTTGTGATTTTGCTAATTTATTCAGTTTATATTCATATGTCATTGCTTTAAATCTAACTTTAAAAATAACTTAAATAGTTATGAACGAGAATTCTATGAAATGAGTTGTAATTACTAGGTTCCAAAAACGTATAAATTTATACAAAACTGTTTATATATTAAAAAAATTCTTTCATGGGAAAAGTCCAAAATGAAATCACATTTAACTTTTAGATTGTTTTCAATTAATCAAAATTAGAAGAGATTTTTCCATTACATTAGTGCAATATATACATATATGTTTGTGTGCATTATACATAAATAATATATACATCTTATGTACATATCATATATATATATATATATATATATATATATATAGAGAGAGAGATAGAGAGATATATACTCCCCTACACCCGTAGGGTTGAGTTCTCTAACGAATGAAGTAATCGTGTTGCCAAGTCTCTTCATATATTAATTGAGGTCTCGGTAGCCGTTAAACGGATGTATGTAAACAATAGTAATTGTGATTCATAACCGTTTAAAATTTACTTCGCTGCTACTGGCTCCTCGTGGCTGAGGGTTAGAGGCTTGGATTGGCGTTTGAGTCAACCGGGTTTCGATCCCAGCTACGGGAAGCTAATATGTCTAGCCACACTGATGAGTTCTGATAGAACGAAACAGATCTGTCTGTGGATAACTATATATATATATATATATATATATATTTATATATTGTCATCTAAAGACTGACAGCTTCGTTTTTTCACAACACTTCAGCGTGGCTAGACAAGCAGGACGCTTTAAGCTGGGATCAAAACAATCCTAACTTTACCCTAGACATGGTATTTAACCATTCAGTCATTATGGAGACATACGTCAGTTCAGGAATTATAACGCATTTGTAATAACTTTCGTTTGTTTACATTTTGCGCTATACAAATATATTTTTAGTAGGTAGCGTGTACGTAAGGAGACAGGAGTTCAATCCCAGGTCGAGAAAAAAACACAAAAAATGGTATTTGGTACCTCTTTGTTTAACGCACAGCTTTTAAGGTACGTATCAAGGGTAAAGTGGAGCTATCCAGGAATAGGAGTAGCCCCCGCCCCTACAGCTCGGTGTAGTAGCTATTGGAAAGGGGGCCTTCCAGTCATCCTCAACTATGTTCGCCAATTTTATATATATATATATATATATATGTTTGTTATAAATCAAAAAAGAGTATCTCAGGAGAACGATAAAGCTACTCGAAACCAAACTATATTATAGGAATATATAAAAAGGAAAAATACCTGGGCTGTTTCCCTCGTAAGATCATCGGGACTATTCCTGAAGTCGACCAGAGAAGAACTTAAACAAATAGGCCAGAGAACAAGAAAACTAACAACCATGCATAAAACCTTGCATCCCAAAGATGACGTCGACAGTCTATATGTGTCAAGAAAAGAAGGAGGAAGAGGACTTACCAGCATTGAAGACAGCGTTGATGCATCGATACAACGACTCGAAGAGTAAAAAGAAAAGACTGATTACCATATCCTATATCATATTTACCAACCCCTCCGCTCGGGCAGGATATGACACAAGGTTTAACAGTTTGAATTCAGAGTTTTCCTTCTCTTAGACTAGTTGCCTCACAAAGGCTGAAGAACCTAGTGTCCTCTACTATTTACCCATAGCTGGAGGGGAGAATAATTGGATTCATACTTTTCCCAAGGGTATTAGTGCTATGTGAAATGCAATCAGTCTCGTCCAGGATTTGAACTCGTGTCGTCGTGTCCATTTCCTGCAACGATAACCATTACACCACGGGCACTTCCATAAAAGACTGATTACAGCTACCATAAACAATGCTGACAAAACGAGGAGCAACAGAACGGATATGACTAGAAAACAAAAATTGGAAGAAAAACAACTCTATTAACGTTTTAAGCGACTAACAAGCGATGTCTTACACGAGAAAACGTGGGCGAGGCTAAAAAAGAGAAAACTTTAAAGAGAAACTGAATCTTTTCTAATAGTAGCTCAAAATATTACCATAAGGACCCATCATATTAAAGCAAGAATAGATAAGACGCAACAAAACAGCCAATGTAGGTTATGTGGTGATAGAGACGAAACGATCAATCACATTATAAGTGAGTGCAGCAAATTAGCACAGAAAAATATAAAACTCGACACGACTGGGTGGGTAAGGCGATTCACTGGGAATTTTGCAAGAAATTTAAATTTGTCCATACGAACATATGGTATATGCACAACCCAGAATCTGTCCTGGAGAATGTCATGCACAAACTCCTCAGGGATTTTGAGATAAAAACTGATCTCCTAGTCTAGGCCAGACGATCAGACCCAGTAATAATCAAGAAGAAAAAGAGAACTTGCAGAATTGTGGACTTTGCTGTCCCGGCTGTGGAACACAAAAGTGACGGTGATACCAGTTGTAATTGGTGCTCTTGGTACAGTCACCAAAAGAGTGGTACAAGGATTCGAGGACTTGGAAATAAGACGACGAGTGAATACCATCCAAAATACAAGATTATTGCGATCGGCCAGAATACTAAGAAGAGTCCTGGAGATTTAAGGAGACTTGCTATCACTCAAAATCCAGTGAGAAACTATCAGCTAACGCTGGTGTGAAAAACTAGAAAAGGAGTAAATAACAATAATAATAAGTATTACAACAATAATAATAATAATGCTTAGTAAGTGATCGAACATGTGTACTTGACGTATAGATAGGACCCTAACAGGTATTACAACTCCGGATCAGAGTTAACTTGAGAGTAATGGTAATGAAAGGTATAATGCTGATTAGTATTGCCACAGAAAATGGAACCAGTGAATTTCATTCAAATTTCAGCTCAGAGTATTCATGTTCATTTTTTACTAAGACCCTTGGAGAAAGGTATGACCCCAAATCTGTGTTCTTTATTTCACCAACAGATATCTTGAGTAAAAATCTCCTCTTACTGACAAAGAAGATAGTGTACGATTGAGTACTTGTGTAAACCACTCTACCATAACGACGACAAAGACAGTAATAATTGTAAAAAAAAAAGTTTTATACCTTTTACCAATCTTGTCAAGATTACACATTTCAGCTAGTCATTAACCCAAGAAAATAAACTTATCATTCCTTACCTGGCAGGTAACGTTTTCTATTAAAAAAAAACGTATTTTTATTCTTTACAATATTTTTGTAGATGTTTGTTAGCATCTTTGGAGAACGGCTTCTTTCAAATAAACACAGTTAACCGCCTCTTTGTAAATTCATCGTCGGTCAATTGATCGCCAGTAAATTCATCGTTTGGTATATTTATTGCAGGTAAATTCATTATATCTGCTTAATTGCTGCTCATATGATTTCGGGTTCCCATAACTTCAACGCTTTAGCTGAATTCTTAAAAGCAATGAGTGAATTTTGAATTTAGCCACGAATAAATCCCGTGCGATAAATTTACCATACGATGAATTTATCGACGATGAATTTATTGACAATGATTTTACAGCGCACAAATATGTAAGTTAATAAGTAAAGATTTTCGTGGTTTAATTTATGATTAAATAACATACAAAAAAGAATAAAAGGGAAGAAGAACGAGATAAATATGTGGTCTAAATTAAGAGATGATGAATAAGAAGGATTTTTATGTTAAGTTAAAAACTGAAGTAAATAAAGAAAAATTGGTTATAAATAAATCCGTGCTAAAGTAAAAAAAAAAAAAAAGATAAAAACCAAGCAAAAGTAAAAGATAAAATATGAAATGAAATAATTCTATAAAAAGAAACAAAGAAAGAAAGGATTTAGCTTAAAATAATAGGATGATGGAAAAAGGTAAACGTGTTTGAGGAGAAAAAAGTTTCGCGTATAAAAAACGCTTGTAGCAAAAGGGAATTTAAAAAGCTCGGGAAAACAGACATCCTACAATATATAAAAAAGAAGGGGGGTTTCCATGAGAAACTGAGAGAGAGAGAGAGAGAGAGAGAGAGAGAGAGAGAGAGAGAGAGAGAGAAAGAGACAGAGTGAGGGGGTGAAAGAGAGAACGAGTAAGGGTGGCAAAAATAGAGAGAGAGAGAGGAAGAAAGAAAGAAGTGACTGAGAGAGAGAGAGAGAGAGAGAGAAAGAGAGAGGGTGATAAAGAAATGTATATTGAGAAAGAGAGGGAGAGAGAGAAGGAATGAATAAATGTTTAAGAATAAGTAGAAAAAAAAGATAAATTAATGGTAAGACGGAAGCACACACACACACACACACACACACACACACACACACACACACACACACACACACACAAGAATAAAAAAAAAACAGTATGAAAAAAATAAATACTAATATAAAAAGATGAAAGAGAGTAAGGTAAAAAGAGAAAGAAAGGCTAAAGGAATGAAGGAATTAAGGGGAAATTGGAAAGGTAAGATAGAAGAGAAAAACGACTGAAGAAAAATAACGAAGATAGAGAAAAAATTGAATTTAGCTAATCCCTTGTATGGTCAGTTATCATTTAAGCTTTTATACGATTTCTTTTATTAAAATGATTTTGTGCTTTTTTTTTCGCGCTGAATCCCGTGTACTGCTCCCCACACCAAATTGTAATGACAGTAGAATGTATGGTGACATTCGAGGAGAAAAGCATAAACAAAATTGATTTGCACTGCGCATGTGCACCTAATCAATCCGTTAATATTAAAAGTCTTCTGACGGTACTGATCACATGGGTGATACGTTTTAATTATGTCGATGAATAAGATGTAGAAGCCCCAGTCAATGCATACGATAAGTTTTAGTTTCTTTTTTTCTTTCTTTTTTTTTGCAGCGTAATTTGCTGATCGTATCAAGGATAAGGAAATGAATAACAGCTGGAATGTGATTGGGATTTTTTTGCACGAAGGAGTAGAAATCTTGTTATTTCTGATTTGGTTTATACGTCAGAATGTTTTGTTCTTGTGCTATTTCTAATTCTGTGATATCGTCGATAGCCGGAACATCACACACACACACACACACACACACACACACACACACACACACACACACACACACACACACACAAATAAACAAAATAAAACGGAACCCAATTACTCCCAGACTGTCTTTTCAGGGGATTATGTCACATAAGTACCTGCTAGGCTATGAGATGAAATGTAGGATAACCGGATATCAAGTCTTAAAACTGGTTCAGGTCCCTAACTAAGAGAATAGAAAAACCCGTTTTCAAAACAATATAATTGGTCTATATAATCACACATAAAAATTAATCTTCTGAAAAATGTTAATACCCTTAGAAAAGGTATAAGCCCCCTTATTTTCCCAGCTGTTGGTTAAATAATACATCTACAGTTCTACAAGGATGGCTGTGGCATTAAGATATCTTATGAAGTTTGATATGCCATTAAGCATAGAAACAAAACCAAACCAAACCAAACCAAAAAATATAAAAAATATTTTAGTTTTGATATTAATTTCGCATAAAATTTTTTTTTGCGTAATGGCATTTCTTTTTTTTTTATTTGTATCTTTATGGCTTACTTTAAATCTTTGAATATTTGCTGGTCAAAATATATAAGAAATTTATCTGAAAGGAAATAGAAAAAAAAACAACTAAGAAGTACTTAGAGGGTAATATTCATCACTAAATTTTTGTATTAAGGAATCCAAATAAACCCGAAACAGATCCGTAATGTAGTTGCTTTATACAATCTAGTCTTCTTAATCCCAGGGGGTGTCCTTGTGGTGTAATGGTTAAAGCGATGGAGTGCGAAATCGTAGTGAGTTCGTACTCCAGTCGCGCTATTCCGTTCACTTTTGGGCAAATACCTTTGGGAAAGGTATGAGCCCCCTATTGCTCCCAGCTATGGGTTAAATAGTAACACTACTGTTCTTCTAGGAGAATGGCTTTGACATTAATTAACCTACAAAGGTTGATATGCCATAAAACAAAGAAACCAAACCAACCCAATCTTAATCACATTAGAAAACATTTTATGAGACACTTATAATTCATGCAAATTGAAATAAATATACATTTCAGCCTGACCTCCTGACTCAGTGAT
The DNA here is from genome assembly GCA_963585895.1 of Sepioteuthis lessoniana. Lineage (NCBI taxonomy): Eukaryota > Metazoa > Mollusca > Cephalopoda > Myopsida > Loliginidae > Sepioteuthis > Sepioteuthis lessoniana. Next base: position 28,089,151 of record OY757911.1, on the reverse strand, counting down.
AGAAGAAAAATCAAGAAATATTTCCTTGTGTGCTCATTTGAACACAAATCTTTGTGGAATAGAATAGATATTTAGTGAATTTAATAGGATCTGTTCGCAATGTACGTGTAATCAATAACATAATCATTACTAAGGCGTGCCGACAGCAGAGATTCTCTTGAATCTCTCTAGCTGTCATTCCCTATCGCTCTTGGTAGTTCCTCTAAACAGCATCTAGTGTCCACACAGGACTGGTTAATGTAAGTTTTTACTGGTCAGACAACACTGGTGTGTCAATGGGAGAACGTAACTTATAAGTTCGTCGTTAATTCTCCAGAAGAGCCTAGCATGTCTTGTTCGTCTTACTTGGATGGTTTGTGAGATGGGAGGAAAGTGACCGTGAACCTGCTGTTTTGGGGTGATGCTTGCAGGATTTGTTGAAAACATCACAGGTATACTAGAGGACATCATCATCATCATCATCATCATCATCAAGGTGTACTGATATCACGGAATTTCTTGACTCTTTCGTCACTTATAAGTTTATCTTTACTTCAGTTGTGAGTAGAAGTGCAGTTCGTCTTACTTGAATGGCAATGAACCATAAAGGAGTAAATATTCTTTTATTATGACCTGTAGGATTATCTTCGGGGCATCTTATTTCACGTTTTATTTCGTCAAGTAAACATATAAGTAAATGAATTCTTATTGTACTGAAACTTATTTGAAAAGAAACAATCTTTTGAAAATAATTTAAATTTAGTTGTGGATTATTGATTGGAAATCAAATGAATTTTTGTTGAAAATTAAACCAAAGAACCATGAATTGAGTTTTTAGTTAACGATAAAAAAAGAAAAAGAAAATAATAAAAAACAAGTTTAAATAAAAATCCAAGACAAAAGAGAAAGAAAAGGCATCTTAATCAATTTTTTTCTTTTAGGCTTCTGTATTTTCAGGGTACAGATGTTTACTTTTTATGGGAACAAACCTTTAAATATTTATTAAACTTAGCTTGATTGTTTTACAATGCCGGAAGTATGGAGCACCCAATAAGCAGGACCTAACTTTCTTTGAGTTGTATCTTTTATCAATATATGTCCAGTGAGATTCGAAGTAGAGGGTGAAAAATATGTGTTAGAGCAAGTCAAATTTTTGGTAAAATTTCTTAAAATGTGAATATTTTTATTTTTGTGAGTCCTTATACGCATCAGCACAAACACACACACACACACACACACACACACACACACACACACACACACACACACACACACACACACACACACATATATATATATATATATATAAACAATTTCACAGCACTATATATATATATATAGATATATATAGTACTATGCAACATCCATTGGAGTAACAGCATCAAGGCAATACTACTGAAGCCCTATATGTTAATCTCTTATGTATTCCATGATGACTAATCATCTCCTTATCAAGATCACTCTGTACGGCGAACTGTCCACTGGCTGTTGCTGCAAAGGAGTACTAAAGAAGCTGTTTAAGGACTGTTTAAAAAATCGCTTGGTGCTTGTCACGGAGACTATCGTCGATATTCTACCCTAGCCAAAATGCGTGACGTATGGCGTCTCACCATTAACCATGTTGTCTCCTCCTTTGAAAATACCCGTAGAGCCACTAACAAGGACAAAAACCTCCGGACGAAGAACTGTAACACTATGTCATCAAATCTTAACTAGACCTTCAGCCACAGTTACTGTAGCTACGTCGGCCTGTCCTGTTCTGTTTTGACCTTGTCAACCACGAACAAGCCTGAAACCTACGTGGACCACCTAAGCCATGATCAATAGTATGATCATCAGAGGTCATCAAGGAGTTAAAGAAGTCTATAATTATGTATTTTCTTAATCTCTTCAAAATTACATTTTGCAGACATGTGAATAGTTAAATCGAACAGTATAGAGTATTTGCATTTTGTTAATATGAGCTCATTTTTGGGGATTGGAAAAGTTTGAACCTTAGGGACAAACTATTTTTTTCCTTTTAAGTTATATCAAATTTCATTAAGGCTATTTCAAAATTTTCCTTTTTGTTTGAATAAATTTGATCATGGTTGGTTAATTTTTAAGCTAAAACATGTTCTTTAATTGTGAATGAGGTTTAAAGAAATATTCTGTAAAATTTTATTTAAGAAAAAGTATTAGTAAATTACAAATCGTGAAAAATATCAATCCATGCGGAATGCCAAAGATTTCACGGTTTGATGGATATAAAATCCTTTTAGCAAGAAGGTCACCTCAAAGAGAAATAATCCGATAAACTTAATTTTCAAGATGTGTAGGTCAAGGTGCCATGAATAAATCCAAAAATGCGGAGAAGTGGAGTGTAAATGAAAGAACTGTAAGATCGGAAAAGCTATCAATATATGATGTGCAGTATGTTAAAATAACTTTCTCAATAGAAGACAATCAAGCAAAGATCTTTTGCTTTTTAAGGAAGATTGATTAGAAAAAAATCATTTTTAAAGGAAATTTGGTGAACAGGCTGAAATACAAGGGACGACCTAAAAGTTCATAGGATGACGTCATATCTTCAGGTGAACTTTTTGACCAATGGGATCCAAGCACTGCAACACTGATGGAAGAAAAGTGTAAACCGGAAGATTTTTTTTATAATTTGGGTCATTTTTTTGTGCAGCTGTAGCTGATTTTTAGGTTGTTTTTGTTGAAAATTTTGACCAAGTTGCTTTGTTTGGGGAAGTGTTTTTCTATTAGTTTTATGAAATCTTTGCTGATATTAGTTTTTACGGTTTTGCTATAAGGTTGTTTCTTTTTCCGTTTTTTGGTTTGGTTTTTGGTGGTGTGTATTCTAGTTGTGTGTATCCCCATTTAGTGCGTTGTTGTATATGTTCTTTTTTCTGTTGAATATGTCGATGCTGGATGAGTTGTCTGATAGTCTACGGTTAATGGATATTGTTATCTGTTTGATGATTGAGGGTATAAAAAACACAACAAAAAATAGAAAATAACAACAAAGCAGAAACTAACAACCAGTGCAATTGTATGGACAAATCAACACGTCCATAGGAAACCGCCTAAAAACGTGGTATACGAGTCCACAGTAAGGACAAAAAATTCAACAAAATACTACATAAGCACAACGGAGAGAACCTTCAAACTGAGAACATACGTCCACAAACTCTTGTTATCAAATAGAAAATACTTGAACAATACAACACTATCAGGATACATTTTAAAACTAAAAGACTGGAACATCACACCAAAAATCACTTGAGAAGTTAGAAAATCAGCCCCGCCTACTCTAAAATATCAAGAAGATACCTACTTTGACCCATTAAAAGGTTACGATAATCATTCACTCATCACAATATACACTATAAAACTATAAATCCGAGATAATCTCAAAATGACGACACGAAAACAATCACTTCTCTCCCAATTCGACCCAAGCACATAAACAAATTAAATTTAATTCCCCTACTCATTTTTAAGCACCATTATTATTTCCATATTTACATTTATTTCTAGCCATCTATGTTCACATCACTCACAAAAAATCCCCCTCGTCCTTTCACCATACCCCACTAGTTTCACCAACACCTTTCTTATTGCCACACCATCTATCAGTAATTACCAATACCATATTAATTATACAACAGAAACACTGACCGTAAGTATTATTGTTTTCACATTATCACATTAAGATTACCCAAAAGTATTGCCACATGACCGATAACCTATCGATAGCTGTCCATGCCTTTGCTATTCGTGTATTAAATTCATTTTCCGTAGATAAGAATTTGATTCCGAGGTACCAGAACATGTCCACTAGTTTCAGGGAACCACCATTTAGTGGAGAGATGTCACCTCTTTGTTTTAAGCGCATATACTCTGTTTTGTCTGCGTTCACATGGAGGTCTATGCAGCCTGCTGCTCGTTTCAGACTATGCAGCAGGGATTCAGCCAGGGCGGGTGAATTTGCCAGAAGTGCTATGTCATCTGCGTAGTCCACGTCTGTAATAGTTTGTGCAAGGTGTCGTCTACTTTTTGTCTTTTCCAGTTAAAAGCCATTTTCTATCGACGATCAAAGTACGTAGTCTAGGCAGATTATGAACAAGTACGGGGATAATGTGTCTCCTTGTAGCACACCTGCGACAATGTCAAAGAAGTCTGAGTCTCCGTCCGGTGAGCTAACTTTTACTTTCGTGTCTTTATAGAGCATCATTATGGCTGCGAAGGTTTCTCTGGGGAGACCATAAGCAAGAAGTATTCGTTCCATCTTCCCTCTGTGTATGGAGTCAAATGTCTGGGAAAAATCTAAAATAAGAGTGTCGCCTTGAGGTTTTTTGCACGAACACCTACAATTCGACGGATAGTCAGAATTTGTGATTTTGTTGAGCGATATCTCCAAAAACCATTTTGATTCTTCCTCGGAATTTTCTCAATTTCAGGTTCGATGTGGCTGAATATACACAATTAAACCACAAATCCGAGATAATCTCAAAATGACGACACGAAAACAATCATCTTCTATCCCAATTCGACCTCAAAATTGTAAATCTTAGCCGCTATGGAAGTAAGGTTGTTCCTGGCAATTCTGAGGTCACCTTTCTTGGGGAAAGGGAGGATGCATCCCTTCACCCATCTGTCTATTGTGTTCTGGTTATATACAGCGTTGCAGTATCAAAGTAGTATGTCGTCGAATCTTTACCAGAAAAATGGAAAACAAGGAAACTCGATGACATACTGTAATACACACACACACACACACACACACACACACACACACACACACACACACACATATATATATATATATGTAAATATATATATATATATATATATATAACTCTGACATAGTTTGCGTTTATATTCATATTCTCCTCCGAGACGAGGGTATATAGCAATTTTTTATTTGCATATTCTATCATAGACAGGTAAAAGAAGAGAAAACAGAAGGAAGGAGAAGACAAGAGAAAACATTGTTTTGTTTTACGGCGTACCAACTCTTTTCTGGTCACTTAACATTGAATTAAATTTCAAACAATTCAGTTTAGTATAAGTATAGTTTTATTTACAAATAGTTAAATTTCAAGACAGTTCAGTTAAATGTCAAAAACAGTTCTATTTCACACAATTCAGTTTAGCATAGGTACACAGTTTAGTTCTATTTGACCCATATATTGGACCCAATCACGTGTTACCAATCCGGGCCAAAGCGGCCCTGGGAGCGATGGCGTTGAAGGGGTGCTCCGCAGAGAAAAACGTTTATTGCTTCCACTTTTCCCTTTATTTCTAATCTTTATCCATGTTGTGTTCTGGTTAGTGAACACAAGTAGTAGTAACAAGCCCCGATATGTGAGGAAAATAGTTATATTTTCTGGAAAGATTATCTACAAGAGAGAGACTGTTAGAAATAAGAACATAGAATTAGTGATAGAGTAATGATATACTTCAACAATAGGAACGGCTCTTCTGGTCTGACTTGTTGGCTTATTCTCAGATTGATCTCCGCTACTGCCATATATGGCAGATGGAACAGCTCATTATCCTGAAAAGGTAGGTGATACCCAACAATCCACATTCATATAGTTTTCTTCCTTCCATTCTTTTATTCATTTCTTTCTTTTTGTTCCTCTTCGTTTTCCTTCTTCCTCTATTTAGGCTAGTAAATATATCGACGTTATATTTTGACTCTCTTAAATCACACACTTGACAAAACAACTATTCATTTCACAACCTTTTACCACATTTTACCCCCTTTTAGTCAAGTCTTTTCACTGATCATCTCGAATAAAGCTTATTAAATTTACCAAGTAATTCATTATTGCTGCTTATTGAGTTTGATTCTCACAGAGTGCTGAAACCTTGTGCTGGACAAGCTTAAAGTCTTTAAATGCTTAGAGTGACATTTTTGTTTTGCTATTATTTTTCTTTTTTTCTCTCTTTTTTCAATTTCTTCTATATCCTCTTCCCAAAATTTTCCATTTTGATACGGACCGATACTTTAGGTTGAATTTAATTTCTTTCATCCTCACTGTCTTCAAAAATTATAGTCTCTTTTTATATATCAGCAACTTTTACCAATTCATAAATTATCATTTAACTTCTCTTTAGATTACAGGACAACATTCTCGACATACATCCGTTTACTATAAAAGACATTCGTAACTTAATTTTATATGCCGAAGTCGAATTGGTTGTAAAATTTCAACATCCGATGAAATATATTAGTTAGGCAGGTATTTTTTGTTCATTATCCAGACAGACTTTCATATTTTTCACACTCACCGTTCTTGAGTTTAGTCGATAATTATCCAACAAAGGACAGTTAATTTACTAAGGTGAACTTTTGTGAATTAACCAAGCAGGTTTTCTTAAGATGAGGACGGGGAATAACGAATGTGGTCTCAGCTGAAAAGGCGAAACAACGTTTTAAATCCTCAGTGACTTTCTAATCAGTAAATCAATTAACCAAAGAAAAATTAGACTTTGTTCTCTGAACGTAACTTCCGGCATATTTTCTTTCTTCATAAGATTTATATAAATCAGCATCGATATGTTATTGAACGTTTTATATTTCGTATCACTGGCATTACTATTACCTCTATCCAACAATGGCGAGTTAAAAGTTTTGCAATATTTTGATACGTGTTAGTTTGATGCCCATATAATAGGTGACCGACGTAGTTAAAGGAATCTGCTTTGGTTGCGAGTATCGTGGTAGTTGGTGCACTGTTGAGCAGTTCTTCACTTCCTTTGTGATTTGAAAGCTGCACAGATGAACGTGAAACAATCTAATTCGGGAACTTATACTAATTCGAACTCGGCAAAATATACACGAATAACACAGCGGAAGTAACTAAAAATATACGTTGAGCAAAAAATGGAAGCGCAGTACAGTAACTAAATGGTTCAAGAAATTTCGTTCGGTTTGCATGAACCTCGACAATCAGGCAATATCAAGTAGGCCTAAAACAATGGACTTCAAGATGAGGCTCCAAATCCAGAGAGTTGCTCTTGCAGAGTATCAGGCAAGCGCGACATCTCACAGTCCCGTGTAGTTTTTCACTTTCATGACCTTGACAAATGCATTGCATTACGAAAATATTGCCAAACTTTTGACTGACTCATTCTAGTATATCCACACTTATTAGTGATACGTAAAAGTTTTCTTGTTAGTACTTAAAAACACACAGAGATAGAAAGTCATTAATTTCTCAAATTCAAACGCATTTACGGTCTCCAGCAACCAGGTTAAATTCGATTGATAAATGAAATATTTTAAAGAGATTTTTTAACCAGGCAAATTTAAAAAACCTTATTTCAAAAATGGGGATCGTTGTAAGTTAGTTCGAACCCCAGTCAGTCTATTACATTCACTTTCGAGGTATGAACATCCTTATTCTCTCAATTATAGGTTAAACAGTACCACAACTGTTCTTCTACAAGGATGGATTTGGCATTAAAAAACCCACGAAGACTGATAAGCCATTAAACAAAGAAATCAAACCAAACGATTTCAAATTAACATTTTCTCCAAATTGAAGAAAAGAACATTTAGGTAAATTCGTCATACTATTTAGACATTTCTCTCTCCATTGTCCACATGATATACTTTCCAGACTTTGGCAGATAAAAATATTATGAATATTTCTTCTACTTGTCTTTAATTGGAATCATTTTGAGATGAGGCTTCTTAATCTGAGAATTAATTTTTATTTATTGCGGACTTTTTTGTCCTCATTTTGGTAGTTTTTTTGTGTTGTTTCTTCTTTCACTACGTTTCGGCCAAATTTCACTTCTTCAGGTGATTTACCGCGATCTCGGATAGGAATGCTGAGTCTTGTAACCGTATCCCCAGTAATTACTGCCATCCAGAGTTGTTGTCTATCGCACCACGTTTTTGACCAAGTAAACCTCTGGCCGGCTTGGGTAGGACTTGAAACTGCTATCGTCTGACAATGCTCACCTGGAACCATAGAGACTCAAGCCTCTATCCGCTGCGCCACAGGCCTTGAAGGGCGATCAAGGGTAGATTTTTTGGTCTTATAAATCCTTATCTGGTCTTCCAGAGTCGGGTCCGTACCGAAGTTTTGTACTTGTCTTTAATTGGAATCATTTTGAGATGAGGCTTCTTAATCTGAGAATTAAATTTTATTTATTGCGGACTTTTTGTCCTCATCTTGGTATTTTTTTTTGTTTTGTGTTGTTTCTTCTTTCACTACGTTTCGGCCAAATTCCACCTCTGGCCTTCTTCAGGTGATTTACCACGACCTCGGATAGGAATGCTGAGTCTTGTAACCGTATCCCCAGTAAGGATTTATAAGGCAATAAGGATTTATAAGACCAAAAAATCCATCCTTGATCCATCCTTCGGGGCCCGTGGCGCAGCGGATAGTGGCGTTGAGTCTCTACGGTTCCAGGTGAGCATTGTCAAAACAACAACAAATTCTGCTTGTAAAGTCAGTATAATAAAAGTGTTATATTAACGTACATTAAAAACGCACAACTTCAAATAAACTAATGAACATTTTCAAAAGAAGGAAGTGTTCTTTTCTAACTTCAGGAGCTCAACCGTTACTTCTTTTATTCACTTTCTGTCGATTTAAAACTAAAGAGGCAGATTATTAGAAAATGTATACTTTTTATGAGGATGAATGATTCCAACTTATAAGACCTTATGACTTTTCGAAGGTTTTATTTCTCTATCTTCTTTCTCTTACCTTGAATTGCCTTAAACATCTAGCTTCCGTTACCATCTTTTATAACAGTAATAACCAAGAGACGTATCTAATTGCAGAAAATTGAGGACAATTAATCAAATAAGAAGTTAATTCACAAAATCAACATTGAATGCCGTGGCCAGTGAATATTAGCTTGAAGCTCCCCCATGCAATATATCAGAAGGTCCAATCAACATTAGCTATTGTGGTGAGGATTTACTTTGTTTCTATTCGAATTTTTTTCGATTTCTTCCGTTTGCCGTCTGATAGTTTGAAAACTCCCACAAAAGATTATTTTACGTTTTGAATATGGCTAATATTTTTACCAGCATATTCCTTCTGTTCATTTTGTTCAGTTTTGACCAGCAAACCAATCGACATTAACAGACCCATACTCTGTATATTGCCACAATACCAGCCATTTCCTTTAGCCTAAGGGATGATTGTGCATCCACTACAGCCACTTTGATATTCTCTTTCCTCCTGATTTTCACGGATGGCTGGCTGCATTTCACAAATGGATTTCGGGAGTTATGCAGCATTAGATAGAGTCGTGCTTTGCTTATTTGATACTTCTGAACACCTCATGTTGGTGGTATTCTCAATCTTACAGTCGAAGTGTTTGATATTCCATTTATTGAGGAGATACATAATCCCAGCCAGTTTTTGAGAGGGTTACCACAACCTGATGTTGGTGGTATTCTCAATCTTACAGTCAAAGTGTTTGAATGTTCCATTTATTGAGGAGATACATATTCCCAGACAGTTTTTGAGAGGGTTACCACAACCTGATGTTGGTGGTATTCTCAATCTTACTGTCGAAGTGTTTGAATGTTCCATTTATTGAGGAGATACATACATTGTGTTGTTTGTGTTGTTTCTTCTTTCACTACGTTTCGGCCAAATTCCACCTCTGGCCTTCTTCAGGTGATTTACCACGACCTCGGATAGGAATGCTGAGTCTTGTAACCGTATCCCCAGTAAGGATTTATAAGACAATAAGGATTTATAAGACCAAAAAATCCATCCTTGATCGCCCTTCGGGGCCCGTGGCGCAGCGGATAGTGGCGTTGAGCCTCTACGGTTCCAGGTGAGCATTGTCAAAACAACAAAAAATTCTGCTTGTAAAGTCAGTATAATAAAAGTGTTATATTAACGTACATTAAAAACGCACAACTTCAAATAAACTAATGAACATTTTCAAAAGAAGGAAGTGTTCTTTTCTAACTTCAGTTGCTCAACCGTTACTTCTTTTATTCACTTTTTGCTGATTTAAAACTAAAGAGGCAGATTATTAGAAAATAAACAAAATATATTTGGAAACTACCAATATCTAAAGAGGCAGATTATTAGAAAATAAACAAAATATATTTGGAAACTACCAATATCTGAAATTTTTATTATAAAATGATACAGAAAATTATAATTCAAGCATTTTATATAAAAATATCTATATTTGCAAATTCGACAAATTTGGCTCGAAGCAATTATTTTGAGTGCTTACAGCTCTTCCACCAAACATCTATATAAACATTTTGATTATGAAAAAAAAAAAAAAGAAAAGACCAACATAACAACGACCCCACCAAACTAATTAAAAGCCTTATATGAATAAAAGATTTGAGAAATATCACGAACATCACCAATATGCTATTCTTATAGAAGTGGTGTATTTTTGTTAAGATTTTATTCAAGTGTAATTTAGTTATCCGTAATTTAGTGTAATTCAGTAATTGAGTTGAATTCACTTTGTAATTAGAATTCGAGAGGAGAGATCCTCAGATGCTTTCAGCCCAGTCAGCTGGGGCTATAGAATATACTGATTGCATCACTACAGAGGGGTAAAACAACCTCCAACTCGTGTCCTGGATACGACACTAAACTGCACATGATGGTGAGGCTCTGAAGCTGAAGGTTTAGAGAATTTGCAGTACCACTTCATTACCATTACTTCCAGGTCCACTCAGACCAAAGTGGTAGCACCTGTTAGGGCTTTATCTATGGGTCAAATGGAAATGTTTATCTATTTAACTGTGTGTAAACAAGTGATAGATGTTAAATTGAATTGTTTGAGTTACATAACTACTACACTTGAAATAATTGCAATACTTGTGAATAGAAAAATTAATTGTAACTTATTTGAAAATAAAATTAATCTACTCACTAATGAATCCTTATATATATGTTTTGTCTAAATATTTGAACTGGTATCAGATAGATGCATAGTGAGTCGTCTCGATAGGGTAGTTGAAGTTAAGTCTGAGAATAACAGCATATACGTTGGCTTAACCTCAACTACCCAATCGAGACGACTCACTATGCCTCTATCTGATACCAGTTCAATAGTACAGCATCTAAAAACATTCCAACCAAATAAATTTGGCAACTGGAAAGGACATATACAAAAATATGTAGACAATGAAAATGCATTAAAAAGAAATGCACCCCCCATATATATATATATATATATATATATATATATATATATATATATATACGAGGATCATTAAATAAGTTTCCAGACATTTTTCGTATGGGCACTTTTATTGATAGTTCACACATGAAACTCTAGTCCCCTTCGAAGTAATCTCCTCCAGTTGCAATACACTTATAGTACGTTCAAACAACTTCTGGAAGGCCCCATAGAAGTCTTCTTGTGTGAGCGTGTCAATGACACAGCCTCTTTCATCTCCTCAATTGTCTCACAACGACAGCCTCTGAGCTTAGGGAATAAGCAAAAGTCACAGGAAGCAAGGTCTGGACTATAGGGAGGGTGAGGAACTGTCTCGATGCCCATCTTGGTCAAATAGTCTGTGACAACGATGGAGTTGTGGATTGGTGCATTGTCCTGTTGGAAATGCCACTGACCCGATTTAAAGAGTGCTAGCCTCTTCCGACGGAATCTCCTGCTGAACTCCTTTAAAACCTCAACATAGTAACCCTAACCCTTTGGCCAATCAACACTGGTGTATTGACTTCCTTACTCCTCCTACACCTCTGATCTTCCCTGACAGACTCCCTGACTTCCTTGCATCTCTTATGCTACTCAAAATCTGATGCTCGATTCATGCAAGATGCTCCAAAAGCAGTCTGAATCATTCCATGCGTTTCTGTAGCATTTTTTCCAAGTTTAAAACACAATTTTATTGCATATCTAAAGTGTCCGATTGTATTTCTGAAATTCACCAGCTGTGACAATAAGACTTTAGTAGGGTGTATTCCAATTCCTGCTGTAGCTGCTCATTTGAACCTGAAATCATAAAAATTAGTCCGTCATCTCATAAGATGTATAGCAATAACATAGTGAATTTTCAAGAGTCTACGACAATTTTAAATGCCTGTGCAAAACAGTCTGGAAACTTATTGAAGGTACCACGTATATATTAAACCCCCATATAAACCAGTTTGACCAGCCAAGGGTTATTCATACTGGAAACAAGAGCGAGTTCAAGTCTCATTGAGTACAGCAAGCTGGAAACACACACACACACACACACACACACATATATATATGTATATATATATATATAGCTCGTATGTAAGAACAAAATAAATAAATTCAAAAAATACAAATTTCTTCGTTGACTTCCCTATCTAAAATATATCTTTATTTTTCTTCGGACCAACAACAACCATCTTTAAATATATATATATATATATATATATATATATATATATATATATATATATATATATATATATATATAATTTAACTGTGTGCAAACAAATGACTTCATTTAAATTGTAAGTGTTACATAATAATTCTTCAAACCATTCAACTGTGATCAAACAGATGATTAATACTAAATTGAATTATTCGTGTTAAATGGAAATATTTGAAACCATTTCACTGTGTGCAAACAAATGAGCTTTGGTTTGTTTTTAAACAAGCCAAATAATACTTACAACTATTCATTTACAAATCTCTCTCTCTCTCTCTATCTCTATCTCTATCTCTCTCTCTCTCTCTTTCTATATATATATATATCTGTGAACAGTATTTGCCGTTAAATAACCTACAAATGTTGATATGCCATAAAACCAAATGAATCCAAATTCTTAGATACTTTGATGCTTATTTCGTGAACTTAGAAACAATTGAATGAATATTAATAATAATTCCAGGACCACAGTTACTGCAGTTGAGAAAACTAATAATATAACTGACCCTCCGTACAACAATTGCTGTTTTGTGTGGTGTAGCTTCCGGGATTTGTTCAAAACAGCACGTAGCATTCTTGAATAGTTCACATCTAACTTTTTCACTATGCTTTTTGTTAACGTCCATGTGTAGTATGCATATTGAATTATTGGCAAAACAACAACATAGAAAAAATCGCATCTACACTCAAAGTAGCAGTCCTCTAAAATTAGAAGACAAGCTAACATCCCTCAGAAGCACATCTCATCAACTGACAGTAATGTCAACATACACAGATCGAAAGCGAGGGAAGCTATTGAAAGATTATGGATCACATGGAAATCTGATATATCTAGGGGGTGTGCCCGAGGCGTGATGGTTAAAGCGATGGACTGTGGAATCGTAGTAAGCGAGTTCGAATTCCAGTCGCGCTATTACGTTCACTTTCGGGCAAATACCCTTGGGAAATGTATGAACTTCCTTATCCTCCCAGCTATGGGTTAAATAGTACCTCTACTGTTCTTCTCGGAGAATGGCTTTGGCATTAAATAACCTATAAAGGTTGATATACCATTAAACAAAGAAACCAAACAACCAACCAACCAATGATACATCTAATAAAATCAAACGAGATTTCCAAGAGGATAATAACAAGGAACTCTCAACTTATTCTAGTTTGGCACAAGAAGTATAATATTTGGGCATCCCGTGAAAATCGATCTCACTCGCGAATTAGTTTGTAATTGGGGATTCCTTATTTTTGCGGTTAAATAACAGGTTGGTTCAAGAGGAAGAGTGTAATTAACAGTTAAGATTTTTAATTTGTATAATTTAACAAACTAAATTTTTAATTTTTTAAAGTATCCCAATAATAATAATGATAATAATAATTGAGACTGTTCACACAACGACATTATTGAGATCGGTCGGAATTCACAGAAGAATCCTGGAGACCCGAGGAAACTTGCTGTCAAGATGACATCAATGAAAAGCTATCAGCTAACGCTGGTGTGAAAAATTCGCTCGGAAGGAGAATAATAATAATCATCATCATGTAAATATCTCATATTTTTCTGTTTAATAAGCGATTTATTTACTAGTAAAATACCTTAGCGTTGCCTTGTTCAAATATCAGACTGGCGATATTAACTGTGGGACAATGATAATATTCAAACAAACTGCCGATACAATCTGAAATATATTGGCCTTAAGATGCATGTAGATAGTAAAACAAATAAACGGTGGGAGTTCCTTTGGCTAAAGGGATCGATAGCATCCTCGAAGTTAGTAAGTTCAAACTCCAGTCATGCAATTACATTAACTTTTGAGCTAATGCCCTTGGAAAAAACATGAACCTCTTTATCCCCTAAGGTATGTGTTGAATGGTATTGGTGCTGTTCTTCTACAAGGATAGTTTAGGTATTAAATAATCCACTAATGTTAATATACGATTATACCAAGAAACCAAACAAACACACACTTTCTTTTACTAACCTACATTAAAATATAATTCATAAAGCGAATCAATATTTTCATAACTAAAATCGTACAAATCAAGTGATGTTGATAAAATCAAATATTTTTCAAGTACATGATTTATTTACACAATCATCTTTTCCTGTCAAAGATAATTTGACTGCTCAAAAGACGATTTATATTCTAATTATTGTACTAGCCGTTAATTCTTGAATAGTTCTCATTTTTCTCTTCTAAAGCACAAAGTTCCGATATCTACAAAATGTCCTTAAATATGTTTTATCAATCTGCTTTTGTAAAATCAATATTTGTCTCTTAAATCGATTATTGATTAAAGCGTGCGTAATGGAAATGAAAAATATTTACTGATAAAGATTCCAATATGCAAAATGAATCCTAAAGATATTTCTTCTTTGAAAAACAAATTATAAAGCAAAACAAATTAAAAACTGCTTTAATTTTTTAGATAATTTTATACTATAAATTTATGAAATAATTTTATACTATAAATATATGAAAAAATTGCGTGTTTTAACAATAAATAATACGTTAGATCAAGTGTTATAATTTCTTATAAAGTGTGGATGTATTTGACATTATTAGTTATTTAGTGATAGAAGTATTTAAAAAACTTTTCAAATTTGAAAACTGTTGTGATTAAATAAGTACTGAGGGGGAAAATAGAAGAAAAATTTCGGTTTACTTGGAATATTTTCCGAACTTTTCGAAAGGATATAAAATGGTTTATTATCATCATTTATTTGTAATGATATAGAAAATTACGAACAAATGTGTACATAAATGAAGCAATCCGAAATTTCGTTGTCGATGTTCAAATAAAGATTTACACGATCTAGCAGTACACACTTTCTAAAAATGTAAGTGAAAAGTGAGGAAAGGGAAATAAAAGAGTTGATAAACAGGCTGGAGTTAAGATAAATCAAGAGAGATAAAAGTCAGAAAGATAGAATTTGAATTTCCACGTTGCAGATATAAGTGTCATTCGTACTTCTAACCTGAAGACCTACCTATTGATTCAGTAGTAGGACTGATAAAGAGCCAAGACATTGCGATAAAGAGACGTCAACACAGATACAGGTAGAGGAATGAATAAAGAGTTAGAGGCACGTTTACATGGCGTCATCAGATAAATCTAGCTTTGAGCAGGTAGGAATATATGTATGTTACGATTACGTTTATCATCTATACCCATGCATACGCTAGTGAGCGGAACCCTTGGGCAAATAGATTGTCAGTCTTTCGTGCAAACGTGTATAGGAACTTACGCATCAGAAAGCTAAAAGGGACACTTGAACTCATATTTGTACTCACATGTATTCACGTTGCATCTAATAAGATTCAGACGAAACAAGAAACGGATAAATGTAACATTGGTACCTCTGTGTTGATATGTGTGTACTATATATATATATATATATATATATATATATATATATATATGTATGTATATATATATATATATATATATATATATATATAGATAGATAGATATAGTGTCCCAGAAGTCACCCAGGATTTTAAAGATAAAATAAAAGTTTGAGTTTTTTTAACAATCTTATAATTCTTCTTTTCCGAATATGACGTAAATTGCCAGATTTTTCATAATTGAAATAAATTTATTCTCCTTGTGGCACTGTTTCTATGATACAAAAAAACAAACAAAACAAAAACAAATTACCAACAAAAGTGCACGTTCTTTTGTTAATATCTAAGTGTCTTTTGCGACACACACACACACACACACACACACACACACACACACACACACACACACACACACACACACACACACATATATATATATATATATATAAACATATATATATATATATATATTTTTATTTTTACTTATACCCTTTCTCTCTCTCTATTGTATATTGACAAAGTGCATGTTTAAACACCCCCACACACACACATACGCACACATACAAACACACACACACATACATATATATATATGTGTGTGTGTGTGTGTGTATGTGTGTGTGTATGAGTTTAAACATGCACTTTACCAATATACAATAGAGAGAGAGAAAGGGTATAAGTAAACAAAATGTTTTATAATAGATTAATATCTATTATGTTTCATAATAGACATATCTGTTGAGAAGGCTTTAATGTTTTTTTTGCTGGACAAAAGTTCATTTGGTTTTTGAAGTAAAAAATCAAAAAAATATTTATCGATAAACTTAATTGGAAGACGTATATGCTGTTTCTACACTAATTTACTGCCCAGTGGGCTGGGGTTGTAGAATACACCGACTGTACTTCTGCAGAAATATAAGACACCCCCTACGAATTTCCTGGATATGACACTAAGTTACATCTGATGGTGTGGCTACAGTGCTGGCGTTTCGAGAAATGTGAAGTACCCCTTCATTGCCATTATTCCTAAGTTCACCCGGAGTGGTAGTACATGTTAGGGTCCTATCTATGGGTCAAATAGAACTGTTTTATCATTTACTATACTGGAAACCATTTAACTGTAGCAAATAGAACTCTTAGTGTTAAACTGAAATAATTGAAATCATTTAACGGTGTGAAAATAAAATATCAGTGTTACAAATACTTAAAGTGCAAACAAATGAGCCCTGGCTCGAGTAAAAATTGTTTCCTACAAACTATTCGTTTACAAATCATACATTTAATATATGTGGAAATAAACACTTTAAAGATAAATGTTCATTTTGACTTTCCAAATGTTTCTATTACCAGAAAATAGGACATCAAGATGTGCGATGTAAAAAAGGTCTTGCATCAAATTTATCTAGACAGAAAAGGGAAAAATACCTAAGGTTTCAAATGAACAACAGACTTGTTTAACTTTAACAGCAACTGGATATTGGTTCAGATATGACTACTATCAGTGACACCACGAGGAGGAATATTGGAGCCCCGTAAAGTGAAAAAAAAAACTTTTGGAAATCTAAAGGAATATCGGGACTGAAATTAAGAATAAGAAGTAAAATATGTTGCGATGTTTCTTTCCGGGTATAGAACTCTAGAGCTACTGTTTTTCATTTAAATATTATTTGGGAGTAACTGTATAAAAAGAGTTGATTGAGGGTTCAAATCAAATTCTACTTGTGTCTCCATCAAATGGACCCCTAATTTGTCCAGCGAGGGATGGGTGGCATTAGACAAAAATTCGCTATTGTCTTTTCGGAAGACCTAACGAAATGCATAAAGACGAATGCAAAGTTACATTTAAAAGGAGGAGGAGAAGGAGGAGGAGGAGGAGGAGGAGGAGGAAGTGCGATTCTATGGTTAAACATAATCGATCTATCCTGCATAGAGAAGTAGACGCATAAATATCAAGCTGGATAAAATCTCTAAGAATTATTAACCTGACGGACCTCTCAGAATGTACTTGTCTTTAATTGGAATCATTTTGAGATGTGGTTTCTTAATCTGAGAATTAATTTTTATTTATTGCGGACTTTTTGTCCTCATCTTGGTAGTTTTTTTTTGTGTTGTTTCTTCTTTCACTACGTTTCGGCCAAATTTCACCTCTGGCCTTCTTCAGGTGATTTTACCGCGACCTCGGAAGAAAGCCAGAGGTGAAATTTGGCCGAAACGTAGTGAAAGGAGAAACAACAAAAAACAAAACAAAACAAAAACAAAACAAACTACCGAGATGAGGACAAAAAGTCCTCAATAAATAAAAATTAATTCTCAGCTCTCAGAATGTGTAGTGCCTGAAGTTTTTGTGAAAAAAAGCAAATGATAAAAAGTTTGCGCTGATCTCTCAGTAGGATTAAATGACTGCTTATTACCACTTACCTACCCATTACCGAATCCGGAAGATTTTTTTTTTTTTTTTTTTTTTTGCAAAATTAGATCTTCCCGAAGCGGAAAAATGCCGACATTTATTTAGTATGAAGATCTACATGGGGTGTATATATTTAATAGACAAGCCTATGGGGGGTCAAAATACCACCAAGCATTTTTCACTTAAACATGGATACTGTTGGGTGGGCAATATTACGTTTTCACTTATTTAGATGATATTTTGATAAAAGTGAGAGAAGCACCAACAATATTTTGAAGAAGTTTCCACTCTAACTGAAAACTTCGGATTCAAATCGAGCGAAGATAAATGAGTTCTTTGTGACTCGCAAAAAATATCTAGGACAAATAATCGATTCAAATGGACGCTGACCTGACCCGAGTAAAAAGTCTATCAGAAAAATGCCTGTTCCAACGAACGTAAAAATATCTTTATTAGGACTTGTAAATTACTATAATATTTATATACTTAAAATGTATAAATTACATGGACCATTGAATACATTGTCAGAAAGATGTAAAATGGAATTTCGGTCCCAAATTAGACATGATCATTGCAGCAGAGGCTGTTGACTACGGAATTAGAGGTGTCGTTTTACTTAAATTTAAAGATGGAAAGATAAAGACGATTGCTTAAAAAACTCATTCTAACGGAAAGGAGTTACAGTCAAATCGGGAAGGAGGCACAAACAAAGATTTTCGTCGTGAAAACCATAAATTTAGTCACGGTAGAATTTTTTTTCTACAAACCGACCATCGTCTACAAGTAACCAACTTTGAGATCTAAAAAGAATCCTAACGTTCAGCACTGTCTCCAACGGAGAGCTACCAATTTATTAAGTTATAATTGCTAAACAGAATTTGTATCTTTCACCAAATTTGGGCACACTGATAGATTGTCCAAGACAATTCCTAAATTCAAAGATCTAAATTTAGCACCACAAGCCGTTGAGGATGAGTGCCAGTGGATTTTAAATCTTATTCTCGTTGCCACTTGAAATATTAGATTTCGTCGTAAGGCAATTAGAGAATTAAGAATAGCTTTATTTACCGAGCGGGTGTTCTTCACCGGAAAAGAGTTATCTAATAATACTACTAACACAATATCTATTGCAGAATATCTACAAATTTGGCATCAGGCCGTAAAAAAAGGGGAGAAATGATGGTTATCACTATCCTAACTTTTAACTTAACTAGTTCTATTTACTGACACAAAATACACTTTAATAATCTATTCACCACAACGATAAATTCAAATAATCTTTCGAATTACAGTCACCAAAACTGGTTAATCTCGCTAAGAGAATCTAAATTAATCTCATATTAACATAATTGAGAGGGGGGTGCTTAAGAATTTTATTCACTAAAATATAAATATTTACAAAAATAAATACCCACAACGCAATGAATATATATATATAACATATCTGTTTCTTTCTATCAGAACTCAACAGTGGAGGTGCCCGTGGTGTAATTGTTATCGTCGCAGGAATTGGACACGACGACTCGAGTTCAAATCCTGGACGAGACTGATTGCACTTCACATAGCACTAATACCCTTGGGAAAGGTATGAATCCAATTATTCTCCCTCCAGCTATGGATAAATAGTAGGACAGACTAGGTTCTTCAGCCTTGGTGAGACAACTAGTCTAGGAGAAGGAAAACTCTGAATTCAAACCTGTCAAACTCCGCTTAAAAATTGACCTTGTATCATATCCTGCCCGAGCGGAGGGGTTGGTAAATAGGATCAGTGTGGCTAGACAGTATCTTCCCGTAGCTGGTATCGAAACCCGGTTGACTCAAACGCCAAGCCAAAGCTTCTAACCATTCAGCCACGAGGAGCTATAAGCTGCGAAGTAAATTTTAAACGGTTATGAATCACAATTACTATTGTTTATATACATCCGTTCAAACGGTTGCCGAGACCTCAATTCATCTACGAAGAGGCTTGCCATAAACGCTAATGGCAACACGATTACTTCTTCGCCAGAGAACTCAACACTACGGGGGTAGGGAAGTATATATCTCAATAGTCATCCACAGACAGATCTGTTTCGTTCTATCAGAACTCATCAGTGTGGCTAGACAGTATCTTCCCGTAGCTGGTATCATATATATATATATATATGTGCAATTTAAAAGGTTGTAAGTTACTATTGCGCCCGTCTCACAGACTATCATAGCAGAAAAGGTAGATTACCGGTCGAAAAACAGTGTCGGGAAAATTCATTTCCTCCAGCTTCTCTGGAGAATTTGAATCTGTCATCTAACTGGGGTGGAAAGGGTTAAAAAACGGGGACTAAAAGATGAGCCAATGTGCGAACTTACTCTAGCTAAATTAAACTTTTTTTTTTTTTACTAAATAATGGCAGAAAACCATGTCTTACTTACCTTGGATGGGTTGTCATTTGTCTTTCCAAGAGTACAAATTCTTTCTCAGCCGGCAATTTCGAAAAAGAACTCAAGGTTAACACCTCTGACGTGACAAAAGCGCGCAACATTCACCCAACTTTTGCCAAACTCCAAAGAAGAGTCTTTGTCTTTGATAGGATTTTAATTTTGATTTGGTGTTTGTAAAAAGCGACAAATGTCTGAAACGAGAAAGATTCGTCATTGTGGATTTACTTCTGTCACGTCATTCAAATCATGACTCTCATAATGCTGAGTAAGCAGAGAAATACATAGTGTTCTGTTCTTTTTAGTGACGACTCTACATTGCTATATACAGAACTGTATTCCAGGACAAAGAACTTTCCATTCAGTGCACGAAACATATAGCCCACAAGAAGTTCGTGCAACGGCTAAAGGACCAGGAAGTGAAAGAAAGCGTGCGAGATCGACTCCTCTACATCACGCTCACCGGATGCACTCTGGCGAAGTTGCCAGACATGCAGTGAACAGCCTTTTGCCGACCCAGAGGGTGCTCCAAATCACCAGCCGTATGAGCGTCCTCGTCGTTACTGAGGCACTTCCCCCCGAGGGCTCAAAACCGCAATAAGCGAGCTTCCTCCGTCGTCACGGTGACATTGTCAATCAAATACTTGTACGGCCCCACTCAATAACGTTCGATATAATGCGTTTCTTAATAACGGTCGGTTGTCAGAGAGACCAGTCTGCAGCTGAGAGAAAACTCTCCGAGCATGCCGACATTCATGACTGAAAGAGCAATTGTCTTAAGGTAATCGGCGCATCTCACTCTCATTCGAGTGCACACTTCACATGGTTGAAAAGGTTTTCTTGTCGTCTTCCTTCCTCTTAGAGTCAGACCTTAGTTTGCGGGCATTCAAATTTGCTAAGCTTATTTCTCTCATCACAACTACAGAGGATGAGTACTTTGACTGAACATGCCGGCGGTAAGGACACCAACGGTCTGGCTCATGGATCCGAAGTCCATTTCTTTATCGATGGTGCCGTCATGATTGAGACCTCCGATATACCGCAGGAAAGACAGCTTTAAAGCCCAATAAGGAGAAGGGTGTAGATAAATGAGGACCCACCTGGCAACACCTTTCATGATGAAAATGATATGGAAGAAACCTTGTGGGCCTGAGTGGGTTCTTCGACCATGTTCAGATCATCGGTCCTTTCAAATGACAGACAGTACTATAGTACCTGGGAAATTTAAAGGTTCCTCCATATCTTACCCGTCGATTTCTTTAAAATAATGGCGGAGCCTTAAGTATTTAATCTGCTGCGCTTGGACTTTATTTCTCCTCTCCATGATATTCGCGTCTACTCAACATATATCTTACCCTATTTTGTATTACGGACGGTCCTTTTTGTGTTTAGACAGCTCATCCTCCGAATTATATAATTATATAATCAAGATATCTTCTACCGCTTTTTAGGGGTTGCTGTTGATGGCGATGGTTCTACCGCTGTTCTAGTTGGTTCTAGTGATGCTGCTACTGCTACTGTGTTTGTTTTTTAAAAAGCTCTTGGTGGACAGTCGGCTGTTGTTGTCGGTGGTGATGTTGGCAGTTGGCGGACCTGCTTTTTTTTTTCTTAGGACTGTCCAATTTAATGGTGGCATGTTCCTTCTATGAGAATACGTTCTTGTGCCATGCATATCCGGCTACATGATCATCTGACTCCTCGTTCTGTTGTCTTTCTCGGCAGGTCGAGTCCAAATGCATAAGTCCCAGATAACCCACAAAGAGAAGAACAAAGAAAAAGCTGAATAAATGTTGTTTAAAGAGATGAGGAGATTTGTGTGACACTTCGCAACGATATCCCCTTAACTAGAAACTAAGGCTGACTGATAGATTTTGGACTTGACGTAACCCCTGCTGGTCAATCTGGTCCTCTTTGACTGACTCATTGCATTTGATCTTCTTACTGTACTGTTTTTCCCTGACTGACCTACTTGTATATATTCAGAGTTGAATATTCCTATTTTCGAATTTTTGGCTACCTATACCCTGGACATAAAAATACAGCCTCCATGAGACCCTAAAAGGTGTGATAAAAAAGTTTTTTAAATCGCGGGTCTACTTTTATCTATTTGCACTTTATATTGGTCGGGCAGAATTAGTGGTTCCCACGCAAATATATCTCAGGTCCTACATGGACACACACATATACACATATACGTATATATACGGTTCATAGCCCGGGAGAAGATGGTGTAGGTTGAGAAGACCCTATAGACGTCTAGCAGTTTTTTAGATGATAAAGTTTTTCGAACTTTCCTTTACCAAGATTTATACACTTGCCTTTTGTTGTTGGTGATGGTGTTGTTGTGGGTGGGTGCTCTAAACTGTTGATGTATACCAGGGGAACTTTCTGACACTGAGAAACCGCTGGTTGGGTCTTCCTCTCACCCTTTCTATACTCAGTCACTCCCTCTTGACTTTTTGCAATATCCAATACCTTTGGGAGTCAGAAGGATTGGGAATGAATTTTTCCCCGTCCAGGGAGGGACCCGCTGTCCTGACAATTGGCGAGACTGTGCTTTTTGCTTTCCCCTGTGGCAGATGGAGGGTATATTGCGAATATGGTCGGGTACTTTCGTAGGGTCCTTCTTCCCACGGACAAATTACGGAGGAGTGACAAATCTCCTCATAATGCTAACAGGTTTGTTTCCTTCCTGTCAGGCAGCTTGTCTTTCCAAATCCAACCAATTGGAAATTGAGAAGAAGGTTTTACTATCGATCGTCCATTCCCGGTGCATACTTTTTTTGGTGCCGAGATGATGTCACCGAACTACCACATGCATGCGGCCAGGTTTTCGTCAATGTGGTAACTAGGAACTTCATTTACTGTTACCATATTTCTATGTCACTGCAAGTATTCGGTCCTAAAGATATACTCTTTAGATTCCAGTGTCTTACCAGCACGTCCCAGAAAGTGTAAGAAGTGCTAGCTATTATGGTTAGTACCTTAACTCCCAGGCAAGTCAAAGATTTTGTGATCAGTTCTTTTTCGATTTTGACAATCCGTTTTGTCTGTTTGTCAACCACAAAGACACCGTTCTTTTCTTTTGGTCTTGTCAAAGTTCTACCAAATCAAACAATTGACATTTCTTCCTCATGTGGTGGAAAATAGCTCTTGCCAGCTGGAGCAACTCGTCGACGTCGACCATTATTTTCGGTGGAGTTTTCCATACATTAAGGGAGCCCTCACTCGTGTCATTGTCTGGTGTTTATGTGTTGTCTTTTTCTGTATTTTTGTCATTTTTGCGTGTGTTTTCTTTTTTTTTGTCTTTTTGTCAGGTTTGTTCCACTTTCGCGGGTCACAAAGGGAATTTTATGGCCAAGTCGCTATTCCGGCTGTCGATTATG
This sequence comes from Sepioteuthis lessoniana, assembly GCA_963585895.1. Lineage (NCBI taxonomy): Eukaryota > Metazoa > Mollusca > Cephalopoda > Myopsida > Loliginidae > Sepioteuthis > Sepioteuthis lessoniana. Next base: position 28,065,238 of record OY757911.1, on the reverse strand, counting down.
AGGGAAAAGTTTAAAAACCTTTACTGTGTTTATGCTTTTTGTTGTTTTTGACAATGACCAGCTCATTTAAACCATGATAGAGGAGTAGTACCTCTACAACAAACGATTAAGATCCTTTAAATTTATTCAATCAGGTATTAGTTGCAGAGTTCTATAGATTTATTTTTTGTTTTAAAAAAGCAAAATTTGGCTTTTGATGAACTGGATTGTAATCCTTCAGTAAGTGAAGCATCATAGCCAATTACAATCCACTTTCGATTTTCTACTTCCTGAAATACAATTGAGTTTTTACTGCAAAACACACTATCAGTTACTTGATGCTTATATCAAGGAAGGCAATGCTTGAAGACCCAATTAGAAGTTCTTCTCTTCACTAACTCATCAGTCACAACATAATCAGCAAAAACTTTAAATCTATTTAATCTTTTGTCTCATGCTCGCCCAGGTGTTTATGACAACATTTGGTTGTTTCACAGCTTCTTTTGGGTCATTTGTATGGAACTAGTCTTTTTTAGGTGTGCCCTCGTGGTGTAACGGTTAAAGCGATGGAGTGCAGAATCGTAATAAGCGAGTTCGTACTCCAGTCGCGCTGTTACGTTCACTTTCGGGCAAATACCCTTGGGAAAGGCATGAACCCCCTTATCCTCCCAGCTATGGGTTAAATAGTACCACTACTGTTCTTCTAGGAGAATGGCTTTGGCATTAAATAACCTACAAAGGTTGATATGCCATTAAACAAAGAAACCAACCAAACCTGTCTTTTTTGTTAGTTTCATCTGGTTCGTAACACTTTAAGGTGAGCATTAGCATTTCCATTCCTAGTTTGGTAGAGCTAATCAAGAGCGCATTATATTATCACCGTTACCCACACATGATAATTTCAAATCTTTCAGTTGACCAAAATATTCCTTCAAAATGAGAAAATCTGTAAGAATCTGTTGAGAATTGTAAAGAGACGATAACTCATTTATAACGAGAACCTAACTAGCATCAGCTAGGACTCAATTATGTCATGACCATAACACGAGCCAAAAAACCAACAAGGGTTGATATGCCGGAAAACACTACCAACCAACCTTTTATCTCAAGGCAATTTTATCATTCGATTTTTTCGATGATTTTAAAGATATCTCTCAGCAAAGAGGTATTTTTTGTCTTTAAGAATTTTTCTTTTAAGAATTCAGGAAAAAAGCGGAATAAATAGTATAGTAAAATTGTGAATTGAATTACCATGACCAGAAAATCCGGCGAACATTTATGCACGACATACGGAAACACTGGACAGCAGGTCCCATCAGCAGTGTATACCGTGATCTCCACCATTGGAGATTGAACCAGCGACCACAGATTGCTGAGCTGAAACTCTGGTCATTGTAATTCAATTCACAGTATAATTTCTCTACTTAAAAAAGAAAACGTAGTATACTAAAAGTTCGGGTTTTGCTGATTATCGCAGATGAAGGAAGTTTTCTTCGATAAGCTGTCACCTAACGAGTTGTGTAGCATTTTCCTAATGCAATATGACGGTCTTTATATTAACTACGTGGTGCCATCAATACGTTTCCAGACTTTTTTGTACAGGCATTTAAAATTGTCGTAGACTCTTGAAAATTCAGTATGCTATTGCTATACATCTTATGAGATGACTGACTAATTCTATGATTTCAGCTTCAAATGAACAGCTACAGCAGCAATTGGAATACACCCTACTAAAGCCTTATTGTCACAGCTGGTGAATTTCAAAAATGCAATCTGGATGAGGACACTTTAGAAGAACGAAATGCGATAAAATTTTAAACTTGGAAAAAATGCTACAGAAACGTATGGAATGCTTCAGATTGCTTTTGGAGCATCTTGCATAAATCGAGCATCAGTTTTTGAGTGGCATAAGAGATTCAAGGAAGGCAGGGTGTCTGTGAGGGATGATGAGAGATGTGGGGGGGAGTAAGGAAGTCAAAACACCAGAGTTGATTGGCCAAAGGGTTAGGGTTACTATGTTGAGGTTTTAAGGGAGTTCAGCAAGAGATTCCGTCGGGTCAGTAGCATTTCAACTAGGACAATACACTAGTCTACAACTCCATCCTCATCACAGACTATTTGACCAAGATGGGCATCAAGACAGTTTCTCAGCCTCCCTATAGTCCAAACGTTGGTCCTTGTGACTTTTGGTTATTCCCTAAGCTCAGAGGCTGTCTTTATGAGAGAATTGAGGAGATGAATGAGGCTGTGACGAAGGTCATTGACACGCTCACGCAAGAGGACCTCCATGGGGCCTTCTAGAATTTTTTGGAATGGTACAACAAGTTCATTGCAGCCGGAGGAGATTACTTCGAAGGGGACTAGAGTTTCATGTGTGTACTATCAATAAAAGTGCCCATACGTAAAAAGTCTGGAAACTTATTTAATGATCCTCGTAACTCCTGAAGCTTATGGTCGATTGCTTCTTTTCATTTTGATATTGCTTGAGTCAATGTTTAGAAAGAAGATATCAAAGAAAGTTCACATTATTCCATTGCAAACAAGAAAATTGTGATCTTTAAGAGAAGATGAGTGTTGTTGATAAAGATAGGAAAAACATATTTTCAAGGAAAAAGTTAAAATGATTTCTGTTGTCAAATAATAACGCAAAATTATCATACTTTGATGAATTCTAAAAAACAACTTCAGTAAATTTTAAAAAGATATGTTTTCTCCTTTAATTCTGACATTATGATATATCTTAACTTGGGCAATTTTTTACGATAAATAAAAATAATATAAATCAACAGAAAGTCTCTTTGATTTAGGGCTGTAAATGCAACCCAAACGGTTTATCTAGCTCGATACAAGGATGTATCAATAAGTTGAACATTCATACGTAATTTTGTCTGAAATATTCACTATATTAGGATATTTTCATGTGATTAGCATTAACTACCGAATTAAGTGTATTGACATGGAAGGGATCATGTTGAAATGTAAATGTGTTTTGCGAAATAAATCTTGTTTCGACATTAGTTTATAGATGTATTGATGGAATTACGTTAGTGTGTGCATGAGTATATATATATATATATATATATATATATATATATATATATATATATATAAAGTGTCGGCTAATAAATCCACATCTTGAGGCTGAGTAATTAAAAGGATGTTATGTAAAAAATTTTGTGGTAATGCACTTAATTTATTAATGTACAGTATGTTCTGTGAATTAATAAAGGAACTCTGCCAATACAGAAAATTGCATTAGCAAAGATTATTATAAAAATATTTACGTGCTTGTTTTACCGTTATGATGTGGAATTGTGGATGAAATTATATATCTATGCGTTTTCCATATGTCAATCTGTCGTGGTTACAACGCGAATTTCATAATTCGTTTAGTTTATTTGATGAAACGTTTTAGTCTTAACTGCTCTGCCCAGCGTAAAAAACGAAAATATTTCTATATATCCAAAACGGAAAACCTCTTGTCAAATTCACTGCAAAAGATAGTTGATAAATCAGTATATTTCTTGCTTGACTTGATATTAGAAATATTAGATAGTTCTGCTATAGATCCTACCAAAGGTTAATTAGATTAACCTCCCTTCGTTGGTAGGTGACTCATCACAGTCGGAATTAAACTGATTCACTTTAAAAATCTAACCTATTTTCAAAACACAAATTAGAGTAATTTGTGCTCATTGTGACTGATTTATTTCATTACCCTATATTTCAGGATTGAGGGATATTAACTAATGTGCATTAATAAAAAGATAATTATTAGTTTAAAAAGATATAATTAAAAAAATACGTATTGGTAACTGAGTAATTCCACCTATGACAACTTGTGTTTCTTAAATAAGTTACTCAAAAACTAGTGTTTATCATCATTGCTTTTCTAATTCATCAAACATAAAATATCAAGCAAGTCCAATGGGTTGTTCATTAAACATTAGACGGACCCCCGACCAAAAAGGGGGTGTCCTCGTGGTTAAAGCGATGGACTGCGGAATCGTAGTACGCGAGTTCGTACTCCAGTCGCGCTATTACGTTCACTTTCAGGCAAATACCCTTGGGAAAGGTATGAACCCCCTTATCCTCCCAGCTATGGGTTTTAACCCATAGTACCACTACTGTTCTAGGAGAATGGCTGTGGCATTAAATTACCTAAAAAGAATTGATATGCCATTAAACAAAGAAACCAAACCAAACCAACCCGACCAAAAAAGCAAAACAAAAAACAAACAAATTAACAAAATTCCGATGTTTTCTGTAATAATATGCTCTTGAAACTAGCCTAACAATCTAACAATTTCAGAAAAACAGAATAATCGTTATCGTCGCAGGAAATGGACACGGCGACACGAGTTCAAATCCTGGACGAGATTGATTGCATTTCACATAGCACTAATACCCTTAGGAAAGGTATGAATCCAATTATTCTCCCCCCAGCTATGGGTAAATAGTAGGGCAGACTAGGTTCTTCAGCCTTGGTGAGGCAACTAGTCTAGGAGAAGGAAAACTCTGAACTCAAACCTGTTAAACTTCGGTTAAAAAATTGACCTTGTGTCATACCCTGCCCGAGCGGAGGGGTTGGGTAAATATGATAAATACAACCTTATGAAATAAACGAAAATGAAATTTCTACTGCGAAGAATCGAGTAGTGAACTACCTTGTCAATGGAGAAATCAGCTGTGTGTTGCTTTCATTTTTGCCGGACACCATATTTGTGCAATGAGAACACGAGCACGTGTGACATGGTTAATTTGCAACTTTGGCATTTAAGTGTTCGTGCATTAGCCGGTCGCATATGCAAAGTGTTTCAACTCACGGACAGGATATGTAAACAAAACTGTATCATTTTACTTCAGATCACGAGCGCCCTCTAGGGTCGGGACAAACAGGTCATTTGTCCTCACTTCTACATCCTTGATCAACAGATCATTTGCATCCAACTGGATTAAGTCTCTTTATTGATATCGAGGGATGATCCACTTGGTCGTACTTGCTTATAGTACAAATAGCGACCATTGCAGCGCCTTCTTTGTGTATAACGACGGTGTCATTACATGCCAACGTATATTCCGAATATATCCTTTGGCCCCTTCATCTCACACTTGTTTCAGTTATGTGTACATATACATGTTGGTATCAATACTCTTTCAAAGAAACCAAATTACACATACATCACTAGTTATTTCTTAACTAGATTTAAGTTTCCGGGGCTTTTTAAGCTCTTTTAAGAAGAATACTTCAGTAAATGTGAATGAATCGTATATACATTTGCAAAGATTGTTGTCCATTATGAGAACAAGTTATTTATTTGTGTACGTATTTGAACAATGATTCTTGTTGTAGTGATGTTTATTGCTTAAGTAACGGTCCACTTAAAAATGCATTTTTTAATCTGATTGCATTGGAAGATAGTAGATATTAGCAATTTGCCCACTCGGTTGCTTTTAACTCTTTCAACACAGAATAGGAGTAAATTAAATTGGAAAATTGTTCTCTATGATATAATACTTAAAAATCGACTCTTATCGTGGTACATGGGTTAGTGATCACACACACACACACACACACAAACACACACAGACACACACACACTCTCTCTCTCTCTCTGCTTTAATTTAGTGTTACTCCTGACTAGAAAGAACCCTAACTCTTGCATGGAATTAGACATATTTTTCTAATGCATTTTTAATGCCTACGAATCTAATTGCTACTGACATCGAACTTTGATTGGACTAATTAAGGATTTATTAAAAAACATTTTTTTTATTTTTGTTTCTTAAAATGTTAAAATTAGGTAAGATTTGAAAAGAGTGAATAGCTAGAGTGTAACTGCAAAAACAAAATTTAAGGTTATAACAATTCTACCAGAAATATGCAGATTCCTTATTCCATTTATAACAATTCTACCAGAAATATGCAGATTCCTTATTCCATTTCTCCAATCCTTTCTCTTTGTTAAAATGGCAATGAATGATTTGTGACAAAAGCAAAGGTTTCTTATCTGAGATAATCTTTCATTCTAAGATCAATATTCCCTTGTTTTGAGATTAAACTCTTTTTTCTTTTATTGATCTTGATGACTGCCACTCCTGATGATCACTTGGAATAAAACGCGATAAAATGAGATTTTCCCCAATTCCTTTCACCGGGACCAATAAATTGATAGTAGTCCAACAGTTTGACGCTAGTGTTGATTAGTTATACCTCCCCAAACTAATTGTCAAACTAAATGTCTATTTTATTTATTAGTCATAAAATATAACTCTGTACATATCCATGACGGCTTAATAAAATTTATCAGAAAAATTCCGTTTACTTCCAGTGATCTTTTATATATTGCTCAGTCTCTTTTGATTATAGTGTTTGAAAAATTAACGGCAATCTATCTATCTATCTATCTATCTCTCGAGTAAAATTAGCGTCCGTAGCTGGGGGCGACCCGAATGCTCCATTTCATCTGCTAATAGACTGAGGCGTTTGGTAGGGCAGTACACCTTTCCCTGGATTGCTCTACTTTACTCTTGATCCGTACCTTATAATGCAGAGAGTGAAGCAAGAAGGTATCGCGTGATAATTGCGAGTTTTTGATATGACTCGACTTGGGATTGAACCCTGGTTTCCCGAGCCACTAGCGAACATTCTCCCCACTAAACGAATATATATATTTACCAACCCCTCCGCACGGGCAGGATGAGACACAAGGCCAATTTTTTAAGCGGAACTTAACTGGTCTGAATTCAGAGTTTACTTTCTAGACTGGTTACCAAACGAAGGCTAAAGAACCCAATCTACCCGACTGTTTATCCATAGCTGGATGGAGAATTATTGGATTCATACCTTTCATATATATATATATATATATATATATATATATATATATATTGTGTATATGTGTGTGTGTCTGTGTGTGTGCGCGCGCGTGTATGTGTGTGTGTGTGGTTAGGGATTTTGACTGATTTTGATTCACTGCGTGTGTGATGGGGGTCTCAAAGAAAGTTTGCGGACAAGATGAAGGGATGAGGACATAATAGAAAAGCAAAATGCTAGACATGTAATCACAGAAGAAATACCACTCACTTTATTATCGGTGTTTCAACGGGTCTAATAAAGAATTAGATATGAACTGGTATTCTCGTGTCGATGAGGGGAAGATCCGATTGTTTTACAAGTTATGCCCACCCCAGTGAAGCAGTCGTTTTGCTAGCCTCGAAATTCAAGTAGTTCCTTAAAGATTAGAGAAGGAATATAAGATAAATTATAGATGTGATTAGAGTTTCTGTAATCCACAATGCATTGTAGCTTCTTCGTTTGTAAAACAGCTTGCACGAATAAAGGAGACGGCAATTCAAGTGTCCTTGATCGTCAATCCTTTTTGATGCACACTGTTCCTCGCTGTCGTATAAATTACAATCCGGGAGAATTGGGATGAAATTGTAATTAAAAAAAGATTTAAGAAAATACCAGTGAAAAGTAGTAGTAGTAGTAGTAGTAGTAGAAATAATAATAACAATAATAACAATAATAATAATACTCGTTAAGGGGATTGGAAGAGTTAGAAATTGGTGGACGAGCCAAAACTATCAAAGCTACATCAATGTTGAGATCAGCCAGAATACTGAGAAGAGTCCTGGAGACCCGAGGAAACTCACTGTCACTCGGACGCCAGTGAAGGGCCATCAGCTAGTGCTGATGTGAAAAAATTGCAAGAAGTTTTTTAGTAATTCTAATTATCTATTTGAAAATAAGTTGCTTAAATATCATCAATTTGTTAAAAACCTTTTTGGTGAATTAGGATTTTATCATTTTTTATGATATTTCCTCTTCTCCTTTTAGAATTTTATTATCCTTTGGTTTTATTTTATTCCGTCGTTGTCATTGTTTCTTTTATTAGAGTTTCGACCCAAACGCTTTGTTTTTAAATTGGTAATAATTTATATCAAAGTTTTAATTCTCTGTATAAATAAAAGGGATGCGAATAATGTTATCCATGTTAACTACTAGGCAATATATGCAGATACGAGAAGTAGTTTGCATAAACTAACACAAAGATGTAAGTGAGAGTTTTTTCTGGCATTATCTTTTCATTTTAAACCAGGACATTTCGAATCAGATTCGTTATTAAACTTAACTCAGATAAATACTGTATTACGCCCACTTTTTTTAATGGGTTAGGGCTAAAAATGCATAAATGTTGTCAATCAGGAATGCTTTGATCTTTTCTTTTGGCTACAATAGAAAGATGAAGTCATAGTGACGAATCTCTTGATCAGGTTTATCTTAAATAATATTGAAATAATTAGGAAAATTTACGAAAGAATAACTGGATTTGACTCGTTTTATAACCTGTTTTACTGTACGTAATTTAAAGCAATTAATTTGTATTTCTGAATAGACTCCTGGGGTGATTTAATTTCGCCTTTTCTTTTAAAAATATTAAAAAGAATTGCTTCTCCCAATTAAATAATCATAACTAATTGAATTTGAGAAAGTCGGCTTAAAACCTAACGCATTTATTTATATATTCAATATATGGGTTGAATGGAACATTATTTCCTATTGTAAATTTGATGAGAATTTCTTAAGAGTCACACTACCCGTTCGTATTTTCATAAGAAAATGCAATTTCTTTAGAATCTAATAAAATGTAGCATCTATCCATTTTCTATGTTTTCATGGCAAACCATCTTTTCTTCTAAGATAAAAACAAACGATATCAATATTCATGTGAAGAACGGGTTAAACGTTTGTAATTGATTTGCTGCTTGATTTACTCCGATTTTTTTTAGAATTGAGAAGCTCAAATCATTTCAGTTCTTTGACTTTACAAACACAATTTATACACCCCTCAATATTTACTGATACAAATCAAGATTTAGATATATATTATAGTAATTTACAAAGATCTTTGCTTCAATGTGGCACAAGGCCGAATGAATGGGGCGCCCAATGAGACTCGAACTCACTCGGTTTGCTAGTCTAGCTTGCTAACCGTTACACCACCAGAGGTGCCCAATTTAGATATATATTATAGTTCATAATATATCAGTACTATTGTTTTATGGAAATTGTTTCAAGTACTTGTCATTAAAAGCTATCATTTTAACGAGTCTCCCGTTCATATGCGTCTTCATTCATCAAGGATTTTGCATCAATAAAAACTTTTAATCAAATTCTCTTATCTCGACTCCTTTAAAAAGAAAAGAGAAAGAAAATTTGTTTATCAAATTTTATTTTACTTTACTTATTTTCAATCACTGAACTCATTTCTTTTCATTAGGATAGTTTTTAATGTTTTTGTCTGAATTTCATTTGACGGAGCGATTATGGTCATTACTTTTGTGATTATTTTCCCTTTCTGCATTGTTATTTTTTTAAGATGCTTCGGTCAAGTACAATCCAGTCTTTTTCTGATTAATTTACAGCAGAATCCGTGATGTCATTCGTCCATTGTAAAGTTTAATACAAATGTGAAGAACTTGGACAAATTTGTGCTGGCCGACTTGTAGACTTACATACATCAGCTCTGTAAAGATTAGCAATGGACGAGAGGGAGATAGATAGATAGATAGATAGATAACAACTCCGTGCTCTTAGTATCACTTGATGATGATGATGATGGTGGTGACTTAATCATATACCCTCCAGTTTTTTCTTTTTTTACCTCTTATATTAGCCATGTCTGTTTCCGTTCTGGCTCAGACGTTTTGTTTAATTTATTTGATTTTTATTAGGGTTTTCTGTACACTGCAGCAGCGAAATGCATTCCAACAAAACTCTAAACTAAATATAGAGTCCCATGGGAAACTTTAGCGGTGAGAGAAAAACGTGCACTAGTGAAAAAAGCCTCCAAAAACTATCGAAAAAACCCAACAAACACAAATGCCTTTAAACTAAAAACGGCACAATATCAATTAGCAGGCATATATATAAAGAAACAGACAGGATATATTCAAAATCAGATAGATAAGATTAGAGACTCGGTGGAAGATAGACAATCTAGGAGGGCCTGGCAAATAATAAACTAAGTGAGTAGAAGAAAGAACACAGCCAAAGCAAAACTGAAAGCAGCAAACCAACAAGAAAGAATAAAACTGTGGAAACAGCACTTCGAAAACCTACTCGGAAACCCACCGAAAATAACACATGAACCAATCACCAGAATAATTAGTAAACAATTAGACATTAAACTAGGACCGTTCACACAAGAAGAACTCGACTCGGTTCTCAGAAAAATTAAAAATAGGAAAGCTGCAGGGCTGGACGAGATTCCCCCAGAAGTATGGAAGACCAGACAATTCGACGACATACTACTCCGACACTGCAACGCAGTCTATCATCAAAATCCGATAGATAGATGGATGAAGGGATGCATATTCCCCTTCCCTAAAAAGGGGGGCACCTCGGATTAGCCAAAAACTACCGAGGCATAACACTTACATCCATAGCAGCCAAAATCTACAATGCCCTACTACGAAACCGCATAGAACCCAAAATCTACAACATACTTAGGAAAAACCAAAATGGCTTCCGAAGAAATAGATTCACAACCTCACAAATATTAACCATCCGTAGAATCCTTGAAGGTGTACGGGCAAAAAACCTACAAGCGACATTAATATTTGTTGACTTTACCAAGGCTTTCGATTCCATTCACCGAGGAAAGATGGAACAAATCCTACTAGCGTACGGCATACCTAAAGAAACCGTAGCGGCAATAACGATTCTCTATAGAAACACCAAAGTAAAAGTACGATCACCAGATGGAGACACAGAATATTTCGACATTGTAGAAGGAGTACTACAAGGGGACACGCTGGCTCCGTACCTCTTTATCATTTGTCTAGACTACGTACTTAGAACATCGATTGACAAAATCAGAGAGAATGGCTTCGAACTGACGAAGAAAAGAAGCAGAAGGCACCCCGCAACAACAATTACCGACACCGACTACGCCGATGACATAGCGATACTGGCAAATACACCTGACCAAGCCGAAACACTACTGCATAGTTTGGAACGAGCAGCTGCAGGCATAGGCCTCTATGTTAATGCACACAAAACGGAATATATGTGCTATAATCAAACGGGGGACATCTCCACTCTAGAAGGAACCCCTCTTAAACTAGTAGACAAATTCACTTACCTAGGAAGCAGCGTCGAATCAACCGAAAAGGACATCGAAACGAGGTTAACGAAAGCATGGACAGCTATCAATAGGCTATCGATTATATGGAAATCAGACCTAACCGATAAAATGAAATGCAGTTTCTTCCAGGCAGCGGTCACATCGATACTGCTATATGGCTGCACTACATGGACGCTAACAAAACGGCTGGAGAAGAAGCTAGACGGCAATTACACAAGAATGCTGCGTGCAATCTTGAACAAGTCCTGGCGGCAACACCCCGCCAAGACACCAACTGTACGGCCACATGCCCCCTATCACGAAAACTATTCAAGTTAGACGAACCAGACACGCAGGACACTGCCGGAGAAGCAGGGACGAACTCATAAGAGATGTACTCTTATGGACCCCCACACATGGCCGTGCAAAAGCAGGACGACCAGCACTAACATACATTCAGCAGCTATGTGAGGATACGGGATGTTGTCCTGAAGACCTACCTAGGACGATGAACGATAGGGAGGAGTGGTGAGAGAGGGTCAGGGATATCCGTGCTACCAGCGTGAGATGATGATGATGATATATCAATACTAAGTTTGTTGATATAATCAATCGAACAAATTGCACGCGACTTCATTCAGGTATATTATTTGGCAGAGTGTTTCCGTGCCAATTATTAGAACTTCATTCAGAAAGAATGTGTGTCCGTTTTTTCCTCTGCATGAGTAGTTGACTGTATTAGACTTGAAAGTGTCTCCCGCATTACAGCTTTTCTGTTTTCTTCAGTCCTTATTTTCAGGGAGCGATTTGATTTCTCCTCTGAAGATTATAAGGAATATCACGAACACACGTTTTTTTTTGCGGTAGTTACGTTTTGGGGAGATAGTTACGTTATTTGGATAAGAAGATGTAGCCATCGGGGTATTCAGTATATACATGGTGCACTTTGCTTTTCTCATAGCGCTAATACTTCCAGCTATTAGTAAATAGTAGGGCAGACTGTGCTCTTTAACCATGGTATGGCTACCCGTCTCGGAGAAGGAAAACTCTGAATTCAAACCTGTTAAACTCCGGTTAAAAATGATCTTGCGTCGCCTCTTGTTGGTACACACACACACACACACACACACATATATATATATATATATATGTATATATGTATATATATATAGTCTATGTGTGTGTGTGTGTGTGTGTGTGTGTGCCTTGAGGAGATGGCCCTCAAAACTTCAGTCGTGAAATTGCCGACATGATTACGATTCAGAATACTGATTCAGTACTTATACTAAACTGAATTGTTATATAACTGCTTGACTAAACTGAATTGTTTGAAATAGAAATGTTTTTGACAAGCTGTGTACTCATGCTAAACTGAATTGTTTGAAATAGAACTGATTAGTTATATAAAAATGGATTTAGCGTTAAATAATCTAAAAAGGTTGATATGCCATAAAACCCAACAAACCAAACTAAACCAAACTGATTCAGAATACTGATTCAGAGCATACTCTTACTGCAAACTTACAAACATTGACGTTATCTAAAATGTTACTAATATCCAACGCTGAACAGATTTGAGAAGCTGTGATCCAGGCACGTTCGTGAAAAGGATAGTTAGAATAAGTGACACTCTTCCAAGAAACATTTATACAGCTAAGCTGAGAGGAGGAACAAAGCAAACAACGGACTACACAACAAAGCCAACTAATCACCCTACCATACATAAGTAGCGTGTCGAAAAAGATCAAGAAAATATGTTTTCCATTCAATATCAAGACGGTATTAAAATATGGCAGCGTGTTACTTAATTTTCTAACGAAAATGTCCCCACCTCAACAACAAGACGCTATCAACAACTGCATGCACGTTATACATGAAAGAACTCGCACACAGCATGTTCGGTAAAGTTTATCAGCAAACCCAGCATTGAAATAAATAGTGTCTGGGGAAGCTCTTATGAAGAAAAAAAATGAAAAAAAAGATATGACTAACCGATTACGTAAGCAGACATGACTAAGAGGGAAAAGAAAAAGAAAAACGGGGGTGACGAGACTAACCCAAAAGAGGATTAATAATATATGTGTGTATTAAACTTCCCAATGGACGATTCACACCATAGGTTCGGCAGTAAAAACACCTAAAGAGGGTTGGAGAGTATCCGGCCTAAATTTTGTGAATGAATGACAACTTTGACAAGAAAAATTGCCCGTTTAATGCATGATTAAAATTTGTTTTGAATCAAATAATGTGAAGAGATAAGCTGTGTCATAGTATAACTCATATTTATTCAACCGGAAGGTTTCTTTGATTATATTTGTTAAAGCTTAAATTATCAAACAGGAAACGAAGAAATTGGTTGTTGAAAAATAAAATAAAACAAAAGAGCCTTGTCTCTTTAAGATTACCTATAATTGCAAATATGATTTCTTTTACTGTGGCTACAAATGTGAATCGAAATATTGGAATTAAGTGAAAATAACAGAGATACACACGCACACATTACACATTTCCGATTATTAGTGTTTCGTGGTTAAGTTTCTATTAAAGAATAGAATTCCTATGTTGCATGATGCGTCAGGATTTTGATAAAAGTTACCATTTTGTCTATTAAACGTGTAAATTTACAAAGAAAAAAATTGGAGCCAAAATGTTCAAATGAAAAAAAAAATCTTTTTGAAATAAATTTTATTGTTCCTGTACGTAGATGTCTTAAATAATTTCAACTCCTACAGTTTATGATTTTTTTAAAAGATAAAAACAATTATTTAATATTCCATTAAGTTAGAAGAGTAGTAATCTAGTGGACAAGAATATTGAGTTTTCTTTCATTGTATGAAAATTCCTTACAACAAAAAAGGTTAAGGTGAAAGAAAGTCTAATTTCACATTGATTCTTGACTCATTTCCTGTACATTGTGTTAAAAGCTGCAAAAGTAGACAATAGCCTTGACGTGATAATATCCGTTTTTAATAATTAGTTTGACTCCTTTATTATTTCTGATTCGATATTTGCTGAACGTTTCTATTCTGAATTCATCCAATTGCTTTTGAAGTGGAAACTAAATAATTTCGAATAACAAAATTTACTCCAGTTTCTTTATTGATCACTTCAACATTAATATTTTTTAACAAATGCTAAACTAGTCACCAACTTCTAACTGCATCATCTAACACACACACACACACACACACACACACACACACACACACACACAGAGAGAGAGAGAGAAAGAGAGAGAGAGAGAGAGAGAGAGAGAGAGAGAGAGAGTTAACTGCCAACATGTATGACTCTAAGCAGCAAATAGCGAGGCTTGCCAATTTAATTTGATTACACATAACAATTGGATAAAAATATCCAATGACCGCTAATTTTTATGAAATAACAATATTTCTTTGATTTCAAAGTAATAGTTACAAATTACGTGGGTCGGCTGACCAAGATACTCTGATGGAATGTGATAAGGCCTCCTTGAGATCTATAGACTTCTTCCATCTATGTTGCCGTGCTTGGATCCCAATGGTAAGAAAGTTATCAACAACAAATAGGATGTCATCATATGATTTTTTCAGCCAATGAATTTTTCAATACACCCTCATATGTTCACCGTTAACTGTAAACAATAAGCGAATCGAAATCGAATATCAAAACATTTTCAAACACAGCTTATTCTGTCTTATCCTGCAACCTTCAAAAAAAAAAAAAATCTGAATATGAGCATAGGTAAAAAATCATACATAATAGGAGTAATTCGAGCTAAAGTCAGCACATTAAGTTTATAATACCCAAAAATTCACTCCAGCAGGACACATGGCGTAACGGTTATAAGCGTTGGTTCCCTGAGCTTCTAAGGATACAATCATCTGAAGGTTACAGGTTCAATCCTCACTACAGGCGAGTAATATACAGGAATACTTAACACTTGTACCCGGTTATGGCTAACGGAATCAGAACAGGCGACCCCCGTGGTTTCAATAAAGGACGTAGTTCGAAGTTCCGTGAAGGTTCCCGAGTTCGACAAACACCCGAAGAAGGCCGGA
Organism: Sepioteuthis lessoniana; assembly: GCA_963585895.1. NCBI lineage: Eukaryota > Metazoa > Mollusca > Cephalopoda > Myopsida > Loliginidae > Sepioteuthis > Sepioteuthis lessoniana. The sequence goes on along the minus strand of OY757911.1, from coordinate 28,050,087 downwards.
GGACATATCGGCCGAAACGTTGTGGAAATAACAATAAAGATGAAGACAATAGTCCGAAAAACCTTAATGATAAAAAACAGCTTATCCTTCTAACGTATATACGTGGTGCCTTCAATAAGTTTCCAGACATTTTTTGTACAGGCATTTAAAATTGGTGTAGACTCTTGAAAATTCAGTATGTTATTACTATACATCTTATGAGATGACTGACCAATCTTTATGATTTCAGGTTCAAATGAACAGCTACAGCAGCAATTGGAATACACCCTACTAAAGCCTGAGTGTCACAGCTGGTGAATTTAAAAAATGTAATCTGGACGTGAGGACTCTTTAGAAGAACGATATGCAATAAAATTCTGTTTTAAACTTAGAAAAAATGCCACAGAAACGTATGGAATGCTTTAGACTGCTTTTGGAGCATCTTGCATTAATCGAGCATCAGTTTTTGAGTGGCATAAGAGATTCAAGGAAGGCAGGGTGTCTGTGGGGGATGATGAGAGGTGTAGGAGGAGTAAGGAAGTCAATACACTAGAGTTGATTGGCCAAAAGGTTAGGGTTAGGGTTACTATTTTGAGGTTTTAAGGGAGTTCAGGAAGAGATTCCGTTGGAAGAGGCCAGCACTCTTCAAATCGGCTCAGTGGCATTTCCACGAGGACAATGCACCAGTCTACAACTCCGTCCTTGTCACAGACTATTTGACCAAGATGGGCATCAAGTCAGTTCCTCAGCCTCCCTATAGTCCAGACTTTGCTCCCAGAGGCTGTCGTTATGAGAGAATTGAGGAGACGAAAGAGGCTGTGATGAAGGTCATTGACACGCTCACACAAGAGGACCTCCATGGGGCCTTGCAGAAGTTGTTGGAACGGTACAACAAGTTCATTGCAGCCGGGGAAGATTACTTCGAAGGGGACTAGAGTTTCATGTGTGTACTTTCAATAAAAGTGCCCATACGAAAAAAGTCTGGAAACTTATTTAATAATCCTCGAATACATATATATATATATAAGTAAAGTTGGCGACCGTAGTCGAGGGCGTGCCAAAGGCTTCCTTTTCAATAGCTACTTCCACTTTAGTGTAGGGGAAGGCGCTACTCATTTCTCTGGATTGCTCCATTTTACCCTTGATCCAACCTTATCAGGCCTTGTGTTAACCTAGGTGGCATCAAGTACCATTCTTAAGTCTTTGGTATGATTCGACCTGGGATTGAACCCCTGTCTCCCGGGCCATTGGTGACCACTCTAACTACTCGTAGAGTAGAAGCTCTCGTCTAATCCCAAAATATGGAGAAGGTAACCTTTCTAAGAGAAGTTAACTTCAAAATCAAAAAGTTATTTCAAAGAGTATAAATTTAGGATATCCTAAAAAATACCACCCACTAGACTTCATGATGTATAGATACTACACTCTGATCCTAAACAAAAGTACGACAGAGCCACACTTTGCACTAAGTCAAAGAGCATGAGGGTGAGCTGAAAAATTGATGCCATCATATGTATTGTTGATAACTTTTTTGACCATTGGGATCCAATCACGGCAACACCTGTGGAACTGCAAGGGGGCCTGTATTGAAAAATAAACATTATTTGGCTACTTTCCATCAAATTATTTTTGTCAGTTAATGAACTTTTCAGCCGACCCTCGTAGACAAACAATCAAATAAGAAAAAAGGAATTCTGTTTATTATATCGATATGTGCTTGTGTATATATATGTACATCCTTTGACGAGACAAAAATAGCGACAGTATCTGTACTATTTTCATTGTCAGATTTCAACATCTCTGTTATAATTACTATGAGCCCTGATTGTCAGAACGCAAAAGGGGGAAAAAAACTGGTAGAGGCTGTCTAAACAATTAGTTATACCAGCCACTTTCTTTTGGAAGCAACACGCACGCACTGTTACATATACAAAATGATCTGTTGTGAGAAAAATAAAAAGGATGGATCGAATTTCCCTAGTTGATTGTTACTAAAAAGGGAGTGAGAGAAGAAGGCGAGTATGTTTTTGTAGCGTTTAGCTTCGCTACGAACAAATCAAAACATTGGCAACTGATGGATTGCACAAGTTGTATTGTGGCAGCCTAAACAATATAGAGACGAAAAGTTAAATATTTTCCTTATCATTAGTTAAGAAGTCTTGGTCACGAAACCTGACTCTTTAGAGTCAAACAGCTGACGAATAGACGATCATTCAAATCACTGGATACTCCGAATTCATCGTGTCTTAAAAAGTTATCACTCAGATGAATGTCATTAGATTAAGCAAGGCAAAAAATATCCCTGGTTTGGTTTGGTTTGGTTTTATAGTACATCAACCATTGTTCGTTATTTACTGCCAAATTTATTTTTATACATATAAACAGTTCTATTTCAAACAAATTAGTTTAGCATAAATACATAGTTTAAATTTCAAAAACTGTTCTATTTTAAACAATTCAGTTTAGCATAAGAACACAGGTTTAATGTCAAAAATTGTTCTATTTCAAACAATTCAGTTTAGCATAAGTACACTTGTTCAATGTTAAAAACAGTTTTATTTTTAAAAATTCAGTTTAGCCTAAGTGCGCAGTTTAAATTTCAAAAGCTGTTCTAATTCAAACAATTCAGTTTAGCATAAGTACACAGGTTTAATATCAAAAACTGTCCTATTTTAAACAATTCAGTTTAGCATAAGTACGCATTTTAGTTCTATTTGACCCATCGATAGGACCCTACCAAGTGTTACCACTCCAGGCCAGAGTGGATCTGGAAACGATGGAAATGATGGGGCACTGCGCATTCCCCAAAGCTCCAGCATTACTGGAACCTTACCATCAGATTGCATTGTGTCATATCGAAGACACTCGTTGGGTGGGGAGTCTTACCCCTCTGCAGAGATGCAGTCGGTGTATTCTATAGCCCCAGCCGACTGAGTAAAAAAAATAGCCCTGATCGAGAAATAAACTCACGTGTATTTATTTAGACACAATTTTACATGTACCCTTCTCCACTTATACGGACATAAAAAAAAAGTTCACAGTTATTGTTTGAGTCGAATTACGGTTTTTGTGGATTTCCGGTGGCGTTACATGTGAAATGCTTGACTGCAAAATCTTAGTATGCGAGTTCGAACTCCAGTCGCATTATTACGGTCACTTTTGGACTACTACCCCTGAGAAAGGTATGAACTGCTAGCTGTGGATTAATTAGTATCACTGCTGGTCTATAAGGAGGGATTTGGCATTAGATAACACACGAAGGTTGATATGCCTTTAAACAAAGAAACTAAATCAAATCACAGTTACGATACGTCTGACTGACTGAGTCGTATTTAAGTGAAATGTCTCATATTGGAACATACATTTCCAGCAAAGAATATCATTAGATTTTTTAGGGATTAAAAATAGTTCGCTTTCCTTGTTTTTCAATGGTATATCAACTTCCGTGGGTTATTTCCTGCCAAAGCCATCTTTGGAGAAGAACAGCAGTAACACTATTTAACGCATAGGAGTGGGGGAGATCGGGATTCAGGTTTTTCTTAAGGCTATTTGTCAGAAAGTGAACGTAATAGCACAATTGGAGTTCGAACTCGCTTTCTTAGATGTCGCAGTCTGGCACTTTTGCCACTACTGTCTTTTTATTAAATTTGATAATAGTATTATTATTACACAAACAGAACCAAAGGAAATTACACGGAACGAAAAAAATTAAGAAGAGCTATTTAAGCAAGAAAGGATGATATGTAGTTTTATTACATATAAATCCTATTTCTTTTTTGAAATAAACAATGCAAACATATATAATAAAAAATCTACGTAATACCAAATACACATACCATTTGTTATTACGATGTCACAGTCCAGCACATTAACCACAACGCCACAGGGACCCCATATCATTTGTTAGTGTTTAATTCAACCGAAACTACAAAATCAATATATAGTTACATATTCTATTTTATGAATAACAGTATAACTGGTAGCGAAGAACCTCAGAACTCTTTTTCTTTTTTCTTTTCAGCCTTTGGCCGCACGTTGTTAGGTATTAGAACTTCAGAACTCAGCGGATCTTCGAAGCTCAGCAGACCTTCAACATACCAGCGTACAAAAATCTGTTTACTTAGTACAGATGAATTTAGCACATGGAAGTTCCATTGGAGTTGAACCCAGTGTTTAGATCTGAAGAAGCAACATCTATGTAGAAGAATATGCAAGTTGATTAGATGAGAGGTTGGAAGAATATCTCAGTTGGCTGCGGCGAGGGTGTGTGGATGAGCATCATGTGTGAATGAACAGACGAATAAGTAGAATTATAATATAGATTTTACGATTTCAATGTTAAAATGAACAATCACCGTATATTCTTTTATTATATTCCATATATTGTATTCGATTATATGTTTTCATTCTGGAATTTTCTGAAAGTCACCCTAGAAAAAAGGGAGTGTGGTTCTTAGTCAAATCAATCAGTTGGTCTTTTTTCCACCTACGTAATTTCTAAAGAATTCATATTTTGGGTGGTGGTGATTTTGACAGAAAAGACTTTATGAACTAATCGAAAGAAAGTCTATGGAATGAAAGAAATATAAAAATTAAGATTTAAAAAAAATTCATGGCTAGGAACTGTTCATTGGATTTATATAGACATTATCGATGTATCTATTAATATCTCATGACAATCTCAAATGATTTTAACGATTTGCTTGAAACCAGTAAAGCAAAATTAGATTGTTTTTTTTTTTAAGTTTACGCTGAGAAATTACGCTTTTTTGGAATAAAAGGTGAAAATTAATTCGTCACAATTATGTTCAATATTTTTTTATTTCTTAGTAAAACCAATTGTTTATGAGAGAAAATGTTTGAATTTTAAATCTGATGCGCTATTTCCCCCAAAGTTTTTCAAATGAGTAATCAACTTTTGCAGAAGAAATGAAACTAGTCACACTGAGAGTAAGTGATCTGTAAATAAGATAAAATGATTCCTAAACAGCATATTCAAAACAATTTAAAAAAAAATACTTTTTTGCTTATTTAGTTTTAAGATTTCTCCAAAGAACAAGTTTTATAAACTAGAAAATAAATTGCTTTGAATGTAAATATTTTATCACGCTGAAATGCAAACTAGCCTAACAAGAGCAAAAATGTTATAAAACTAACAAATACAATGGGATTTACGCTTTCTATGTTGCAATGTTAAATACAAAGCTTGAAAAAAAAAAAAAAAAGAAGAAATCGCTTTAATGAATCAATAATAATAATAATAATAATAATGATAATAATAGAAATACATCTGTCCGGGAAAATGAGACGCACAAACTCCTCTAGGATTTTGAGATACAAACGGATCACCTAATCTCGGCAGGACGACCAGACCTTATAATAATCAACAAAAAAAAAAAAAAAAAAAAAAAGAAAAAGAAAAAGAGAGAACTTGCAGAATTGTGGACTTTACTGTCCCAGCTGACCATAGGGTAAAATTGAAAAAAAGCAAGAAGAAGGATAAAAACCTGGACCGTGCAAGGGAATTGAAAAAACCGTGGAACATGAAAGTGACCATTATACCAATTGTAATTGGTGCTCTTGGTATAGTCACCAAAGAATTAATACAGGGACTGGAGTACTTGGAAATAAGCGGAGGAGTGGATACCATCCAAACTATCACATTATTGAGATCGGCAAAAATTCTGACAAGAGTCCTGGAGACTTGAGAAGACTTGCTGTCGCTTAAACTCCAGTGAAGGACCATCAGCTAACGCTGATGTAAAAAACTCTTAAGGATTAACTATAATAGCAAACAAGAAGACCTGGGTATGGCTATGAAAGAGAAATCTTTAGGAGGAAAGTGAATCTCTTCTAATAGCAGTAGAAAACTACGCCATATGGACCAATTATATTAAAGCGAAAATCGACAGAACGCAACAGAATAGACAGTGTAGGTTATGTCGTGACAGAGACGAAACCATAAATCATGTAATTAGCGAAGGTAACAAACTAGCGCAAATAAGTTTATACTCATTGTTCAAGAAATTGAAATTTGACCATACTACTAAATGGTACATGCAAAAACCAGAATCCGTCTTGGAGAATGAGACGCTTAAAAGTCTTACGGATTTAGAGATTCAAACAGATCACTTAATCTCGGTCAGAAGACCAGACCTTGTGTTAATTAACGAAAAGAAGAAAAAAAAAAACGAAAAAGAGATCTTGCCGTATAGCGGACCACAGAGTAAAAATTAAAGAAAGCGAAAAGACAGACAAGTACTTAAACCTTGCCAGAGAACTAAAAAAGCTGTGGAACATGAGTATGATGGTGATAGAAATCGTAGTTGGTGCGCTTGGAACGATTCTCAATGTCTTGGAAAGGGGGTGGGAAAGTTGGAAATTCGGGGACGAATCGAGACAATCAGTATGTTAAGATCAGAATACTGCGAAAAATCCTGGAGACTTGTGAGACTTGAAATTACTTGGACTTAAGTGAAAGACTATCAGCTAACACTGGTCTGAAAAACTTGCAAGACGTAAAATAATAATAAAAACATTGTATTGATAGAAAAATTTATGCAATTACATAATGAATATCGTAATGTAACTTCATTTTAAAATACATGAAAAGCATTTAAACTAAATTGTTTTCGTTATTAATTTAAATCTGAGGAATCAATAGATCCGGGTGTAATTTTTTAAGATAAAAAATGAGGTTTCTATTATGTTCAAAAAGAACACATAACATACAAATATTTACATGAAAATTTTAGTCATTTGGAATCTGTGCCCAGTTATTTTGTACACAGAAGCCGATGTTTATACTGACAGGTTAACTGTTACACAGAAGGACTTTTCTTCTGCTAACAATTTCCTGTTGATGTGTGTCTGAGTCGCCACCTGTGGTATATTTCTGAGTCGGCTCTTATGACATTTACTTAGTGTTGTCGGCATCAAACTATCACTTTCCTTACGCTGTATGGATGGTGGGAATCGTAGTTCAGTTATTTTTGTCCGGGGAAATTTTAGGTTACAATATACAGATATCATAAATCATGCCGCTGTGCGAGGTGAGGACCATAAACCAGCTTTAGTCAGTCTTTTATACATCAGAGTCATCTCAGAAAAGATTAAGAAGATCTGCGATTCATAGGACAGTATTTAAAAAATTGATTCAACTCTTCAAAGATATCTCGTTCGTGTTAAACTTCCCATAAAAGAAAAAATGACTAAAAACTGAGTTTATTCCATCTCGTGCAGTTGTTTTAGAGAACATAACAGCTAAACCTAACACCCTCAAGAGGCTAGAAAAATGTTGGAAAGCCACTGTCGAAAGGGAACGATAAAGTACTGCATTGCTGATCATGTATGGCGGGAAAAGTGAGGTTATCAACTCCGGTGGAATGAAGTTATATATATATATATATAAATATATATATATATATATAATAATAGACGAAGAACAACACTGGAAGAATAGATGATTAAAAGTATAAGGGCATATTCTAGGCTCTTGCGGCCTCCAATGTAGGCCAAGCATAAAGATTGACACAATATAGGAGTTACGAAGGAGAGAGCATTGGGTCTAAGAATCAGTAATAACACCAATTGACAGCATCACGAGAAAAACTATACAAAAAACAGAAACAAAATAAATCAAAACAAAAAATATGCTCTGATTACACTCAAAATGGATAAGAGCATTGGCTAAGAATGTCTAGTTGAATAGCGAAATCGGAACAATTGCCCCAGTAGGCTGAATAAATAGTTCAGTCAGAAATTCTCTGAAAGTTACAGACGCTAACAAAAGACATCCGAAGAAGGCCGGAGATTAGCGGGGCAAAAAAGCAAAATGAGGACAACAGTCCGAGGCATGTGATTGATACCAGAAGTAACAATCTCAGGAATTAGCCAGAAATATTTTAGAATTAGTTTATCATGTCAATCTTATAATATCCTGATATTGAATTCCATCTTTTTTAGGCATTCCATTGTTATAGCCTTGTGGTAGACTAATCTAAACTCTATAAGCACACATACAAAATTAAATTAAAAAAAAATCGTTTTATATTTATAAAAAAACACGATTGCAATAATAAGTAGTAGACAATCTTTTGAAGGGAGGAAAATGTATCATTAATTCTTTTTATATCTCCTCTGCGTATTTCAAGGAACAATTAATTCTTAAAATCAAAGATTCCAAATCATCTGTTCGCTTATTCTAGCGCTCCATATATTAGAATTATTCCTAAAATCATCTATTGCATTAATGTATTTGTACATTCTTATTTACTTGGGTCTTGGGTCAAGAATATCAAGTAATCATTTCGTAAATCTCAGGCAATGTTAATGGTAGATGGCAGTTAGCTTATTTTTACGTGAAATAAAAGACAAAATATTTTTTGATAGGTGAGTCCACAGCGACACTTCAATGGCTTTCAGTCATGGAACAAACTGACCAATTTAAAATTTTATTTCATCTTTCACTTGCTATTCCGCATATTGATGGCTTATTTCATATAGTCAATCAAAGTTAAAAAAACAAACAAAAAGTAAATGAAACTAATATATTCAAATAAATATTTTCTTAAAGTGGAAGTGATTCCCATACTCATTCTCGTTATTAATTCATTCAATTTAACAGAATAAAGAAATAGATAAATAGTAATTTTTAAAAAAAATTTAGATATTAATAAATATTTGAAATGATAAATATTGAAAATTATGCACTGAACAGTTAAAGTTAGATTAGAAAAATAATTAAAACAACAAAATGAATAAAATAAATGGAATTAGTAGTCTCATTATCCTCGTGGGTAGAGTGTTTGCCAATGGTCCGCCAACGGTGTTAAGCAAGGAGATATCAAGTACCATTTTTATAAGATACGTATCAAGGGTAAAGTGGAGCAATCCTGAGAAAGGAGTAGCGCCCTCCCCTACACCTCAGTGTAGTAACTATCGAAAAGGGAGCCTTCTGGTTGCCCTCGACTAAGGTCGCCAACTTTACTTACTTTATTAGTTGTCACGTAGGTGTAACAAAATATTTTGGTTTTTAAAAACAAAATTGCATCTATATAATAAAGAGAGAAATCAGCATTATTCCCATTTCCTTGTTTACATTTTAGTTTTCTATTAATCAATTTGCAGCATCGCTGACATCGAATATCACTGGTTTTTATTTAGTATAAATAATCTAATTTTGCCCAAATCGACACCCTATTCCGTATTTATCTCTTTCCATTTGATAAAAGATATACTGCTGTAGGTGTGGTGATCCAACTGGGATTGATCACTTCCCAGCTGTGACAATCCATGAGATCCCCATCTTAATCCAAAGCTACCCAATGTTTTTTTCCGCGGATTTTAGTTGTAATGGTCTTGTTTTTAGCAGCCCCTTTTTTTATATTAATTCTTGTAAAAACCCTTAAAAGTGGGTTTTATGAAAACTCTCAACACCCCAAATTTTTGGCTTAACATTTTTTGCTGACCATTTCAGATTTCTACATTGTTTTACCAACTTTGGGTATTTGGTTCCTCTCATAATGTTCCGTCCGGGTATCTTTAATTCCCACATGTTCACTTGCTTAGTTGCATACGAGAAAATGACCAGATCTAGGCAGAGTCTTGTTTTTTATCATATGATCAGAAAATTTTAGCTGTTTAAAAATACTGTAGTCGGATTTTCAAATTTAATAAAATTGCATCTTATTCTCTTTATGTTTGAAAGGAACATTATCATGGTATCTAAATTTTATGAATGCAGACAGCACTAGAAATAGAATATTCTGGATAATTTTGTCAATACAGTCTGAGGGAATTATTCAGTTGATATTCATTTTTAATGGTCTTTAACAATTAGAAAGATAAAACAGATGATAGGAAACTGAAGATATTTTGTTTTCCCCTTTGGGTGAAACTGTGCTGAAAAGGATAGATTAAATACATTCAAATATTTCTAAAATCCACAACAGACAAAATAACAAGATTATCAGTTACTTTACAAATACATTAGATCAATGCGTATACTTGTCATCATGTGACTTGTTCCCCAAGAACAAATTACTTGTAACATAATGACTAAAACAGGTTTAATTATGTTGTAGGTTTCCCACGTGTTCCCTGTGTCTCGATTACTTACTCGCTTTTCAACATTTTGCCCTCAGTCAGCACTCGACTCTCGTCAACGAAAAATTGTTTGTTGTTTTACTTTCTATTTTCAAATCTTCTACTTGGCTTAAGTTCTAAAACATTTCTCAGGTGATTCCAAAACATTCTGGATAACGAGTTATTTACGGGCCATAATCTTTTAGAGGTAACTACTTGATAAATATACAAGGCCACCATCAGCTGTTTAAGCGTAAATTATATCGACCAACAACAAATGTGAAAAAGAATGGATTTTTGTTTTATACCTCATCAACCCCAAAAATGATGTATATTATAAAGGAATTGCATATCCAGTCTTTCATCAAGGTATTTTTATGTATCAAATGCTTTGAACGTCCTTGATAATAAAAGAACACTTTGTGTGGTATAACAGCGAGTTAGTCTAATTGGTGAGTTTGATTGTCACTGGGTATTCCAGTATCTCTTTCCTTGTGCCGCAGTAAGCAAAACTTTGTAATGATGAATGGAATAATTTTTCAACGACATGATTATTTTATATGTTCACATTCCTCGTTCTATCGGTGAAATTTCAAAAATAAAAGAAACATATTGAAGTAATTATTATGACCATATCCAAATGATTAATAAAATTGAGAAAGAATTGTTTTCGCTGATTTTATATAATGTGACAGAAATGTAATTTCTGGTGTCTTTAAATTGTCTCCACATTTAATGTCCCGTGATATCTGCGATCCTTTCTTGTGTGTATTCTACATTTATTCTGATTGTTATGTGCAAAGAAAACTGCAAACTTTGATTTCCGAGTTCAATTCCGGCCACAAAAGTGAAGAGAATTTTAAAAAATATCTTTTGTATACTTGCCCTCAGCTGATATTTATCTCATGAAAATCTTAGTGACAAAACCCTACAAAAAAATTAATTACTCTATGTTAATAGAGCGATTATATGCGTGCAAGAACATAGATATTACCATAGGGGTCTAGATTTAAAATACCATTATACCAGTAATGAGCGGACATTTATCTCAGCACATGCGTGGAAAAACTCTGTCAATGCCACCATCGGAGGTGTAGGGATGCTTCTAAAATCACTAAATAACAGAGAGAAAACCCAACCGAGAATTGTGCGTGCCACGTTTAATGGCAGCCTCTGCGCGACGATCATCTTTTGCAACAGTTCTATCAATGTCAGTGATGAAACGGCTATCATCAGCTTTTATGACGGACTACCTTCTCTTGCTCGAAACATAATGTACTAATCATTCGGAGGAGACAGGAATGCATAAATAGGCAAATATGAAAATGATAAATTTGGTTTACACAGCCTGCTTAATAGAAATGGAGATTATCTAACAGATTATTTTATTTGAGAACAGTCTTTCACACCTAAACAATAAATTCCATCAACAAAAAAATGGATAAATAGCGTTTTTAACTCTACTCTCTTGAAGGAGTATCTTCCGATTGCAGAATCATCGCTGCAAAGATACACCGGAAACAGCATAGAAATAAAAACAGTCAAAATCACACGTTTTGACAAGTCATCGCTTACCAATTTAGATGTAAGAAATCAATATACGATAACTGTAAGAAACAAATTCGATACTCTTTAGAAGATATCTGAAAGACATACCCCGAATGATGGATATCAAAACTTATAAAACTTAAATTTATAAAAATGAAAATTCAGTAGAAGACAGACAATCACAGATAGCATGGTAGACAGTAAGTGAAGGGTGCATTGAGAGCAAAACAAAAGCTGCCATCCAAGAAGAAAGGCTTCAGAAATGGAAAAGACATTTCAAGAATCTGCTCGGAAACCCTCCTGAAATCACAGCAAACCTATCCAAAATTCATTAATGGTCAACTAATCTTGACACAGTTATGAAAAAGAATTAAAAACAGAAAAGCTGCAAGCCTCGACGGAATTCCTCTTGAAGTTCAGAAGTCAAGAAAATTTGATGACACACTTCGACAGAGAAGAATGCGATGGACAAAATGTTGCACTCTCCTTTTCCACAAGAAGGGCGACCTCGAAATCACAATGAACTTCAGAGGTAAACCGTAACAGCTATAGCTGCTAAGGTCTATAATGTCATGCTTTTGAATCGTATCCAACCCCAAATCGAGAAAATTTGTTGAAAAAATCAGAACAGCTTTAGAAGAAATCGTTTTACAACATCACAGATCTTGATAATCCAACGAATCATCGAAGGAGTTCAAGCAAAGAATCTTGAGGCAACACTACTCTTAGTAGATTTCTCCAAGGCATTGGATTTCATACACAGAGAAAAGATGGAGCAAATATTAAATGCATATGGTCTCCACTAAGAAAAAGTTACCGCTATAATGATATTTTTACAAATCCCCCCCAAAAAACACCCCCCAAAAAACCCCAAACAAAACAAACAAACAAACAAACAAACAAACACAAAAGCAATGTTCGTCCAGACTACTTCGACATTGTCGCTGGAGTCTCGCAAGGAGATACACTTGAACCATATCTGTTTATACTGTGCCTTGACTACATACTTTGAATGTCAATAAAAATAAAATAGTTTTACATTAAAAAGGCAAGAAGCAGACGATATCCCACAGAAACTATGACAGATACAGACTACGCAGATGACCTAGCACTTCTCGCAAATATACCAGCTCAAGCCGAATCCCAACTGTATAACATAGAGTAAGCAGTGGCAGGTATTGGACTCTACGTGAATGCAAATAAAACCAAGTACATGTATTTTAAAGAAAAAGCCACCATCTCTACTCTAAGAGACAAACCTTTAAAATTAGCTGTTAACATACCTCGGCGGCAACATTTCATCTACTGAAAGTGATGTCAGTGTTCGCCTAGCGAAGGATTAAAATGCTACTGACAGGTTATTGATCATATGAAAGTTTGATCTATCCGATAGAATAAAACAGGGTTTCTTTCAAGTTGTAGCTGTGTCTATACTACTATATGGATGCACTACATAGACGCTAATAAAACGCATAGAGAAAAAGCTAGATGGGAATTACATAAGAAAGCTGCGCTGTTTTAAAGAAATCCAAAACAGCAGCTTTACAGCCACTTGCTTTCCATCTCACAAACCATTCAAGTAGGACGAACAAAATATGCGGGGCACTGCTGGAGAAGCAAAGACGAACTCATAAACAATCTTCTGTTATAGGCTGGTACACACAGAGGGGCCAATGTTGGCCAACCAGCAAAGATTTACATTAAGTATGTGCAGACATAAGATGCAGCCTAGAAAAACTACTAGAAGCGATGGATGATACTATTTACCAACCCCTCCGCTCAGGCAGGATATGACACAAGGTCAATTTTTAAGCGGAGTTTAACAGGTTTGAATTCAGAGTTTTCCTTCTCCTAGACTAGTTGCCTAACAAAGGCTGAAGAACCTAGTCCGTCCTACTATTTACCCATAGCTGGCGGGAGAATAATTGGATTCATACCTTCCCCAAGGGTATTAGTGCTATGTGAAATGCAATCAGTCTCGTCCAGGAATTGAACTCGTGTCGCCGTGTCCATTTCCTACGACGATAACGATAAGCGATGGATGATAGGGATGGATAGCGAGAAAGAGAGTCAGGGAACTCAGTGCTGTCAACATCACTTGATGAGTATGAAGATGAAGGGTAACCCTAAGCTGAACAGTTATTTCTTCGATGCAGTTATCTTTGAGAAACGAGAAAAGTTTTGGTAAACTGGTCAGGCGTTAGTCCGTTTACCAAAAATTTCGGTGTTTCTCGCAACTAAAATGTCGTGAAGTAATGATAATAATTTTTACGTATAAAACAAAAACAAACTTCACAGGGTTCAATTTTTTAGAACCGAAGCGACAAGTTCTAAAGTGAAAGTATGGGTTGATCACTTGTTTTTCCTCCACGTTAAACAATGTTGGTTTTGTTTCAAAGGAAACGTTAATGGAGAATATTTTAAAGCTGTAGAGAATTTTTGAGCCGGGTGCTATGTCATAAGTGGCACCAACTGCATCTACCAAAGATGATTAAATGCTTAAACGACTTTCGAATCAACAAATAATGATCACATTGATAATTTTTGGAAGCGTTTTTTCTTACCTACGCAGACTAGTTTTTCTCCATGGAAGGTTATTAGTAGACATGCAAGAAACTGTTACATTTGCACAAAATTCAAAACGATTTCCAGAACGCATTTCAAAACTGAAAAAAACAAACATCCCCCCCCACTCAAAAAAAAACAAAAAAACAAAAAAAAAACGAAGAGAAACGTTGGGAACAATGAAGGGAACTATTGTCATCTATGTAAGTAAATTTGATTTAGAAAAAGTTAGTTTTTCAACAGACTCCGTATATATATGCATATGTAAATATATTCATAAAGCTATTAATGTACGTACATATTTTAGTACTAAAATTCAAATACGCACACTTTCATACACACATATATATTCATAGTTTATCTCATCATAAACTGAACTGTTGTACCTTCGTACATTGTGCCCCCCCTCTCTCTCTCTCTCTCTCTCTCTATATATATATATATATATATATATATATATATATCGTACTGTGTATGTATATACATCTATTTGAGTCAAATATTTTTCAAAGATTTCACATATACTACATTCTGATTCTAGTATCTATTTGCGTTCCCATGGTAGCAAATTCGGCACTCATTCAGTTTAAAGTAGGATCCCACACACGTACTAAGATAAGAATTACGTCGTCCCCGCTATTTGTTGGAGTTGCAGCCTTTGTATTGGAATCTCCAGGGCTACGTTTGTTTAGTTTTTGTTGAAACACGTCAGAAATCAAGAAAATTGCTGGGGAGGAACAGATTTTATACTTTGATCTCGTCTCAGGACGTTTAGAGGAATTTTGAACCTCGGAAGAGTGTACAGAAAATATTCAGATCCCTATTTAAATAATCTTATCGTTTTTGACGAGTGTTATGCATTTTATATGAGCGTCAGTTATTAAATTATCTCCCAAAGCCTACTTGCTCATTTGAAATGTTTCAGTGGATGACAGTCTAAGTTTCAAGCAAAGTTTGATGCATATTCGTTGTAATGTGACAGTTACACAATACATAATCTCACTCATTGCCATCTCATTACCAACCAGCTGGGAAGTTTCGGCTTTGAAGTAAGGTCCTTCTGATTGATTGTCAAGTTGTATATCAATTCTTGAGATATTTCAGAGAAATTCGAAATATTTTCGGGTTTTTTTTCAGGTAGATCCCCTATGATGATTTTATTCAGAAAAAGTTTCCGTAAAACTATTTTAAATGGGAAAATATTCTTTATATAACTACATACCAAATTTTGGCGGAAAGATATGTTATCCAGATAGATATTTGTCGAACTAAACAAACTTGAACATTAACAAATTACCAGTTCAGAACAAACAGTCAACGGTAGAACTCACAGCTTATTCTAACAGTGACTAGCTGATCTTTGAGGGAAAGCAGAATATATTGATGTAGCTTGCTGCAGTTTTTATGGGACATGAGGTAGATATTCTGATGAGCATTATCTTATTATAAAGGACAATATGTGTCAGTCTGTAATCAAAACAACGTCATACAATGTCGTAGTTCCCTTAGTTATTTATGTTATATTCACAGTGATTATTAGATAATCATTATTTAATCTTGATTAGCATCTTATTTATTAAAGATATCTCTATTAAAGTCAATATGTGGTGGATTTATTTCAAAACAGCCCATGGTCTTAATATATCTAAAATCCTGTAATGTGTGAATATATTGCTACGAAATAAAAGTTTACATAGCATATCACGAGGATAATTTGCACACTGGTTCAAAGAAAACCGTATTTAATAGAATTTTAAAATAGTTTTAAGAAATGTTACATAGCCAGATATACGGATGTGTGAAATAGACATAGGGAATCCGAAAACACGAAAAACTTTACGACTTCTTAGTTCAGGTACGAAACTTTTTATTACCTTTGAGTTAAAGGTTATTCTACATGAGGAGAGAGAGACACACAATCTTTCTATGCTGACTGCTTTTACATCGTCAGCTCCCAACCCAACCAACGCGCGGCGCCCGTAGCGCACAAATTCGTCTGGCCTCGACCAGCTCTGAATCTCGACCCTCTCGTTCGGAGGCAGGAACTCAACTAACTGCTTTTTCTCAAATCCCCTAATCCTCAGCCCACGCTTGTAGTGCGTGACGTCACTCACATCCACTGGTCACAATTCCTATCTGGGATTTTTATTTTGACATCTCTGAATGACATATCCTCTCCGCGCGCGCGTGTGAACACCTGCTTTACTGTTGCACCTCACTAACCCATGCACTAAGCGAAAGGTTCTCATCCTAACTAAACCGAAAGGCAAGATATTTTATAAAACGAAACCCCTCCGCCATTATATTACAGAAAAACGTCTTTAAAAAATAAATACTTTTGCTATAGATTTCCAGTTTCATAAGTCTTTGTAATTAATATATTATTTCATTATAGATATGCATTTTTTTTATAGAGGAATTATATTTTATTATATTAGAACGTAAAATTTGCGCTAGGAGGGCATATATTTTTGTTTGTATATATTAATATTGAATTATATCTATGTAAGATGAAAATAATAACCATTTACAGAACCGGGACAGAGTGTTCGCCAATGGCCCGGGAGACCTGGGTTCAATCCCAGGTCGAGTCATACCAAAGACTTTAAAAATGGAACTTGATACCACCTTGCTTAACACTCAGCATTATAAGGTACGGGTAAAGAGGAGCAATCCAGGGAATGGAGTAGCGCCCTCCCCTACACCTTGGTGTAGTAGCTATCGAAAAGGGAGCCTTCGGGTCACCCTCGACTATGGTCGCTAACTTTACTTTACTTTACATTGAATTTAATGCACTAAGTTACTGTTCTGGAATGAAATGGTAATATTTAGTAATCAGAAGGAGCAATGTCTGCCATGCAAACTTAGAATGTTCACTTTATATATAAGTTGGGCAGGTTTTGATCAAAGCTTGAAGCGTCCTACGCGTCTAGTCACACTGAAGAGTTGTGATACAACGAAACAGTCTGTCTGTGGATGACAATATATATATATATATATATATTGTTGCCACGGAAAAGGATGGAAAACCAGATATACAATAAAATTAAGTCACTGAAAAAGGAAGCATATGACTCGCTCTATAAAAACAAAATAAAATAAAACAAGCAAACAAATAAAAAACCTCTTTCAAAATACATTTGGAAAATGAGAAAATAGCTTAAAAACTTGATTACAGAATGAAGCACAATGAAAATGATAACAATAAACACAGGAAAAAATGTACGTTCAGATGAGAAACTTTGCATAATCGAATAGAAAACAAATTGCCGAACAAAATGAACGAACTTGTCTCTAAATGTCAACATGAAAACAATTTCGTTCTAAAACAATAATAAAGAAGAAAAAACAAAAAACAAAAAAAACAAAAAACAGTATAAAGAAAGAAAGTTAAGCAATGCAGGTGGAATAAGAAGTGACATAAAAGAAAACATGAATAAAAAACTCAAAACATGTTAACAACGGCCATTTATTTGTAAATTGTACGAACATGAAACAGACTTGCATAAACGAGAGCATAAAAAAAAGATTAAATTATTCTAGAAAACACACACACACACACACACACACACACACACACACACACACACACACACACACACACACACATATATATATATATATATATATATATGTCTGTGTGTGTGTACTTGTGCGTATATGAGAGTGAGAGAGAGAGAGAGAGAGACAAAACACACACACACACACACACATATATATATATATATATATGTCTGTGTGTGTGTACTTGTGCGTATATGATAGAGAGAGAGAGAGAGAGAGAGAGAGAGAGAGAGAGAGAGAGAGAGAGAGAGAGAGAAAGAATAAAGTGTAAGCCTGAAAAAAAAGGAAATATGTGTAATTTCTTAACGGGTAAAACTGTTATGAGAGAATCATGTTCTCGTAGTGTGATATAAATGGTTAGAATCCTACCAAAGAGAATAATCTCTCATGAATTTATCAGCATATTATAATTCATCAATAATCAATATCCCTGTAGAATGATTATTTAAATCAGACATCTATGAATTATAGGCGTTAGGATATATTAAAATAGATAAGAGAAAACGTTAAGAAGAAACGCTTCAGAAATAACTGTTCTTTACAGTGATTCTGTCAGAGAATCACTTCCTCTTCTATACAAACCTGACATATTTTCCATCAGAAGAGACCAACCCATATTATTCATAGTGCTTATTAGAGTTCAAAGACTGCGAGGTAGGATTAGGCAAACCGCGCCTTTCAGCGAACACACCTTATTACAATAGCTGTTCTTCAGAAAAATGCTGAAAGTAAATAAAAATCATATATTAGAGACTGATTGGTTTTGTAAATTGATTTATTGATACAAAGTAGAGAGAATACAAAGGCAAACAGATAGGATAAAAATATATCGTACAAAGACAAAAAAGTCCATCTATAAAATGCAGGAAGGATACAAAGAAGATTGAAGGTGTGGTTGGATAAAAAATTCACATGGAAAATATAAAGAGAAATAAACGAGAAATAAATGTTTCCCTGAAGAATAAAAAGAATAAAATCAATAGTCAGAAAAGGGATATGAGAGAGAGAGAGAGAGAGAGAGAGAGAGAGAGAGAGAGAGAGAGAGAGAGAGAGAGAGAGAGAGAGAATGACAAAAGAAATGAAAGGCAAAGAAAGTTTCAAGTTTGTATTTCTTTTAAATATAACACAAATGTTCGCAAGTATATGGGCACACACACACACACACACACACACACACACACACACACACACACACACACACACACACACACACACACACACACACACACAAAGAGAAAATAAATCAACAATGCCTTTATAAAAATCATAAATCATTGTCGAAAATCTTTACAGTTTCATTAAGAAATTTATGGATAAAAGATAGAAAAAAATTGACGTAACAATGTGAAGGGATAGAAATATGAGAAATGATTGGAATCTAAGTCTTATCAATTTCATTTTTAAAATAGACAAAAGGACAAGAAACAAAAAACAAAAACGGCTTCTTACCTCTTAACTCAAAAATCAACCGAGCCGAACGTGCTGGGGAAAGCTGTAAAAGTAAAGATGAACTCATAAACAAGATTCTCCTATGGACTTCCATGCATGGGCGCAGAAGTATTGGTCGATCAGCAAGGACTTACATTCATCAGATCTGTGCAGACATTGAGTGTCATCTAGAGGACATGCCAAAAGCAATGACCGAAAGGAACGGATGGAGTGAGAGAGAAGTTTGAATCCGTGCTATCAGCACGATTTGATGATGATAATGATGATGATTATACTCGTATATACGAACTACCTTTGATTGATCATCAAAGAAATTCTACAATCCACGAAGTACAGATTTTCCTACCCAGTCATGACTGGAATAGTTAGAAAAAAAAAACTTCAACATTAATTAAAAATATTTAGAAATAATCAGTATATATTATATTTCAAAATATCAATATTCAGCTATAGGAATCTTCAAACGTCAGCAATACCGAGCCCAGTCGGCTGCGGCTGCGGCTGCAGAATACACCGACTGCTTCTCTGCAGAAGGGTAAGACTCTTCTAACGATTGTCCTGAATATGACACAAAGCAATCTGATGGTGAGACTCCAGTAATGCTAGAGCTTTGGGGAATGCGGAGTGCCCCTTCATTGCTATTGCTTCCAGATCTACTCTGGCCCGGAGTGGGAGCACCTGATAGCGTCCTAACTAAACTGCGTGCTTATACAAAACGGTTCTATTTCAAACAATTCAGTTTACTGAATTGTTTGAAATAGAACCGTTTTGACATTTACCAGTGTGTGAACAAATAACTGATGCTTAATCGAACTTTTAGTGATACATAGTAATACTTTGAACCATTTAACTTTGACTAAATTTAATAGTTTGAAATAGAACTGTTTTTGATATTTCAACTGTGTACTTATGCTAAACTGAATTGTTTGAAATAGAACTGTTTATATATATATATATATATATATATATATATATATATATATATATATATAATATATATATATATATATAAAATGGATTTGTCATAGAATATTCGACAATGGTTGATATGCCATAAAAGCAAACGGAACCAAACGAAACCAAGTCAGCAATGCAGTCAAAAGAAACGGTTAAAATGCTGGCATGTATGAATACAAGATTTTCCATATACTCAACCACTTTTGCACCATTTTCAATGGAATATAATGCCATATGGTGATTGGGACAACATTGAACTATTAAATGCATATGTGGTTTTAATTTCCGCATATTGTAATGTATTTCTGCCAGTCCCAGATATCGATAACTTGCTCTATCATCATCATCATCATGTCGTGCCGCTTGCACGGTATATATATATATACTTTGGTGCAAAAAGATAAGTCCACCATGAAAAAATGCAGAAATTTGGATTGATCAGCTTTTTATTTCAAAAAATCATATTTTTAATCTTAAATTTTGCAAATAAATTTATCTATTGATATTTTTTGAAAAATTAATTTATTTGATTATTTTACTATTAAATAATAAACTAAGCATGTTGAAAAAAGATAAGGCCGCTAAAATAAAATCGCAAATACCATCATTAGATACTTTGTTTTTCTTCCTTTCTCTGCAATCACTTCTATGCAACGATTTTTCCTCGACCCTATCGAACTTTTGACAGATTGATCATCTATTTCGGACCATGATTTCAGAATTGCACCAGTCAAGGACACCTTTGAATCAAATTGTTTACCCTTGTCGGGCAACTATACCCCAGAGGTTCGATGGGGTTAAGATCTGGACTTAACGCTGGCCAGTCCATTAGCACAACATTTTTGTCACTAAAAACGTTTTTGAATGCCTTGACACATGAATTGGGGCATTGTCTTGTTGGAAAATAGCCCGATTTCCTGCAATACGAAAGAAATCTTCAAAAAAATGTTCGGTGAGCATGTCAGTGTATTGTTTTGAGTCCATGTTACCGCTTACAAGAACTAATTTGAATATTCCATTAGAACAAAATGCTCCCCATGTCATTACAGAACCATCTCCACTTTGACGTTTTTTAAAAATCTTTTTTCTTTCCTAAGGTCGTGGAAATAGCAATAGAACCCATCGGGACCATCTAAATTCCATTTTTTCTCGTCTGTAAATACAACATCAATCCATTTTCTCCCGAACAAGACGTACTTTTTGGCCCAACTAAATCTTGCCTTTATGTGATGTTCCTTCCATGAAAGAGTTTTTTGTCCCTTTGAATATTCAACATTAGGGCATTTCTTTAATGTTCTCCATATGGTCCAACGTGAAATATTAATGTCACCAGGAAGTTAAATTTGAGAAACGGATTTTCCGGATTTTCTAACATCTCTGATAATGGCCCGTTTATTCCTTGGACTGAGTTTTTCTGGCTTACCTGGAATCTTTTTTGGTGTTTTATTCTTATTTTTTATGTAATTATTCACTGCACACCTTATTATGTTGGTTTTCTCGTTGATAATGCCCATCTTTTTCAAAAGCGTCGATCATTCCTTTCTCATGATCTGTAAGAGAATTGCCACGTCCCATGATTTATTTTAAATTTTTATTGCTAATTTTTATGTAAAAGTTAATATTAACATAAGAATCTGTGTGTTAATTTGGTTTAATTAATAAATTCATAGGTAGCCTTATCTTTTTGCAACATGCTAATTTAAATATTTTCTGAAATAATAATCAAAGAAAAAAATTTTCAAAAAAATTTTAAATAGATAATTTTATGACTAAATTTATAAAAATATGAATTTTTGAAAGAAAGAAGTGGATTAATCCAAATTTCTGCGGGTTTTTTTCGTGGTGGCCTTATCTTTTTGCACCAAAGTGTACGCAAACATGCACATAAGTAGATATATATGGGTATATATGGGAGGCGTTTGTAGCGTAATGGTTATCGTCGAAGGAATGGACACAGTGACCATAGTACGAATCCTGGACGACGCAGTTTGCATTTCACAAAAAGCTAGTGCCTTTGAAAAAAGTATGCATCAAACTATTCTTTCAGCTTCGGATAAATAGTAGATCAAACAGGGTTCTTTAACCTCGGTACGGCAACCCATCAAGGAGAAGGAAAAATTTGAATTCTAAACTGTTAAGCACCACTTAAAAGTTGACCTTGTGTCACATCCTGCTTGTGGTAGAGGGGTTGGCAAACACACACACACACACACATATATATATGTCAATGTATGCGTGCTTATATATATATATATATATATATGTATACGAGTATCATTAAAGAAGTTTCCAGACTTTTTTCGTAGAGGCACTTTTATTGATAGTACACACATGAATCTCTAGTCCCCTTCAAAGTAATCTCCTCCAGCTGCAACGCGCTTGTTGTACTGTTCCAACAACTTCTGGAATGCCCCATAGATATCCTCATGTGTGAGCGTGTCAATGACCTTCGTCACAGCCTCTTTCATCTCCTCAATTCTCTCATTTGCTTATTCCATAAGCCTCTGAGCTTTGGGAATAAGCAAAAGTCACAGGGAGCAAGGTCTGGACTATAGGGCGGGTGAGGAACTTTCTTGATACCCATCTTAGTCAAATAGTCTGTGACAAGGATGGAGTTGTGGACTGGTGCATTGTCCTGGTGGAAATGCCACTGAGACGATTTGAAGAGTGCTGGCCTCTTCCAGCGGAATCCCTTCCTGAACTCCCTTAAAACCTCCACATAATAACCCTTTGGCCAATCAACTCTGGTGTATTGACTCCCTTACTCCTCCTACACCTCTCATCATCCCTCACAGACACCCTGCCTTCCTTGAATCTCTTATGCCACTCAAAAACTGATGCTCGATTCATGCAAGATGCTCCAAAAGCAGTCTGAAGCATTCCATGCGTTCCTGTTGCATTTTTCCAAGTTTAAAACACAATTTTATTGCATATCGTTCTTCTAAAGTATCCTCACGTCCAGATTGCATTTTTGAAATTCACCAGCTGTGACAATCAGGCTTAAGTAGGGTGTATTCCAATTCCTGCTGTAGCTGTTCATTTAAACCTGAAATCATAAAGATTGGTCAGTCATCTCATAAGATGTATAGCAATAACATACTGAATGTTCAAGAGTCTACACCAATTTTAAATATCTGTACAAAAAATCTGGAAACTTATTAAATTCACCACGTATATATATATATATATATATATATATATATATATATATATATGCTGAGAGAATATTTGAACAGTAAACTTTGATACAGTAATTCTGACTTGCATATTTTCTATCCAATGATTATATCTATCTATCTATCTATATATATATATATACAAACATATATATATATATATATATATATATATATGTGTGTGTGTGTGTGTGTGTGTGTGTGTGTGTGTGTGTGTGTGTGTGTGTGTGTGTGTTTGTGTGTGTGCTTGTAAGAACACATATGTTGACAGAAACATACTTGACACGTTAAACATATTATTATTCATTGTATCAATTGATCCACTGGAGAACAAGATATTATCTCATGTAAAAATTTAGCTAATATAAAAACAAATAAAATCTATAAAATGTAGGTATAAGTGCACGATGCGAATGGAACGGAAAAAGAAAGTTAAAAACGAACAAAAAAAAAAAAAATAGATGAGCAAGAAGCAAAGATGAGAAATAGAATACGCAATGGACATTTTCATAAGCGTTCAATTATTTATAAATCCATTTAAAAAAAAATGTATACATATTCTGCGAGGAGAAATATAAATGCATTCTAAATTATAGATTTGAACTTTTAAAAAGATAACCTCAAGCAATTTCTATATACCTTTCGAAAGTTATTTATCATACAAAGAAGTGCTTGCACACACACACACACACACACACACACACACACACACACACACACACACACACACACACACACTCTCTCTCTCTCTCTCTCTCTCTCTCTCTCTCTATATATATATATATATATATATATATATGAGAGCAAGTTAAGAATAGCAAGTTCAGAAAATTATACATCGACTTGATATCGTAATAACCCCTGTTTTGCAATAACGGCTGAGGTATATATTTACGAATCCTATAAAATAATAAGAGAAATACTAATAATATGTTGAAGCGACAGTATTTGCCTGTGAACGATAAAAAGTCAATTAAACTCCCTCCTGAAAGTAGGGCGCTAAAGGTATTTTATAGGAAGTAAAAGAATAGAGCTTAAACAAATTTATAAATACTTGGTTTGTTTTGGAACAAACTAAACTGAAGTTGGAATTTCTGTTACACAATTCTTCGATGTGAAAATCTGACTTCTAAAAAAGCATTCAAAATTCCTATTTTTACCTGGGCTCGAAAATTCAATTATCTCATCCATTGTATAAACCTCGAGATGCATAATTATCCACCCCTCCGTAAGAGCAAGATGTGACACAAGGTCAATTTTGTTGACGGAATTTAAATGGTTTGAATTCGGCATTTCCCTTCGCCTGGACTAATTACCATAACAAGGTTAAAGAGCTCAGTCTGTCCTACTATTTTTTTCCTATTTGTTGGGAGAATTGTTTTAGACATGTATTTGAATGTATAATATATTTCACTCTTTGATGTTGAAGCGTTTCCAATTAAGCATAATATACAAATTAAAGTGAAAAATATAATATAAGTAAGAACCATATGTCTAAGAACGATGAGAAAATATAGAATAAAAGAGAAAATAATTAGCATAAATATCACAAATGATAGAACCATAGGTGATTATTATGCAGTCAATGCATACGTGATGTAATGGTTATCGTCGTTGGAAATGGACACGGCGACACGAGTAAAAATCCTGGACGAGACTGATTGCATTTCACATAGCACTAATACCCTTGGGAAAGGTATGAATCCAATTATTCTCCCATCAGCTATGGGTAAATAGTAGGGCAGACTGGGTTCTTCAGCCTTAGTGAGGCAACTAGTCAAGGAGAAGGAAAACTCTGAATTCAAACCTGTTAAACTTCGCTTAAAAAATTGACCTTGTGTCATATCTTGCCCGGGCGGAGGGTTGGTAAATATGATAAAACATCAAAGATATATTGATATACTCATCCTTTTCTATTTGAATTCTCATTTCTATATCTGTGTATATGTGATACACGGTCTTGTAGGTAAGAATATTTTGTTCACATTCATATGCATACATAGAAATATAGTCACTTATGTTTATTGATCTGGTCTGTCTGTCATTATATATATATATATATATATATATATATATATAAATCAAGTAGAGGAATTACGTATTTATGATAAATGTAATAACTATGACTACGCGATTTATACATATATTTCCTACGCCGTTTGACATTCCCGCTTGGTTACATGGGACCAATTTGGGAAGTCGTGGCCTCGGAGGTGACCGTGTCCTCCTGAGGGCAGACATACCCTGGAGCAAGCAGGACTCATATGGTTAAGAGGCTGCGCAGTAACGGTGACTGGCTGATTTGGCATCGCTTATATGTGGCATGGACTGGTGGCCCAGTGGTAGAGGTTCGGCTTTGCATGTTGTGATTGCTGGTTCGATCTTCTGTGGTGGAGATCACAGTATACACTGCTAATGAGACCAAATAAGGTTGTACAGTGTTCCGTATGTTACGTATGTTTCCCGAATTTTCTAGTCATGGTTATTACATTTATCATATATATAGTTTGGTTTCTTTGTTTAATACAATATCAACCTTGGTGGGTCATTATATGTCAAAGCCATCCTTGTAGAAGAACAGTAGTTGTGCTGTTTAACTCCTAGCGTTAATAAGGTGATTCCTGAAACCCAGCAACATAGTCTGGAAGTAGCAGCTGCTGGCATTGGCCTTCATGTCAACACAGACAAGGCAGAGTAAATGTGTTTTAATCAAAGAGGTCACATCACACTAAACGGTAGTTCTCTGAAACTAGTAGACAAGTTCGCTTACCAAGGAAGCAGTGTCTCATCAACCGAGACAGACATGAACACGTGTCTAGCAAAGGCATGGATTAGCTATCGATAGGCTATCGGTCATATGGAAGTCAGACCAGACCGATAAAATAAAACGCATTTTTTTCCAAGCAGCGGTCGTGTCGATACTGCTATATGGATGCACTAAACGTCTGGAGAAAAAGACTGACGGCAATTATGAAAGAATGCTGCAAGAAATATAGAACAAGTCCTGGTAGCAGCACCCCACAAAGCAGCAGCTGTACGGCCACCTACCATCCATCACAAAAAAGTATCAAAGTTAGACGAACTAGACATGCGGACAGTGCTGGAGAAGTAGGGACTAAATTAGCGAAATACTCCTGTGGACCCGCCTTCACTGGGACGAGCAAAGGCAGGATGACCAGATAGAACCTATATACAACAGCTCTGTGTCCATACAGGATGTAGCCTTAGACTTACCAGGAGCGATGGACGGCAGAGAAGGGTGCTGACAGAGCGTCAGAGAGATTTGTGATGACGGCGAAACATGATGATGATGATCATCATCATCATTCCCAAGGGTACTTATTCAAAAGTTGACGCCATTGCAAGCCTCGAGTTCGAACTTGCTTACTACGGACGTCGATGTCTTGCACTTTTGGCACTGCATTATATATATATATATATATATATATATAAGCAATCTAAAATGTACATCTCCATAAAATCTAATTATTTTATATCATTTAAGTCCATATTTATCGAAAAAAAAAAGATCTTAAAAATAGTCGATTGAGTGTTATTTCTCTATAATTTAAAAACTTTAGATTTTGGACATTTTCCGACAAGTGACCTTCAGACATCTACCAGGAAGGGAAAATTATTTGAAAAAGATATATAATAGAAAACAAGAAATACTTTTCGCATGTATCAAAATATCTGCAGTTCTGATAACAACCTAATGTGACCTGTAGTAATGCCAACCATTTTTGGAAGCCCTGTAAATTTCTCAGCATGAGTAAGGGGTTGGTACTTTACAAATGGAAAACAATAAACTGAATAAGGACAGAAATAAGAGTGAATTAAGAGAAAGAAAATAGACAAAGAGGGATGAGAGCAAAAAGAAGAGATAGTAAGAGTTGAAGATGATAACTGAAATATTTTCTATGAAAAGGGGCTGGTCTGGTACCAATTCGTCTTGCCATGGAAAGATGAGGTTGGAAAAGAGACTATTGGGTTATATGCCTTATCATCAAACCTTCCCAAACCAGATACCTCTTCCTACCGGAACAGTTAACCTACAACGCTACAAGAAGTGTCATATACATCATCAGAGTAGCATAATGTGGAAGTAGAAAAGATGTATTGGAAAAGAGAAAAAATCTGGGTTTGGAAGAACATGACTCATCTCGATCAGTCTTGGTTCTATAGTGAAATTTAGCAAGTCCAGAAGTCGATTCTACAAGCCCTTTTCTCTTGTACTGAAATAACACATTAATAATAATTTTTGAGACTGCAATCATTAATTAAATTATTAGGGAACAGATCGCTATCTTTGACTAACAGTGGTCAGTTTTTCTTGTTTTCTCTCATTGAAGTTATGCCGAAGCATAAATTGGAAATAAATAAATAAATTTTAAGCCAATATTCAAATCAGAAAAAATGGGATCCCAATCCCACAAAAAATTATTTTTTTCATGTATATATATATATATATATATATATATATATATATTAATTGTGTAATTGCATGCATTGTCCTGTGAACAATGACCCCAGAGATTTTATATAGCTGTATGGACTCATTTCTAAAGAATTTCTATTAATAATTATATGTCAATTTATATTATTTTTTAAATGTATTTCTATGGATTATATCTGTAAATCTTTTCATTACAAGTTGGCAATGCTTATATATATATATATATATATATATATATATATATATATATATATATATATATATATATATATATTGTCATCCATAGACAGGCTGTTTCATTTTATCCACAACTCTTCAGTGTGGCTAGAAACGCAGGACTTTTCAATTGGGGATTGAAACCCGCATAATTTTACATTAGACATCATGGTATCTAACCGCTCAGCCATTTCAATGACATACGTCTGCTCAGAAATTATAACGCTTATGTATCAGCTTTCGTTTGTTTATATATATATATATATATATATATATATATATATATATATATATATATATATATCTTGCATATCTACCCTTATTTGATTATTTCATCACTATTATTTTGAGGAAAATTATATTCAGATTCTTGTGTAAATGCCTATTGTTTTCAGATAAGATATGAAGTCATGAATGTTAATGTTTTAAACTGTTTCTTAATGCTTTCCTCTTTGATATATATATATATATATATATAGAGAGAGAGAGAGAGAGTGAAAGCCAGTGAAAGGGAGAGGAAGGTAGTGAGAGCGTATATAAATGCTGCCTTTCGGAATTAAATGATAACGAATGCTGGAACGATCTATAACTGTAAGATGTGATAACTTTCAGTTAAAACTGAGTATGCAATAATATCTCACAAAGAAAAAGGGAAGGGAAAATATCTGGTCACATTTTCTCTCCTAACTCTATTCTATGACCTAGAGATTTTTAGATTGTCTACATGACAACACGAAAAACCTTCATCATTATCATGCTTGTCAGTCACCGTAAAGCCATGTGCTTTATGAATGTATGCCAGTAAATGGTATGTGCTATTTTTGATTATATATATATATATATATATATATATATATATATATATATATACCGCATTATTTTCCCCTCTCTCTCTCTCTCTCTCTCACACACGCACACACAAACACACACACACACACACACACACACACACACACACACATATATATATATATATATATATATATATATATATATAGCATTACTCTCCTTCATATACATAGAGGGTACGATGGATAAATTGTTGTCGTTTTTAAATTATTAATCTTTCGCATGCACTGTATTTGTTTCAGGTTTTGACTATTGCACTGAAAACTAGGGTCAGTTAAGAACTATCTGTGAGGAAAGCTGCACTGACGCAATTCACTCCTCCAGATATTTTGCAAACGGCACACTCTACTTGCTTGATATTCACACGTTAAAAATAATACGACGATCTCAGTGCGTTTGAGGTATCAATTCGAGGACAGATTCATATTCATATAGATGACAATTAATAATGATGATAGTTCATATCATGGTGTTTAGAGTGGTCACTGTTTTTAGAGTTGTTATGTTTAAACAAGGAGACCATCGGAAAACCTCTTTGGTGAATCCGAAGTCGTCTGTAGGCCGTGGTTGAAGTCAATATGGATTTCTTTAAATAAATTTAATCTATAGTGCTTCAATATATTTTCATGTAATTTTGGTAAATATATCTGATGAAATAAGATAGTGTTATTTTCATTTTTGCGTAATTTAGACGACAGTTTACTTATCGTACACTTTATATATATAGTGTCTCAATATACATGGGACTGCTAATAACTCTACTAATAATAATGTGTTTTTTGTTTTGTTTCAGATTTGCAAATAGTATACAATAAGAACTATTAGTCCTTGATCACAATGCCTTGGACAAGAAGGGAGAGAATATTTTGGGAGA
This sequence comes from Sepioteuthis lessoniana, assembly GCA_963585895.1. Lineage (NCBI taxonomy): Eukaryota > Metazoa > Mollusca > Cephalopoda > Myopsida > Loliginidae > Sepioteuthis > Sepioteuthis lessoniana. The sequence continues at coordinate 28,020,368 of OY757911.1, read as the reverse complement.
CAAAATCATTCAAAATTGTCTCAAAATAAGCGAAACATATTAATATGAGAGTGATTTATTACTGAGATAAGAAATTTCAAAAAAGATTGCATGCTCTGGAAGCTGATATAATAACAATTAAAAAAAGAAATTAATTTGATGTCTCTAGCTCAAAGGATGGATTTTTATAGGACATGTTCCAAATGACTGCCATTATATATATAGTCATCCACACACAGTCTGTTTCGTTGTATCACAACTCTTCAGGGTGGTTAGACACGCTAGATTCTCGAAGCTGGGTCCGAAACCTGGCTGACTCTAACGCCAATCCAAGATTCTACCACACGAGGAAACTAGCGTAGGTGACGGAATTTTAAACGCTAATGCATCACATTCGTTTTGTTTTATATTTATCCACTTAACGGCTACCGAGAGCTCAATTCATTCAAAGAGCCTTGCTTTACGTTAGTGGCAACCATTACTTCCTTGGCTCGAGAACTCAACCACACAGGAGTAGGGGAGCATATATATCATCATCATATCGCGCTGGTAGCACGGATATCCCTGACCCTCTCTCGCCACTCCTCCCTATCGTTCATCACCCTAGGTAGGTCTTCAGGACAACATCCTGTATCCTCACATAGCTGCTGAATGTACGTTCGAGCTGGTCGTCCTGCTTTTGCGCGGCCATGTGTGGGGATCCATAAGAGTACATCTCTTATGAGTTCATCTCTGCTTCTCCAGCAGTGTCCTGCATGTCTGGTTCGTCTAACTTGAATAGTTTTCGTGATAGGGGGCAGGTGGCCGTACAGTTGGTGTCTTGTGGGGTGTTGCTGCCAGGACTTGTTCAGGATTGCACGCAGCATTCTTGTGTAATTGCCCTCTAGCTTCTTCTCCAGCCGTTTTGTTAGCGTCCATGTAGTGCATCCATATAGCAGTATCGATATGACCGCTGCCTGGAAGAAACTGCGTTTCATATATATATATATATATGTATAGGATTGGTCACAAAAAATGACGGAATTATTTTTGTATAGATCAGCAGTTCTGCTTAAGAACAGTGTACTAAATGTATCCGTGAAAGATCCACTGACTATTGTGGAAAATTCCAAAATCAATAATACTCAAATCATCGACAGTCGTTAACTGTTTCAGAGCTAGTGCAAGACAGATAGCTGGTATTACATTACGGTTCTCTTGTAAAATGTCGAAGAAAAAGTTAAAGGAATGAAATAGTTGTGACTTGATCACTGCGATGAAAGAAATAGATGAACACATTTACAATTCGGTCCAAACGTTTATTAAAGTGTTAATAAATGTGGCTGGTCATCTCTGTGAGTTTCTAAAATCCCTGCATATCTTAATATTAGTACCTAAAAACACACGTCCGCTCGGTAGCAAAGCAGAAATCAAACTACTAAAACTCAAAACACTAATTTTCTCATCACTTGCTTCACTCAAAATAACCTTAAAATCCACCTGTCAATCAAATTTCTGCATTTCCTCTTGGAGGCGATTGTAGCTGGTGGTGGTGAGAGGACATTACATAACGCAATTCTTGCTGTAGGATTTATATATTACATATTTATTATATGAACACTTGTCTTACAAAGATATGTACAATCCTGATTGCGATAATATATACACAAAATAAAACAAAATATAAATCCACCCGCTAAAAACAAAAGAAGAAAACAAATAAAAAGAGCAAAAATAGACAAATAAAAACCTTCCCTTCAAAAAAAGAAAAAAAAAAAACTAAACAAACAAGCAAAAAATAAAATAACAACAGCTCTGTCGCCAACAAAACCTTCATCAGATAATAACTGTGAGGGTCATTCATGGATTTGACGCAGATGTATCATTACCGAATCAGACCATTCAAGTAGATCAACGTTCAAATTACGATGCCGTTGAATTTTGTTAGGTTTAAATTGCATTGTTGGAATGCCAGATTAAAATGTAGCCTTGTCGTGTAATCCTTTGTTGTATTCACAACTATCCAGCTGATGTAAACGAAACCAGCAACGAAGCATTAATTCAATGATGTCAAATTTAAATTAACTCACTGGATGACGATGTCAAGACAGTGACGGAAGAATTGGAAGTAAAATTCATGTGTTCAAAATCTCAAAAATTCAACTTTAATTTCATCATGTTAAACTTGAATTAAATCACCAGATGACAACGTAAAATTCAACCAAAATATGAAGACTACATTTAAAATAGTTCTAGTGCAGACACTATTTGAAAAAAAATAGTTATCGTATCAACAAAGAAAAGAATCTGGTGTACTGTGGTGAAACCCTGATACTGAATCTCTTCAATCGATTCACACACACACACACACACATATATATATATGTATATATATATATATATAATTGTAATGAGACGTCGACAAAAGAAACCTGTTTTTTTTTTATTTTAATATACTTGGGGATCCTTCTCCTGCTCTCAGTCGGTCCACAGTTGTTTCTCTCCTGTATCTTTTTGGTACTACGAACAAAGTGATCCTTTGATCTGCTCTGATTTTTAATAAATTAAAAGTCACGTATTCATAATGAATATAATTAAGATATACATAATTAAATTGATGATTCATTATTGATATCGTGCACGGTGACTTTGCACGCACGTGAAATTCACGGAAATTCTATTCCCGTTCACTATCAGTGCAATGACATGTTATCCTGTCAGTTAATGCAAATCTTACAAAATCGAATTAATGCTTCATTGGTGGAAAGTTATAAATACAACAAAGGATTATATGAAGAGGTTGCATCTTGATCTGGAATTTCAACGATGAGATGGAAAAACAAGAAAGTTTGATAGTGTTCCGAGATACTGATGGGGTAATCTGAGGCTTTAACGCTGAAGCCGCACCTGACCACAGAGTCAACATCTGCAGAATATGAATAAAATATTAGTTCATTTGTCGCTATGTGTTTTGTATAAGGTTCTGAAAGAATTCTTAATATTTTTAGTGTTTTCAGCTTTTCATTGCGACAAAATACCTTTAGGTTACTTTTATTCATATAATTCAGTTTTAAGTAAAGAGCAACGACAGTGGTGGAAAAAGTTTGATTTTTAGGTGTATGACGTAGATGAGCGGGCTGAAACGTTCATCGGTAGAAAAGTTCATATGATGATATCATATCTGCGGTTGATTACGTTATTTTTTTTTACTTAAGGGTTCCAACGTTACAACACTGACAGAAGAAGTGTGACAACCCAAAGGAAGACTGTTGAAAAATAAAACACCTTTGGCCAAATGAGAGTATCTTGGTCAGTCTATGAACTTTTTAGCCGTTTCTCATAATTTAGTTCTTTGTGAAAATGAGCGTTTTTATTTGTAATAGTTCATTCATATTCATTAGGATATTCAATATTGTAGACAGCAGGAGATTTTTGCAAAGGTTATTTTTATATACAGATGTGGTGAAAGTATTTTCATTCAACTAATCTTTTGAACATTAAGTTTACGAGAATACACAGGATGTTTTAAAATCAAAGGCTGCTTAGAGGTTCGTGATTTTTTCTACGCTGTTGACAATGTTGCATCTCGATCGGGAATTTCAACGATGAGATGGAAGAACAAGAAAGTTTGCTTGTGTTCCGAGTTACTGATGAGGTAATTTGAGGCTTTAACGCTGAAACCGCACCTGACTTCAGGTTTCTTAAAGATTTGTAAATTTTATTTTCGAGATTGACTAAATAGATATTGCCGAAACTCAGGTCCATTGGTTTGGTTTCTGTTTCTTTGTTTAATGGCATATAAATGTGTTATGTAATGCTAGAGCCATCCTTATAGAAGAACAGTGGTGATACTTTTAAATCCATAGATGGAGGGATAAAGGGTTCATAGATTTCTAAAGGGTATTTGTCCGAAATTGAACGTAATAGTGTGACTGGAGTTTGAACTCGCTTACTTCGAGGCCGCAGTCAAACACTTTAACCATTACACCTCGGGGACTTCCTTAGGTTCGTTGGATATTTAATAGCAATATCAACAGTGTGTCCGTAAAGGGTTCCATTAACGTTGGGGAATGAAATTTTTATAGTTCAAGTGAAAAGGTTTATTTTTTGGAGGTGAGAAAGAAGTGTTGTAATAAATGTCATGTGATATACTATTAATGTTGTCATCGGTAAGAACATTAGCGAACAGGTTTTCAACATCAAATGAGGCTAAAACACCATGTTCTGATCTGATAGAATAGAAAATTCAGAGGAATTGTATGTGAATATCCTGTATTTGGTTGGTACATAAGGGGTGATGACATGGTTGAACGTTTTCATTAAGTTTTATATAAGAGTATGGACATGGGAAGTAACAGATGTTACTTGTGAAACTCTCGGTGCCTGGTATTCACCAGAATTCTTGCTTAATCGTATGGAGCTTATTTCGTTCTTATCAGCAGCGATTATTTTGTTTTCTGCTTCTTTAATAGATCTATTGAGAAGAATCGAGTAGCGGCCTACTTTGATAGCGAAAAGAGAGACCACACATCGATTGCATTTTTTGTCGGACGCCATATTCAAGAAAAGTTGAATGTCGTGAGAAAAAAAAGTCTCAACCAACACCAGAACCAGCTCTGTAAAGTGCACGAGTTAAGTTTGCACGAGCAGGGTGCGACACAAGTTAAATTTTTAAGCGAAGTTTAACCGATTGAGGGCAAGCTCTTGGCTTTTTGCTTTTTGCGAAGCCCCGGAGCCTGTTCTGGACTTCGGTCCGGAGCGTGGCTCTGCAAAAGGAACAATGGCAGATTTGGGGGCCTTTAATTAGGCACCTAGTTTCGACTAGGCTACCTTCGGGTGGGCGAGCGGCATTTTTGCCTCCTTTGTCACCCATGTACGGCACTAGACCAAGCGTCTAGTTTAAGCCGTAAACTGGCATACGTACCCGGACTCACATTTGGGTTCGTGAAACTGCTTGCCTCATCAGGCTCACATTGCACTAAGTGAGCCGATCAGCAGCACAGACCAGCAGGGTTCGAGTCTCGGCTCGTTCCCGACCTCCACTCCCCTTTATCCCCACTTTAATTGGCCTTCGGGCTTTTGGCCTTGTGTCAAGTCGTGTCTGGTGGGAGGCAGCGACAAATAGACAAATAAACGAAGTTTAACCGATTGAATTTAGAATTTTCCTTCTTTTAGGCAGGTTACTATATCAAGGTTAAAGAACTCCATCTTTATTACTATTTACCCATAGCTGGAGGGATTCCTACCTTTTCCAAAAGAATTAGTGCAATATGAAATGCAAATAAACTCGTCCAAGATTTAAACTCGGGTCACCGTGTCCATTAGGTTTTTATGATCGTCGAAGCGGAAAAAGAACACATATCTTTTTAAAAACCTATCCACGCAGAATTTACAACCAATGCAAACAACCACTGAATGACATCTCAACGAAATAAAAATGTAGTTTGGAGTTTTTTCGGAGGATAAAATATTTCGGATTGTAGCTTTGAGTGTCGGTATCGATACTTCTGGGGCGAAACTTGAAATTAAAATTTATCTAAATTTCTGAGATGAAACTTAATAATCTTTATCCCTTGGAATATTCAGGTTATAGTCTTCATCTTCATTGTTATGCTCACAACGTTTTGGCCGATATGTCCTTCGGCCATCTTCCGGGGTTTCTTGTCGAACTCGGGAACCTACACGGAATCTAAACCCTTTATTCAATTCACAAGCGTAGATTGTTCAAATTCCATTAAAAATGCCTGGTTATGAGATCGCTATTGTTGCCAGTATTGGCTTACATATACTTAAAATACTTCGAAGAAATTACAAAAGTATTTAAATTCCTAAAGCCACCATTGCAGTTTAAAAAGGTAGAAGATACATTCATTCTCTGGACACATCAGGACGACCTTCGAACATTACTGGATCATATGAAATCATTCAGGCCATCTATACAGTTCACTATGGAGACAACAGATTATCCTTCCTAAATGTATTAATAACTCGCACAGAGTAAGGATTAAGGTAATCTGTGTATCGAAAGCCAACCTTCACCGGACACTACCTAAACTCCTACCGTTCATATAATGTAAAGGAAAGAATCGTTCGTTGCCTATAAAATCGAGCAAAAGCCATTTGTAGTAACAGCGATGAATATCCAAAAGAAATGTAGAGTTTACGAGACAACCTCCATCGCAACAACTACCCAGAGAGCATAACATCGACTCCAAGAAATCTAGATCGAATGACAGAACAATGTCTGAAAATTCACCCAGTCTGTCTGCTTACGTCAAAGGCATATCCAAAAAGATTCAAAAGATATGGACTACATCCCATGGTATCAGGCCAATATTCAGGAGTGGTACAACTATTCTAAATTATCTCTTCTTATTCCAGCCCCTAACAGAATACAACATGACTAAGAATTGTGTCTACTCTATGCATTCGTTGTAGAGTATACCAAGGCGAGTCATGCCACCCACTAAAAGTAAGGCAAGAGGAACATGGAAAGGCAGTATGTCGAAGTGAAGTCAAAAAGTCCATATATGGAAAGAAAAGGGAAGCCATCTGTCCCTATAGAATGAAGTTAAACTCCTGGACAGGAAAGAATATTGGAGAATAAGACGTCTTACAGAAGCAGTGTTGGGTAAGACGTTACAGAAGCAGTGTTGGTAAGAATAAGACGTCTTACAGAAGCAGTAACTGGTTGAGCAGACCAAGTATAGAGATGAATACGATTTGGGTATCATTAATCGAAAAGTGTCGATAAGATATTGCGATATGAGCAAAGGAAAAAATCGTACATGATCGTAGTGAGTAGTATTTTATAGGTAGATGGAGACATTAGGTTTATAAGTCCCAAAAATTCGCTTTGAATTGTCCAACTGGACCCATGTGGGGGCAGATATAGGCGTTTATTTGAAAAGTGCTTCTGAGTAATTCAATAACAAGAAATACATATTATAGCTCGGCACTTGTATTCGGTCATGATTAACGGAATTAGAACAATTTACCACCATGGATAAAATAAAAGGTTCAATTCCAGGTTTCCTTGAAGGCTCCCGATTTCGACAAAAAACACCTGAAGAAGACCGGATGATATATCAGGCGAAACTTTGTGAGTTTAACGATGAAGATAATAGTCCGAATACTCTAAGTGATTAAAAGTGAAACTTAATTGAAACAGTAAATTTTTTAAATGTTTCTGTCCTGTAAAAGTTAACAAATTAGGCAAACAAGCCATTGTTAGTGAGTTCAATTGTCTCTGGGTGACCCATATTTCTAGCATTGTGCTGAACTTTCTAAATGACTACTCTTTGTGAATTTTACTGAAGGATTTGGCTGGGAAATCAAAAGTGATGAGTCCTTTCATGTCCCAGAAAACATTATGAACTTCTTTATTAACCGTTTCTAGAACTGTTTCTTTAATGGAGAGTCAGTATGTTTCTGCTTCACGAATTGTCTTTTCGACTCTAGCTCGTTGCAACAAACCCATGTTTAGCACAATAGCAAAAATTTTAAAGCTAAAACATGCTTCTCTGTACACATCACACATTCTGTAAATTTCAAATGGCTTGCACATTTCAGACACCTCTTTGAATAGCCTTCAAAACAAATATTTTTGCAAGATCAAAATAATTTTGTTATAAACAAGATCTAAATAATGCGGAGTTTAGGTTTCTGTTAAAATTGTGAAAATTTTGCTTTTCTAAAGAAATCATTTTGATTAAATGATCTTCGTATATATATATATATGTGTGTGTGTGTGTGTGTGTGTGTGTGTGTGTGGACAATACTGATAAAATCTTTGGTATGTTCACATACATACACACATCAAAATGCTCTTGTCCCCGCACGCGCACACATACATACAAAATTGATATTGAATGAAATGAGAAAGTGGTCCTGAAACGAACTGAAATAAAGACGAGTCACGTTTATTTCGGAGCAGATATTTTAAAAGTTTAAATGGAATATTTTAACTAAGACTGCAAGAATTCTATGCCTGAAACTATACATTTTTACGAATGTATGAATTAATATTATAAAAAGTTCAGGGAAAGGTTTTGACTTCTGTTTCTTGTACTCGCAATGTATATTCCTGTAATAAACTTTTGAATGAATATAACAAAATATTTTAAGTTTTGTTAGAATCTTTTCTTTTTGAAATCCCTGCAAAATATTAGTTTTCTGGATTTTTATTATATCTCGTCAAAACACCATCCATCATTGTCGAATCGTTTCTTCGAGTTTTCCTTATCTGCCACATGAAATAAAAAGCATTAAGCAAAATTTCGTTGTTCATGATGATAATGAGGATGATGATGATCATCATCATTATCCTGTTGCTGTTTTAGGGATCATTATTCTTACCAGGATCCTTCTTTTTTTTTCGTTCTCATTCACGTTTTATACAGGAAGTAAAAATGGTAGTTTAATATAGATATACATTTTTTGAATTCTTCAGTACTTTTCTCAGTATTCTAACCTATTTTGGTAATGCTGTCATCAGGATAGTTTTAATTCTTCTTCAGACTTCAAATTCTTTAAAAATTTTTTCCAATGTTCTTTAGGGCCATTCTTACTCCACCAGTAATGGTAGGACCAATTATCTTTATGTTCGAGAAAATTTTCTATTCTCTGGCGAAGTTTACATATTTTCCGAGTTTTTCACTTTCACTGGAACAGCGAAATCCATTCTTTGGCAATTTTTTAAAAATTTTGATTGCAAAAAATATATGATCATTTGGACTGGACTGCTTAAACTATTTGAATTTTTGAGGTTTCTTTTTTATCGCTCCAATCAGTCATTCTCCGATTTTGAGTGGATGGAAAATTAAAAAAAAAATCATTGGTGAGAATTATCCTTAATCATTGGGGTAGGGGATTTTTCGTGGGAGTTGCCTAACGACATTAATTCAAATGTAGCAAAACAGATTCATGTGGCCTAATATACCGTTGGTTTCTGTGGTCAAACTGCAGTCGCTTGAATGGTTTTCAGTAGATTACCCTTCTGACGCAGCCATGTCTACTTAGTACTCTTTCTAGACATTCGCTTATAACATAATTGATAACCTCATCTCTGTCTCCGTTGCGTCTGTATTTATTTTTCCCCTGTCCTTGGATTGATTCGAATCAAATTGTTCAAAGATTCTTTTAATATTATCTCCACAACTAAGTCAATGTCGTTTTATCTGAAATTCTATGTTTAATCGCGGAAGCATTCTTGTTTTGGAGTTGTTTTTTTTTTAAATATTTTATTTGTCATCCAGTCAATTTGAAAATTTTGTCTGCAACAATTAATATTTTATTATTCTGCCTTCAAATTTGTTGATTGAAAATCAACGCAATCTACCGTGATAATTATTGCGATTAATTTCTCTCTTTCAGTTCATATATTCATCCTTTAAGTACAAGTATTGTAATCTCCCTTTTGCTTATTGTTCAACTTTCTCAGTTTTCCTCTCCCTCAGTGTATATCTCACAAAATATACTGCCCAGAAATTCTTTTTATCAATTTTCTGCTATAACAATTCAAAAAATTATTTCTTTCATACTATACCTGATTTTCTGATCTTTGTCTGAGCGGATCGAAAATAAAAAGAAAGCATTGGTGAGAATTATCCTTAATGAGTGGATTTTTCGTGGGAGCTGCCAAACTACATTAATTCAAATGTAGCCGTATATCATTTATCGCCAATTTTCTCTGAGCACTTGATCATCATCATCATCATCATCATGTCGTGCGGCTAGCACGGATATCCCTGACCCTCTCTCTCCACGTCTCCATATCATTCATCGCCTCCGGAAGGTCTTCAGGGTTACATCCCGTATCATCCCATAGCTGCTGTATGAATGTTCGAGCTGGTCGTCCTGCTTTTGATTGGCCATATGCGGGGGTCCACAGGAGTACATCACTTACGATCTCGTCCTTGCTTCTCCAGCAGTGTCCGGCATGTCTGGTTCGTCTAGCTTGTATAGTTTTCGTGATAGGTGGTAGGTGACCGTACAGTTGGCGCCTTGTGGGGTGTTGCTGCCAGGACTTGTTCAATATTGCTCGTAACATTCTTGTATAATTGCCGTCGAGCTTCTTCTCCAACCGTTTAGCCAGCGTCCAAGTAGTGCATCCATACAGCAGTATCGACACGACCGCAGCCTGGAAGAAACTGCGTTTCATTTTATCGGGCAGGTTTGATTTCCATATGATCGAAAGCCTATCGATAGCTGTCCATGCCTTCGTTAGCCGTGTGTCGATGTCTTTTTTCGGTTGATGAGACGCTGCTTCCTGGGTAGGTGAATTTGTCAACCAGTTTCAGGGAGGTTCCGTCTAGTGTGGAGATGTCGCCTTTCTGATTACCCGACCGTATTCTTTGTTTATGTAGGCTGGTAGTATTAGTGGCGATATTATTTTTAAAAAATTTAGATGAAGTAATGTCATTAATTCATTTTTAATTGACATTTTCTTTATTTCTGTTTCTTTTTATCCCAAAACTCAGATCATTCTACGATATTTTCAACTATTTTCTTAATTTGCCGCATGAATTTTGGTAATGCTGCCATCAGGATAGTTTTAATTTCTCTTTAGACTTCAAATTCTTCTAATCTTTTCCCAATGTTCTTTGAAGCTATTCTAAGCACACCAGTAATGATGGAACTAATTATGAATCAATTATTTGATAGTTAAGTTATTCCTGATGTAGGTGACTTGCATAATGACCATAGAATGATGAGATTCAGGATAAAAGGCAACAGAAATAAGCTGAAAAGAATTCTTTTATAAACAAAAAAATTATCAATATATTAATACGCTATCATTTGTGTATCTTATTTTCTGTTATAAATAAATATGCGGCATCGGTTGCTTTTATCAAGCTAAATGCCTAAATGAAGTGTAAGAGGGTTGGAAGATGGCGATAGAAATGTGTTAGATATATCGATGTAGAGAAAAAGAAGCTAAGTGAGAAAGTGGGAGGAGTCGTAAAATAGAAAGGAGAGGGCAGGGAAAGATGAAGGCGTAGGAAGGAGAGAGCAGAGAAAGAGAACATTTGAATTGTCAATAAGAAGATTTAAGTCAATGTTTTATTTACCATTCGCCTATTTCCTTGTGTGACACACACGAACAATAAGTACAAGCTGACCCTTGAAGTAAAAGTATGCGTGAAAGAATATGACAAGAGCTAAGTCTAACTTAGCTTAGTTTACCGATCTATTCCTCGCTTTGCAGTATATCTGTTTGTCTGTCTTCCCTCTTATGTATATAGATTACGTGGAATTTCTCGGACTAAAGTTGTTTAATATTGTTTCTTTTAAGAAATTCGAATAATATTTTCAAAATTTGTTGTATAGTTTGTAATATTTTCTCTGTGTTTCAAAGTCTTTGTCGACTTTTCCTTCTATTTCCTTCCGCTTGTATTTTCTTTTCCGTTAAAACTCCGGATAATTTCCTGCTACGATAGTTTATTTATTTTTTCTTTCTCTTTTATCTTTGTTCATCTAAAACATTGTACATTTACCGATTCGAAAATCTATTTCGATATCCTCACTGGTGATCCTGATTGTTTGTATAGGGTCTTGAGTTCATTTTTGTTTTTGAAAACAATTTTTTTTACTTATGCACATTTATGAAGTATCTCAGTTTCTCTTGTGGTTTTGTATATTCATATTTTCTTTTACAATTTTTCAAGATATAATTGCCCAAACTATTAGTAACGAATATAGAAAGTCTCTTAGGAAAATATCTTTTTGTAATTTATTCCCGCAATGCAATGTCCTCCTAAAGCAGATTTTACTTTTTAGTTTTCCGTTAAATTTGCAATGAATTTCTCCAACATTTTGGAAATTTTAACATCATATAATCTCATATCCAAGGTTTCGAGGTTACGTCTTAATATTTTTGTATTTGTGTCATTGACAGGATTTTCTGGTTTGAATGTCTTTTTAGATATTTTGATCACCGGGTCGTAATCTCTTTTCCGCATTCTTTTTGTTTTGTTGATATTCATATTGGAGATTCGGATTTCTACCAAGAAGTAGATTTCAACATTATCGGCTAGTAATTAATTTTTCTTTTTTCTTTTTTTCATCTCGGATCATGAAAATCTTTCCTTTTCGAAATCTTTGATGATTATTGCTTTGATAAGGTGTGGGTTTTTTTTTGGTGTGTGTGGGGGGTTATATTTTATATATATAGCTGGGAATCTCCTGAAACAGAGTTTATTTATCTGATCGTTATGGCCGTTCTTTAGACTTCTTTAAAATTTATCTGAGCTTTTGTAAGTCTAATGTAATTTATTTTTCGTGTTGGTCAACCACTTCTGCAGTGATATATGTAGATATAACCTGTAACAAAAAAAAAAAAAAACTATTACAAAAAAAAAAAAAAGAAAAAAAGAAAGACAAAAGGATTATTTTAATCGTATCTTACTGCTTTTTGAAAAATTGTTTATTCTTTTTTAATTTGTTGCTTTCATTGTTATAGAATATTTTAACAATATTGTTGAATTTAGTGTTAGTAATACATGATTCAAGATCTTTTTAAAATTACTTTTATTCTAATTCTTTGTTCAGTGTTTCGCATGTTGTTGATTAATTCCGTGATTAGATTTTTGTATTGTCTTTTTTTCAGTACTTTTCTTTCTCCTTGTAAATTTTTATTTGTTTTTTATGTTTGAATTCTTATTCTGTATGTAAGTAACAATTATTGGCACCCGTGAAAATTTAGTTAATAATTTTGGATATCTCCAGAAAAGAAAACAAATCTTGTGAAACAGCTTTGGTCTATTGATAACTTATGGTTAATAAAGAACAACAAAGGATAAAAGAAGTTCTTATAAAAATTGGTTATTTTCCGTGTATTTCTGAAGATATATAAAAAAAAAATGTGTCCCTATAATGGTAACCAGAACTCTATATATCGTAATTTATGTCTGATCATATCTATCTATCTATATATCTATCTATCTATTTTATTCTATTTATAATAACAGATCTTTTATGTTTAGCTAAAGAGTGACGGTTTGAATTATATTATATTTTCCTGGTTTCTGACACTGATTACCCATTAAATAATTAATTTTGACACCAAGAAAATTAATGAAATCGCAAATTATGAGTAATAATTCAAATTAAATGAGTACTTCGGAAAAACAACAATCAAAACCTCACAATCTTTCCATTAATATCTTAAAATTTCTTCTGCTTATCAAAAGCTTTGCAGATTGTTTTTTACAAGAGGTGCCCGTGGTGTAATGGTTATCGTCGTAGGAAATGGACACGGTGACACGAGTTCAAACCCTGGACGAGACTGATTGCATTTCACATTGTACTAATACCCTTGGGAATGGTATGAATCAAATAATTCTCCCTCCAGCTTTGGGTAAATAGCAGCGCAGACTAGGTTCTTCAGCGAGGCAACTAGTCTAGGAGAAGGAAAACTCTGAATTCAAACCTGTTAAACTCCGCTTAAAAACTGACCTTGTGTCATATCCTGCCCGAGCGGAGGGGTTGGTAAATATAGTTATTTTACAAGAGACAACCATGGTTACACGATGTTGCTGAAAAAATATGTCTTAAAAAAATATTTATTTTGTAAAATTCACTCGTTAAGAATTTAATAGGTAAATAAGAAAAAGGAATTTACAAATAAAAAAATTGCTTGTATAGACATTTGCATGGAAGGTTCTGGTAATCTGATTGCAAAAATATATCTCACTGCATACAATTTAGACGATACCGAACAAAAAACTGTAATGTTTTATTCTTTAAACCCATTTGACCGAACCAATTCATAAACCATTTATCCTGTCGACGGGGCAATGGCAGTAAAGGGGTACTCTATTTCCCCCCAAAGCTCAAGGACTGGAGCTTCCCCATCAGATGTAGTTTAATGTCATACCCAAGACACTCGTTGAATTGGTGGGGATCTCACACCTTTCCAAAGATATAATTAGCGAATTCTACTGCCCCAAACGACAGGGCAGGTATTTGTCTGTATGTGTACGTGAACGTGAGAGTTTTTATACGTAATTGTATCAATTGGGCAGTATACTAAGACTTAGTTATTAGCTAATCTGAAATCTTCATTGTATAATATTTGGCTTATGTAAATAAAATTCTCCATTGAAATAATAATTAGTACATTAACAAGGAAGTAGTTGAAAAAGAAATACTACGGACTAATTGATATATCTCTGCTAATATCCCAACCTCCACTAACATATCGGACTACTTTGCACACATATTTCGATTCACCTTTATATAATTATGGACACGGCGACACGAGTTCAAATCCTGGACGAGACTGATTGCATTTCACATAGCACTAATACCCTTGGGAAAGGTATGAATCCAATTATTCTCCCTCCAGCTATGGGTAAATAGTAGGACAGACTAGGTTCTTCAGCCTTGGTTATGCAACTAGTCTAGGAGAAGGAAAACTCTGAATTCAAACCTGTTAAACTCCGCTTAAAAATTGACCTTGTGTCATATCCTACCCGAGCGGAGGGGGTTGGTAAATAGTACCTTTATATAATTAGGCTTTTTTTCTCTTCAATAAATCTGTTTCATTATTCCTTGTTATTTTCTATTCAATTTTACACCTTTAGCACGATTTATCGGTGTGCAAACTTTTGTATGCACGCACGTTTGTTTCTTCGCTTACGAAAAATGCAAGGATTTTCCTGAGTGCTTAAAATGGGGATGTTTTCATAATTTCCGTTCCTGTTGATTGAGCCTCAAACTAACAACTTTGTACCTCTTCTTCAACGTGGTCTAAAATTGCACGAGCACATAATTCGCGGTTAATCGAAGTTCAGTGCACCAGAAACCGAAAGATGCATACGCTTCCGAAGCGTGTCTTCCGGCATACGAACCAATAATTTATTTTACCTCATCTCTCATCTTGAAACGATCAATCGATCTGCGTTTTTAAAAATCCTCTCTTTCTTCGTTTAAGCCTCACTCTTACTGTTCCTCTATCTTTGGAATTAGTTCCTCCCCTTTTTCTCCCCTTTTCAATCATTTCATTCTTTCTTACTTTTTATTTCCTTTTAAAAGTACACGTCTCCTCTACCTAAACGCACACGCCCATCCAAAGCCACATACACGTACACACACACACACACACACACACACACACACACACACACACACACACACACACACACACGCTCTCTCTCTCTCTCTCTCTCACACACACACACACACACACACACACACATATATATATATATATATATATATATATATATATGTATGTATATATATATATATATTCTAAAGGTCTCCTTCGTTCTGATATTCTCTTTCGTTTTCGATTGTTCCCTGAAACATTTTTTTTACCAATGACATTTTCTTTGCACACATACATACAAATACAAGTAAATCATCATTGTCATATCAATAAATATGTACCCACAATATTTTTGTAAATTTTCATGTACGTTTCTTTCTTATAAACTCAGTTTTTCCTTTATTTTTCTTATATTTCAGAACAATTTTTACATCAAATCACAGGTTAAAACGGATTTACTTATTTTTGAATTTTGTCTTTTGTTTCTTCGTTATTGTTGTTCGTGTTCGACCATTTTAGCACTTAAATTTTTTTTCGTTCTATTTACATCTCTTCAAATTTTTTTTATTAAAAAATTGTTTTCTTAAATCATTTTTTTTTATTAGCGATTGTTTTATCACTCCCTCTTTCTCTCCAAGTCACAGGATACATGCCATTACATTTATGCCCTCTCTCTCTTTCTCTCTCTCTTCTTCTTCTTCTTCTTCTTCTTCTTCTTCTTCTTCTTCTTCTTCTTCTTCTTCTTCTTCTTCTTCTTCTTCTCAAGTTCTTTTGTTTGTCTTTCACTCTTTTATTAACATTCTGCTATGTTTCAAGTTCCTTTTGAAATATGCAACCTCCTCTTTCCTACGTTCCACCCAGATAATTTTTCTGTCACATTAAAACGATCTCCTTCCTCCAAATTGTGAGCTTGGAAGCAATTCTTCTCTCTCTCTCTCTCTCTCTCTCTCTCTCTCTCTCTGTTTATTTTTGTATAGTGTCCATTAAACTATCTTTTTCTTTTCATTTCTATTTTCCTATGTTCCTCATAATCCTTCTTTTTCGCAATACATTTTCATATCTGCCTTTTTCTACACACTATCACTTCACTTTGAAAGTTTTTCATACATTTTATATACACCTTTGATTCTACGCCTTTGTCATAGTTTAACAGTTCTTACTCTAAACATATATACGAATGATTCTCTTTTGACTTTTTAAAATTACTTCTCGTTTTTTACCTCTTTCTATGTACATATTTCGTTTGTATTCAATCATTATTCAACAATATCGTCTGTCTCCTCCTTTTTGTATTATTACTCATTTCAGTGTCTTTTTTCTGTTCTTCCTTTTACTCCCTTTCTATCGATATATTTGTAGAGATGTTATTTCTTTCTTTCTTTCTTTCTTTCTTTCTTTGTCTATCTATCTATCTATCTATCTATCTATCTATCTATATATATATATATATATATATGTGTGTGTGTGTGTGTGTGTGTGTGTGTGTGTGTGTGTGTGTGTGTGTGTTGAATTCGCATCTCTCAATTTCCTGTTAAATCGATTTCTTTTTTTCTTGTCTATCTTTCTATTTCAATTTCTATTTATTTTCATTCTTGAATAAACTCTCCCTCCTCTTTTTATCCACCAGCCAACCGATTAACCATTCGTATACCTGTAGTTTTCTGAGCAATTTTCTTCCCTATTCTATTCACGCTAAAAAGAAAACTAAAAGCGCCAGGCTATTTGTGATATAGAAATACGTGATCTTGCCGGTCGCCATCACGATGGCCATAATTCGCTTCTAACTTGATCGTTGCTGCACATTGTTTCTTGTTAAATGATTCATACCAACAAAGAATGGCCATCATTTATGAGAAACGAACTGAGCCTTGATCTGATGCCATTTCGACCGAAGCAATGCGCTTGATAGAAGGCGTGCGTATCAGCGCGGTTTTGTGTTGGTACTTGTTGCTGAAACAATCCATGCGTATTTATAATTAGACATTTTCAATAGTATATTTACTAAAATATTTATATTTCTTAACATCTAGTCTTTGTAGATTACCTTTAAGTGCTCTTATACTAATATATAAAACTGAATTTTTAGTACAATTTTGGGAAATTGCTTCAGTTTCAGTTTCTTTATTTAATGGCATATCAACCTTCAGGGGTTATTTTATAGCAAAGCCATCCTTGTCGAAGAACAATAGTGATAATTTCTAACCCATAGCGGGGAGAAAAAGGATCAT
Source organism: Sepioteuthis lessoniana (assembly GCA_963585895.1). NCBI lineage: Eukaryota > Metazoa > Mollusca > Cephalopoda > Myopsida > Loliginidae > Sepioteuthis > Sepioteuthis lessoniana. The sequence continues at coordinate 28,003,127 of OY757911.1, read as the reverse complement.
ACATTTCTCACAGGTTTATTTGTCCAAAAGTAAATCTAATAGCGCAAATGGAGTTCGAACTCGCTGAGTACGATGTCGCAATCCAGCACGTTAACCATCACGCCATGGGGCTTCTTCCCTATATCTCTATATATCAAGAAGCGGACAATATTCAGTAGAAACTATCATGGGTGCAGACAACGCAAATGATCAAAAGCTTCTCGTAAAGATATCAAAGCAAACCGGATGTCTGCTTTATAACCTGAGGCAGGCAGTAAGAGAGATTAGCTTCTATGTAAACTTAGAGAAAGTAAAGTTCATGTGTTTGAAACAAGATGGACCCAACTTTAAATCAAACTACCAGCCTCTAAAATTATCAAACCCTTTTACACACCTCGGTATTAATATCTCGTCTACTGGAAGCAATATCAGCGTACGAATAGGAAATGAAAAGATTTCTATCGACAGGTTATCGACCATCTAATCTCTCTGATAGAATAAAACGGGAATTCTTTCTGACAGTAGCTGTGTCAATACTACTATATGGCCTCATCACAATCATAGCACTTGGAAAAATGGTAGATGGGAGCAAAACAAGGATGATGCATGCTGCTGCAAGGAAATCCTGCCTGCAGCAAACCTACAAAACTACAGCGATACGGCCACTTACCTCCCATCACATAAATCATCCGAGTAAAACAACAAAACATGCTGGAGAAGTAAGTACAAACTCATAAGAGAAGTTCTACGGGCTCTTACACATGAGCGCACTAGTGCTGGCTAACCAGCAAAGACCTATATTCATCAACTCTGCATGGACACTGGATGCCGTCTTGAGGACCTGAAAAGTGTCATGACCGACAGAGTGTGTGTGAGTGTGTAAGAGAGAGAGAGAGAGAGAGAGAGAGAGAGAAAGAGAGAGACGGACAGAGAGAGACAGAGAATTAAGGAAATCTGTGCTATCAGCACGACTTGTTATATATATATATATATATATATATATATATATATATATACATGTGTGTGTGCGTGTCCGTGTGTGTGTGTGTGTGTGTGTTTGTGTGTGTGTTTGTTTAATTTCTATAGATAAAATCAGAGCTATGTGTGGTAATGGTCGTTCTTCGTAAAAACGTGAAATAATTTTTTTTAGACTAGCACACACCAACGCGCGCGCACACAAACATATGCATATACATATATGTGTATATAGTCAGTATTTTCTTTTTTAAACATGTTTAGTCATATACACACATACACACAGAAACACACACACACACACACACACACACACACACACACACACACACACACACACACATATATATATATATATATATATATATACATATTTATATATTCTGATATGGTAAAGAGATTGGCTCACAAATAATAAACTAAAATATTTTATTCTTAATTTGATGGTTATCTATACCAGTAGTTTCTAAATGATGCGGGGTGTCTCCTAGAGGTGGTGGAAAAGAACAGCAAGTAAAGCGGAATGATTGAAAGACCCTCAAAGATTTTCAAAGTTTCAAATATTCATGTGCCAAAAATAGATATAATTTCAAGATTAAAATTTTCTTGTAATTGTATGCATTAGTTCAAGTATAAATAGTTATTAATGATAATTAACCGGTTTTAGTATCGCTTCTAAATAAGTATATAAGCATATTGGTCTAGTTAGTAGAGTGTTCGCCAATGCTCCAGGAGACCAGGGCTCAATCCCAGGTCGAGTAATACCATAATCATCATCATATCGTGCCGCCAGCATAGATATCCCTGACCTTCTCTCGCCACTTCTCCCTATCGTTCATTGCCTCTGGCAGGTCTTCAGGGCTACATTCCGTATCCTCACATAGCTGTTGTATGTATGTTCGAGCGGGTCGTCCTGCTTTTGCCTGGCCATATGTAGGGGTCCATAGGATTACATCACTTATGAGCTCGTCACTGCTTCTCCAGCAGTGTCCTGGGTGTCTGGTTCGTCTAACTTGGATAGTTTTCGTGATGGGAGGTAGGTGGCCGTATAGTTGGTGCTTTTTGTGGGGTGTTGCCTCCAAGACTTGTTCAATATTGCTCGCAGCATTCTTGTGTAATTGCCGTCTAGCTTCTTCTCCAGCCGTTTTGTTAGCGTCCAAGTAGTGCATCCATATAGCAGTATCGACACAAAAGCTGCTTGGAAGAAACTGCGTTTCATTTTATCAGTCAGGTCTGACTTTCATGATGAGACACAAGCAGTGTGAAGGTAGGAAGGTGAACTTGTCTACCAGTTTCAGAGAAGTTTCGTCTTGTGTGGAAATTTCGCCCGTTTGATTATAGCACATGTATTCAGTTTTGTGAGCATTGATATGGAGGCCGATGCCTGCGGTGGCTTGTTCCAAACTATGCAGTAGTTTTTCGGCTTGGTTGGGTGTGTTTGCCAGAATCGCTATGTCATGGCGTTGGTAATTGTTTTTGCGGGGTACCTTCTGCTTCTTTTCTTTGTCAGCTCGAAGCCGTTTTCTTTTATTTTATCAATCGATATTCTAAGCACGTAGTATAGACAGATGATAAAGAGGTATGGGGCAAGTGTGTTCCCTTGTAGTACTCCTGATACAATGTCGAAGTATTCTGTGTCTCCATCGGTAAACGTACTTTCACTTTGGTGTTTCTATTGAGAAACGTTATTGCTTCGACGGTCTCTTTGGTATGCAGTATGCTAGTAGGATTGGTTCCATCTTCCCTCTGTGAATGGAATCAAAGGCCTTGGTAAAGTCGACAAATAGTAATGTCGCCTGTAGGTTTTTTGCCCATACACCTTCAGGGATTCTACGGATGGTCAATATTTGTGAGGTCGTGGATCTATTTCTTCGGAAGGCATTTTGGTTTTTCCTAAGAATGTTGTCAATTTTGGGTTCTATGCGGTTTCGTAGTAGGGCATTGTAAATTTTGGCTGCTATGGATGTAAGTGTTATACCTCAGTAGTTCTTGGCTAATCCGAGGTCACCCTTTTTAGGTAAGGGGAGGATGCATCCCTTCATCCATCTGTCTATCGGATTTTGATTATAGACTGCGTTGCAGTGTCGGAGGAGTATGTTGTCAAATTGTCTTGTCTTCCATACTTCTGGGGGAATTTCGTCAAGTCCTGCCGCTTTCCTATTTTTAATTTTTCTAAGAACCGAGTCGAGTTCTTCTTGAGTAAACGGTCCAAGTTTAATGTCCAATTGCTTACTAATAATTCTGGTGATTGGTTCATGTGTAATTTTCGGTGGGTGTCCCAGTAGATTTTCGAAATGCTATTTCCACAGTTTTATTCTTCCTTGTTGGTTTGTAGCTTTTAATTTAGCTTTGGCTGTGCTCTTCCTTCTACTCACTTCGTTTATCGTTTGCCAGGCTATCCTAGATTGTCTATCTTCTACAGAGTCACTAATCTTATCTATCTGATTTTGTACGTATTCTGTCTGTTCTTTTAGATCAAACCGCCAAAATAATGAAATGACTTTTGTTCCCCTCACCAAGTACTAGACCTACCCAAATTTTATTTAAATTCATTAATGACTAAACAATAGAGGACAACGGCAGAGATGAAGATCTAACATGTGCCACCAGAAACCACTGGGTCCAAAAACTGGTTAGTATAATGTCTTTTCGTCCTAATAATTTAAAATGCCAAAAATTTTACAAAATTCTATGCTGTTTTCTTTGTAAAATGCCGCTTATACAGTGTGTTTTAAAAGACTTTTACCGTAATTCCAAATTGAATATATGACCCCGGTCAAAGGTGATAGTATGCTCGGTATATGGTAGAGTCTTTTCTAAAAGCTTAGAACGCCCACTGACCCCCCACAAAGTAGTTTAGAAGGAAAAAAACAGCCTAAGTAAAGAAAGTCCCAATGCCACAAAAAGCCCCCCCAACCCCCCCCCAAAAAACCCCAAACAAACAAACAAAAACAAACAAAACAAAACAAAACAAACCCCCAAATTAACGAAATGACTCTTGTCCCCCTTGAGTAATACCAAAGACTCAAAAACGTTACTTGATACCTCTTTACTTAATACACAGCATTATACGGTATGTATCAAGAGTAAAGTGGAGCTATCTGGGTCAAAGAGTGGCGCCTTTCTTCCGTGTAGTAGCTATTGAAAAGGTAGCTTTCGCGTCACCCTTGACTATGGTCGTCAACTTTATTTACTTATATATATATATATATATATATATATATATATATATATATATATATATATATATATATTGTCATCCACAGACAGACTGTTTCGTTCTATCAGAACTCTTCAGTGTGGCTAGACCCGCAGGACGCTCGAAGTGCCATGGCACAAGTTATCCTTTTATATTTTGGTTTCAAAGAAACGAACAAAAACGTAAAAAGAAATTAAACGCAAGTGTATACTATAAGACTCTTTTGGATCTACAACTAGAAACCATATTCACGTGTCTCTTCAAAAGGATTATCCATTCTTCAACAGTTCATCTCGACATATTGCTGTGAACAAGGATTTTGATTTCTGACGAATATCCACCCCAACAAAAAAAAGAAGGAAATATTTCTTTGTGTTGTGTAATGAGAGTTTGTTTATCTCAAATTTGGCCAAATATAAATTTAAAAAACAAGTTCATACTTTTCATTAATTTTGTGGACTTGATTTATATTATGCATCCCCACATGTGGACGTGTCACTGTTGGCTGACCAGCAAGAACTTATTTATATCAGCTGTGTGCGGACACAGGATGTTATTTGGAAGACCCGCCAGAAGCGATAGATTATAGGGACGGATGAAGAGAAAGAGCCAAGAAAATCTGCGCTGACAGCGAAACTTGATGATGATGATGATGATGATGATGATGAGTTATTTGTGTTAAATATTCTGTTTAACGCACAATAATTTGTAGATGTTTTTAATTTTCAGTTGTTTTATCACATAAAATTTGGTGAGGAAGCACGTGTATTTTCATTCCGAAAACGTGGCTCAGAGAAAAAAAGAATTTATGAACCCATCAGAGTCTACATATATAATTTTCTTAAAGAAAAATATCCACCTACTTTGACCATCAGAATTTTCCATTCACACGCACTTCTCCATATTAGGATGTGCTCCAAAAGAACAAGAATTTGAATGTCATTAGCGAACAAATTGCGCCACTAGGTATCATGAGTCGATATTATTCTGAGGCAGTCAGTTACATCAATGATTTTCTGTGTGTTTTTTTTTCTTCTGGCGTTTGCAAGCACATTTAGCGGGTTCGGCGATGGCTGACTAAAAAGAGCCCAGTATGCTGACTAAAAAGAGCCAAGTATGCTTGAACTTTTGTTTTCTTTTATGGAAAATGCCAAAGCTTATGAAATGCTTCAAGGCTCTTTTAACGGAAAAGCTTTAAGTAAAATACAAATGTACCCAAGTTGTTTTCGCATTTCAGACGTAGTGAAATATCACTTAAAGATCAGAAAACGATTTAGGCAATCTACAAAAAGTCGAAATAAAAACAATCATGAAAGACAACGCAACCAACGACAACAATTGTTTGGCCCTTAAAAAAACAGAATGACTGAAGATTTGAAAATGAAAGTCATTTTCTTCAAACTTAGTCTTTCGTTTACTCACAGACGATGAAAAAGCAAGCGCTTGGTTTGGTTTTAGGGTATATCAAACTTTGTAGGTTATCTAATACCAAATTCTTTTTATACATATATATTAGATATATAGGATTTGTAAACACATTTTCTTGAAAAACTTTTTAAACGAACCTGGGCTTAGTTTTTGCACACAGTATAATGGTTTTAAGTGTTGCTATCTAGTACGAATAATCCTATTTACTATTAATCATTTGTTTGCACAGAGCTAAATAGTTTCAAGTATTGCTGTGTAATAGTCACAATTTAACATCAGTCATTTGTTTGCACACATCTAAATAGATATACATAGGTAAGGGATTAGATTGGTTATTTCATTTTAAATGAGTTAGAACTAATTTGTTTGCACACTGGTAATGCTATTGTTCCAACATCGTTAAATAGTTTCTGTTATTTCTATTTAACACTATTAATTCTATTCAATATTAATCATTTGTTTGCTCAAAGTTAAGTGGTTACTAGTATTGTTATTGTCAGATAGTTATGTTTCACCCATAGATAGGACCCTATTAGGTGCCACTGCTCCGGCTTAGAGTAGGACTAGTAACAATGAAGAGGTAATCCACATTCCCCAGAGCTCCAGAACTGGGGTCGCACCATCAGATGGTTTAATGTCACATTCAGGACACTTTGAATTAGTGACATGATAGTTGGAATGGTTACTTTCTAAGACGTATTTTCTCTGATTAAGCTCTTAGTCATTTTTTAAAATAATTAAAATAATTGTAAAATTATTACGTTAACTAAATAATCTTCTAATTACTATAATTGCTTTTTTAAAAATGAAATATGAAAAGTGAAATGACTGGAGAAAAATTCTTTGAAAGAGAATTTTTGAATTTTGAGATTTTAAAGATTATTCAAAAGTTTTGACTTCATATATCGTGTAATGTTTCTGTTATGAAAAAAGTCTACCAAAATTAAAACAACTTCAATTATAAGCCCAAATATACTAAGTTGTTGGCCTTAAAAATGAAAAATATAGTGATATGTAATTTTCTTTATCATTCTGTATAACAGGAAACTAAATTGATACCTGTTTCAAACGAAAAGGTGCCTGTGGTGTAATGGTTATCGTCGTAGGAAATGGATACGACGACATGAGTTCAAAACCCTGGACGAGACTGATTGCATTTCACATAGCACTAATACTCTTGGGAAAGGTATGAATCCAATTATTCTCCCTCCAGCTATGGGTAAATAGTAGGGCAGACTAGGTTCTTCAGCCTTTGTGAGGCAACTAGTCTAGGAGAAGGAAGACTCTGAATTCAAACCTGTTAAACTCCGCTTAAAAATTGACCTTGTGTCATATCCTGCCCGAGCAGAGGGGTTGGTAAATATGGTTTCAAACGAAAAACATGTATATTACAATCGCATATCATTTTAAGAATTAAAAGAATCGAGGCAATAAAAAACAATCGACAGAAACATGGGTAGTCGACTGAAAAGTTCATAAGCTAACCAAAATTATGTAAATGAATGTGACCAAATGAGGTATATTTTTCAACTTAGCCTCAACTGCGGATCACATAATTTTTATATTGGTGTTGCTGTAGTTGGAGCTTAGTGGTAAATGTCATCAATAGCAGTTATAACCTTATCATATGAACTTTTCAGCTCACCTGTATACATATCTACGTAAGGAAATCATAAAAAGCGCAAAGATAAATCGAATGTTTTCTGTTTATCCGTTTCAACAAAAGTAATTTTTGAAAGATTTGGGCGTGAAAATGGATATGAGGAATGGACAATAATAGAATTACATTTGAACAGTAGAATTTTACGGGGGAATTGTGAAAACATTTATACATCCTGGAAAACACAGAACTATACACATACTTAACATCCTATTTGGTCTCTCTCTCTCTCTCTCTCTATATATATATATATATATATATATATATAACATTACTCACTCATTCCCCGCAACTTGCAGCGATGATAATTTGTCCCTCTCTCAACGAAAGAATATATCGAAACAAATGTATACACATTCGTAACCCATTTTTGCAATAACCAACGCTTTACGTTCCTGGCCTGACTTAACTTAAAAACACGCATCCACACGCACACACATACACCCACACTTATATACACACACATACTTACAACCACACATAAACGAAATCTTAACGGCTTTTTATCTGCATTTTGTCGCATTTTCGATTTTTGTCTGTATTTTGTCGCATTTTCGATTTTCAATTTCATTCCATCTTCTTAACTGCCTGATCAATGTTGTTATAAACTTCATGAAACCTTAGGTTGCAAAACAATATTTTCCATGGATTATATATATATATATATATATATATATATATATATATATACATTTATTTAGTTTGGTTTGGTTTGGTTTGGTTTTATGGCATATCAACCTTTGTAGGTTATTTAACGCCAAATCCATTTTTATGTAAATAATCTGTTCTATTGAAAATAGTTCAGTTTAGCATAAGTACACAGTTTAATTGTCAAAAACATTTCCATTTCAAACTATTCAAGCAATTATATGTAACAATTCAGTTAAGTGTAAATACAGTTTTAATGTCGAAAAACAGTTCTATTTCAAATAATTCAGTTAAGCATAAGCACGCAGTTTAAGTGTAAGTACGGTTTAATTGTGAAAAACGTTTCTATTTAAAGCTATTCAATTTACCCAAACAATTCCTTTTAGCATAAGTATGCTGTTATTTCTATTTAACCCATAGATAGGGCCCTATCAGGTGCTACCACTCCGGGCCAGAGTAGACCTGGGAGCGATAGCAATGAAGGGGTACTCCGCATTCCCCAAAGCTCCAGCATTGCTGGAACCTCACCATCAGATTGTTTAGTGTCATATCCAGGACACTCGTTGGGGGGGTCTTACCCCTCTGCAGAGAAGCAGTCGGTGTATTCTACAGCCCCAGCCGACTGGGCAATACATTTATTTATTTCATCATATATATATATATATATATATATATATGTATATATATATATATATATATATATATATATATGTATATATATATATATATATATATATATATATATATATATATATATATATATATATATATATATATATCAGTGTGTGGTGAAGCAAGCTGTGAGCAGATAGCCTCCTTTTTTAAAATCTCTTGGTGATTACGATTTATTTTGCGGATGTTTCTTGGTGTGAGTGTGAGTATATATATATATATATATATATGTGTGTGTGTGTGTGTGTGTGTGTGTGTGTGTGTGTGTGTGTGTGTGTGTGTGTGCTTTTATGAAATTTCGCTAAATCTTCCCAAACGATAAGCAATAAACAGAAACATGAAATAAAATCATAAAAATGAAAATGATGGAAGAGTTGTTGGTTAAATGAAAATGTTTTTGTCGTGTAAAGAACTTGATGAGTTTTACAGAAAACTGGCAAAATAAATTAAATTGAAGGATTTATAAATAAGTATTTAATAGGAGAATATATATTGTCCGTCAAATCTATGATAAAATGTCCGAAATAAAAACTGTATAACTCATAAATAAAAGCAAAGAAATCTAGAGATTAAGGTTTGAATAACAGGCAAATGTAAAAATTCAAAGAATCGGAAAAAGAAAGGATACTTAATGTAGTGAAGTGTTATCATGAAAAGATAAGAGAAGTGAAAAAATAAAGAAACAGAAAACTGATAAAGATTAACGAAAAGCAAAAAAGAAAACAAGGAATCTATGTAAATTAAAGAAAGATGTTGCAATTGCACGCACACACACACACACACACACACACACACACACACACACACACACACACACACACACACACGCATGCACACACACGCACACATTCTCTCTCTCTTGCTTACTCTCTCTCTCTCTCTCTCTATATATATATATATATTATCTCTCTCTCTCTAGAGAGAGAGAGAAAGAGAGAGAGAGAGAAAGAGAGAAAGAGAGATTATATATATATATCATCATCATCATCATGTCATGCCGCCAGCACGGATATCCCAGACCATCTCTCGCCACTTCTCCCTATCATTCATTGCCTCCGGCAGGTCTTCTGGGTTACATCCCGTGTCCTCACATAGCTGCTGTATGTAAGTTCGGGCTGGTCGTCCTGCTTTTGCTTCGCCATATGTGGGGGTCCATAGGAGTACGTCACTTACGAGCTCGTCCTTGCTTCTCCAGCAGTGTCCGGCGTGTCTGGCTCGTCTAACCTGCATAGTTTTCGTGATGGGAGGCAAGTGGCCGTACAGTTGGTGTCTCGTGGGGTGTTGTCGCCAGGACTTGTTCAATATTGCTCTCAACATTCTTGTGTAGTTGCCGTCAAGTTTCTTCTGCAGCCGTTTACTTAGCGTCCATGTAGTGCATCCATATAGCAGTATCGATACAACCGCTGCCTGGAAGAAACTGCGCTTCATTTCATCGGTCAGGTCTGATTTCCTTATATATATATATATATATATATATATATATATATATATATTTCTGTTCCTCTTTCTCTCTTAGATAGACTTAAATATCGATAGAAATAGAGAGTATAATAAAGAAATCTAAATATCTAATAAAAATCAAAGATGAAGAGAAGTAGTGGAATATATAGGAAACAATTTGAAAAATATAAAAGTAATAATGCAAAGCGAAAAGAGAGAAGATAAAAATAGAGAAGAGTAAATCTGTCGCTGAGTAAATTTGTAGAAGAAAATGTAGATGAAGAAAAGAAACAAAAAGAATAAATTGATAATGAATAAAGAGAATAACAAAAGCGAATAAAGAAATGACTATTAGATACAAGATAAAAGATTGCTGATAAATAGACTGAACTGATAAAACAAATAAAGAGAAAGTAATTGTGTAAGATAAAAGTGAAAAGGAAGAAATAATGTTAAATAAGTAAATCACTTGAATAAACTAGAAGCAGAAAATAAGTATTTTAATGGCTGGAAAGATGCTTTCAGAAGCATCATGGTTGAAAACTTATTCGAAATACAAAAAGAAAATAGTAAAGAAAAAGTAAAACGAAAGCAGATGTAAACGACCAAGACATTCAGGGAGAATTGTAATACAAGAGGAAGAAGAAGCCATTTGAGGTTATAAACCTAGAAAAACAAATTAACAAAAATAAGACAAAAAACAAACAAAAATAAATAAAAACTTCAAGAAAAGAAAATTTAAAATTTTAAGCCTATTAATAATTTCTACAAAAAAAAGACAAAAAAGAAAAACATACTAAAAATATTAAACAGGTATTAATATGTTAATGATTAATATATGTCAACAATAATCTGTATTTAGATAAAATGGGTAAGTTTTTGGTTTTCTTTCTGCATTTTTGCCTTTATATATTTTTCAAGGCTTTAAATTCTATTTGGATTACTTTAACTATGAAGACTAAATAAATGTAAATTTGGTCCATAAATAGAAAGCTGTTAGCAGGGATAATCATTTCTGTGACATTCCCTTGATTAGAAAATAGAATTTAACATGGTGATCATGATGTTCTTTACTCAAGCAGGAATCTATTAAACCATTTTAGATTGAAAATCTAAATTTAAAGAAGAAATATACACTGCTAGTTGAAGTATTCGTCTACACTGAGTAAAAGAATATTGATTACCGAAAAGGCCAAACTAACAGAAAATATTTAAAAAAATCGCTTCTACTTCTTTCGTTTTTATAAACTCTTTCAATTTCACAATCGCTACTGCCTGTTACCTCCCATCTCACAAACCAAGACGAACAAGACATGTAGGGTACAACTGAAGAAGCAGGGTCGAAGTCATAAGCGATGTTCTTATATAAACTCCTACACATAGACACATCAGTGTTAGCTGAAAAGTAAAAGTTTCCATCCATTAATTTTGTGTGGATATTGGAGGCCGTTTACAAGACCTGCAAAGAGAGATGACCGTTAAGAAAAGAGAGAGAGAGAGAGAGAGAGAGAGAGAGAGAGAGAGAGAGAGAGAGAGAGAAGAAGAAGAAGAAGAAGAAGAAGAAAGTGGAATACATGCTATCAGAATGAATGTTACTATAAAAGATATATCCATATAACAGAAAATACAGTTCCCTATTGAACATTGTATATAATCTTAAGTTAATATTGCTCTATGATTTTTTCACGGATGTTTCTAAAGGATTATTTTCTGATTAGTGAATCTTACATAACAAACGATTCAAATATTTTCTGTACGTATTGTTATCCATAACGAAACAATAATTCTATATAACTACTTCACTTCTTCAGCTTTAAGAACTATCTATTAACCTAATAGGTAAAAGTTTATTGACCGGAAGAATTATTTCGGTTATAAAAGAATTCATTATATTTTTTTCCTTTTGAAGATAGGAATTCTGCTCGATTATTTACACCTTGGTGGGATATAAATTTCTCTTGATTATTGTTTATTGTTTGAGAACCATGCTTGAAAAGAACCTACCTTTTCTCTTAACCTGACAATCATACATACTGTAATAAAAGACGAACAAAGTATTCGCTTTACTTAAGCTTATTCAAATATTACTTAGCTGAGATCCAGTTAAAATGTAGATTCTTTAAGTATTTTTTATTGCTAATCTAGGGGTAGACAACTATAGTTGGCTTAACCCTAACTACAAAATTTGGTAGCTCTATATCAAACTGGTTAGCTGTCTATATTGAACAAAAAGCAAGCAAACTCTTCCCGATTACTAATATAGATTATTCTCCAGATATAGAAAATGGAATCCTTCTGTCACATCTTTCAATATTTCCTAGTGTGTATTCTACTATTCTAATCCAACTGCAAAGCAGAAAAGGGAAGGACAATTAGAAATTTATAATGTAATTTCTCTACTTCAAAAGTGGATGTCCTCGTGGTATAATGCTTAATGTGCTGGACGGTTGAATCGTAATAGGCGACTTTGAACTCCAGTCGAGCTGTTACGTTCACTTTCGGAAAAGTATGAACCCCCTTATCCTCCCAGCTACTGTTCTTCTATAAGGATAGATTTGGCATTAAATAACCCAAGAAAGTTGATATGACATTAGACAACAAAAGACTAATCTACTTAAAAATGTACATCTATTTCTTTGTCAATGAGGTTATGATTACGCGGACGCGCATCTCCAACCCTCTTTGGAAGACGTAGCTCTGGGAGTGCCCGTGTCCTCTGTAAGAGTACGGATGTAACTACAAGACACATCAGCTTAATTAGCCGCGCATTTACGATGACTAGTTGATTTGGCAGCGCTAGGGTGCGATGTGGAACAGTAGCTCAGTGAGAGAGTTTTGACTGCATTCTGTGGTCGTTGGGTCAATCCTCAGTGGGAGAGATCATTGTATACATTGCTGATGAGACCTAATAAGTCCAAACAGGGCTTCCGTATATCCCATCCAGTGTTTGCCGGATTTTCCGGTCATGCTAATTCAATTTATAATTTAATTCCTCTAAAAAATGTACATCAAAATCAGAAACATCGTTAAAATGTTGAAGAGATTGTAAGCGTAGAATGGGTGGTGCAAGATGTCCCAATGTCTTCCTATTCTCTGCATAATCAGACAGAATGACTGGCTATTGTTATCCTACGTTTTAAATAATTACTATTAATAGTTCTGTGCACATAAAAATAGTTCTTCATATTTATAGTTGCATACGCAAGAATATATTTATCGCTATTTATATTAAAAAATATTTGAATCGAAAAGCATTGAAAAATACCTCTCTTATCTTCAAAAATCGCCTGAAATGTTTTGATTTTGAGGAAGGTGTAATCCGAATCCAAATGATTCCGAAAGTAGACATGAAAAAAAAGTAAGAAGAAGTTTGGAGTAGAGGACTAAAAAATTAATAATGATATATTTAAACCCACACATCAGAAATGACGTCAATAGACGGAATATGGGAAGATAAATAATGATTCATCAGCACTGAAGTTTTTTTTTTCAACTTGGCTATAAAAAGATTAGCGTTATTCATAGAATAGGATAAAAAGATAATCATGACGGCCTGAAGTTAAAAATTGATAAAAAGACAAATGCTGGGAAAAAAGTTAGAAAAGTTAAAAATGCGAAAGAAAAAAACTTAATCTAAAATTCACCAGGCAAAAAGAATTACAGATGAACTGACATGATTGTTCAAATGACATACAAGAAAGGAAATGTCTTTCCTACTCTCAGCAGTACTAAAAAGATGTAACAGAAGAAACTTCATTGAAACAAAATAGACCAGACACGACAGATTAGCGAATGACATTTTGGTGTGACGATGGAGATAAAATTGTCAATCACTACAAATTAGCTCAAGAGAAGTTTAGGAATAAAACCAGTTGGGTTGGAACGACGACTATCTGGAAATAGTACAAGCAGTTTGGATTTGATTATGGAAACCGATATCACGAAGTTGTTTTACAGATTAAGAATAACATTCTTTTGGACAAGAAAATTCAAAGAGATTATCCATTGAAAAATAGAAAAATAGATTTAGTCAAGGTAAAAGAGATGTAGATATTTGGTGTCACGTTTTTAATAGATAAAATCGAAAGTTTAAAAAGCTGAAAAAGATCATTGACTTTACCTGAAAACTAAAACAAAATACAGATATAAAAATAATGATTGTACCAATCACAAATATTGAAGTAGGAAAATTTCAAAGATCATCTAAAAACATTGACGAATGGTAAACATTTTACAGTTATTGAAATCAGCAAAAATATTGAGAAGAGTTGTGGAGTATTGATATTTCCATTGACGAGAGAACTATTAGATACTGATATGGAAAAACAATACACAATAACAACAATAAAAGTGCCCGTGGTGTAATGGTTATCGTCGTAGGAAATGAATACGGCGACACGAGTTCAAATCCTGGACGAGACTGATTGCATTTCACATAGCACTAATACCCTTGGGAAAGGTATGAATCCAATTATTCTCCTTCCAGCTATGGGTAAAATAGTAGGGCAGACTAGGTTCTTCAGCCGTGGCGAGGCAACTAGTCTAGGAGAAGGAAAACTTTGAATTGAAACCTGTTAAACTCTGCATAAAAATTGACCTTGTGTCATATCTTGCCCGGGTTGGGTAAATATGATAAAATGCGATATTTTCAGAAGATAACCTCAAGAATGTTTCAAGATTACTGAAAGTTAGATGGATCCTCTTAATTCAACAGATCTAAATAAATTTTTGTCGCCATATCTATCTCTATGTTGCTATTTAAGAAATAACTAGAATCACTGCATAGATAAATATGAGGAAGTTACCGGCGAATTAAAATTATAAAACAATTTCAGTATTGTGTCAGTAGTATTTGATGTGTTATGAAGTCTTAAGAAACTATTAAAAACGGATGGAGAGAGACGGAAATACAAATAGGGTATAGAAAAGAATGATAGAAATTTGGGCCGAATCCGTTAGATTTAATACAAGCCCAAGACTTGCTAACCAAGCTTGAATGATATTAAAGAAAGGTTGTTTTTTTTTTATTTTGAGAAACTAGAAATATATAAACAAGTAAATATTGAAGAATATGAACAAGATTCAACGATTCGAATCGAAACACTAAACACTGAAAAGGAAAAACCTTCTTACTGAATTGAAACGCAAAATACTGACAACCGAAATACTACAGACCCCAGCACCACAAAATAAATGTCAATGTAAGAAGAGAAAATAAATATAGAATTAATCAAGAAAATCATGACTGAAAAAAAGACATTACCATCCTTCAGGAACTAAGGCATGGAAAAATTTAAGATAGAAATCAAAAGGCTAAACAAATTATTACCAAGTATTCCAACGAGAAACGTCACTGAACTAAACGAGCTAATCTATACAAGAACGAAATTAGTCTAGGATAAAACTGGTATTCATCAAAGGAACCCGAACAAAAATGCCTGAATTAGAAATTAGGCTAGAAGGACTGATAAAGAAATTGCTACAACAATAGGAAATGCATAGAAATAAAAAAGCACACTGGGATATGACAGCATATAAACCTGACAATACAATTTGAAGAGATAAATCAAAAGATATTGGCAAAGGAAGATACTGGGACAGAGTCAAGCACTACGAACAAAACAAGACATATCAAAATAACGAAAGAAAATTCTACCATCAACTAGGAAGAGAATACACGAGAACAAAGTAACAACCAGATACAAAGGGAATAGAACAATTTTGGAGAAAAATATGGAAACAGAAAGAACATAACAGAAAAGCCGAAAAGATAAATAACATAACAGAATTACAAGGACTCAAAGAAGGCTGAGGTGAACATACATCTGGAATCGTTCAGAGCAACACTCAAACAATTACAGAATGGGAATACACCAGGCCATGGTCGCATACATGGATTCTGGTTTGAAAATTTACGTCCATCCACGACAGACTGGCTCTTGAACTGAGTAGATTCCTAGAAGACGCAAATATACCCAAAAGGATGACTAAGGAGAAGATTACCCCGGTCCAGAAAAATCCTTGCCCGACCCCTCCAAAGAGTGTCCTATTTTATGACACTAAACAATCTGACGTTGAGTTCCTGTAATGGAATGCGGAGTACCTCTTCATTGCCATTGCTTCCAGGTCCACTCTTTCTCGGAGTGCTAGCACCTGATAGATTTCTATCTGTCAAATAGAAATAAACTGTATACTTATGCGAAACTGAATTGTTGGAACTAGAACTGTTTTAACATTTAAACTGTGTACATATGCAAAACTGAAATGTTTTAATTAGAACTGTTTGACTAAACTGAATAGCTTCAAATAGAAATGATTTTGACAATTAAACTCTGTACTTATGCTAAACTGAATTGTTTGAAATAGAACTGTTTATTTGTATAAAAATGGAATTTTCATTAAATAACCTAGAAAGGTTGATATAACAAACAAACAAACAAACAAACAAACAAAACAAAACAAAACAAAGCAGGAAAATCTCCAAAAAGAAACTATCCTCAGAAACTTCTCTCTCTATGATAAGGAAAATACCAATATTGGAAGCGGACACAAAAATTAAGAAAAGAATACCTCAAATAAACGAGAAAACTTCTCGAAACCAAGCTCTGCAGCAGAAATCTCCTTAACAGGATAAACACCTGGACAGTCCCCTTGTAAGATACTCGAGACCATTTTTAAAATGAGTCAGGGAAGAACTTAGACAAATGGAGCAGAGGATAAGAAAGTTATAACGATGCTTTACATCCGAGAGACGTCATAGACTATATATGTCAAGAAAAAAGGAGGAAAGGGATGATTCCTCAGCATTGAAGATAGCATTGGTGCATCTATAAGAGGAGCCAAAGACAATATTAAAAAGAGCAAAGAAAAACAGTGGCCAGTAACAGCAGTGACAACACAAGGAGAAACAGAATAACTCTAATTGGGAAACAGAAAGGGGAAGAGAAACGACTGTATGGGTATTTCTTGCGACAAACGCGCGAAATCTCAATCGAAACGATCTGGACAGGGCTACGAAAGGAAAACCTCAAGAAAGAACCGGAATCTCTTCTAATAGCAACACAAACAACTCCATAAGGACCAATTATATTAAAGCGAAAATCGATAATACACAATAAAATAGCAAGAATAGATTATTTGGTGATAGAGACAAGACTATTACTCACTAAATACGCACATGTAGCAAACTAGCACAAAAGAATATAAAACTAGACAGGACTGGGTAGGAAAGATGATCCGTTAGGAATTGTGCAAGAAATTGAAATTTGACCATACTACCGAAACCAGAATCCTTCCAAGAGAATGAGTCGCATAACATTCTCCGGGAGAAATACAAATAGATCACCTAATCCAGGCCAGATGACCAGACCTTGTGATAATTTAAAAAATAATAAAAATGAATTTATAAAAAAAGAAAGCTTGCCATATAATGGACTTGGCTGTGAACCACAGAGTGAAAATCAAAGAAATTGAAATGAGAGACAATACTTAGACCTTCCTAAAAGAACTAAGAAAGCAATGGAATATGATGGTGATAGTGATACTAATTGTAAGTGGAGCACTTAGAACGGTTCCCAAAGGTTTGGAAAAGCTGCAACTCAGAAGACGAATCGAGACTATCCTGACTACAGCATTGTTGAGATCGGTCAGAGTACCGAGAAGAATCCTTGATACCTGGGGAGACTTGCTGTCACTCAAAATCCAGTGAAAGACCATCAGCTTACATTTGTGGAAAAAACTCACAAAGAGTAAAACAATAATAATAATGCTAATAAATGACAATAACTAGGAAACAAAAATGGGAAGAAAAACAACTCTATGGAGTTTTAAATGACTAATAGATAACATCTCACACAAGAAAACCTGGATGTGGCTAAGAAAGGGAAACCTTAAGAGAGAAACAGATTCTCTTCTAATAGTAGCACAAAACAATGCCATAAGAACCAATCATATCAAAGTGAGAATTGACAAGACGCTACAAAATAGCAAATGTAGGTTATGCAGTGACAGAGATGAAACTATCAATCACATAATATGCGAATGCAGCAAGTTAGCACAGAAGGAATATAAGACCAGAAACGACTTGGCGGGCAAGCTGATCCACTCGAAGATGTGCAAGAAATTTAAATTTGACCATACGAACAAATGGTATAAGCACAACCCAGCATCTGTCCTAGAGAATGACACACATAATCTCCTTTGGGACTTTGACATACAGACAGATCACCTAATCTCGGCCAGTATACCAGACCTAATAATAATCAACAAAAAAAGAGAATTAGCAAAATTGTCAACTTTGCTGTCCCGGCTGATCACAGAATAAAACTGAAAGAATGTGAAAAGAAGAATAATACCTGGACCTTTCTAGAGATTTGAAAAAACTGTGGAACATGAAGGTGACAATTATACCAATCGTGATTGGTGCTTTTGGTACAGTAACTAAAGGATTATTAAAGGGACTGGAGGACTTGGAAGAAAACAAAAGAGAACAAAATTGTGGACTTTGTTGTCCCGGCTGACCACTGAAAGAATGTGAAGAGAAGGATGAGTACCTCGACCTTGCAAGATATTTGAAAAAAACTATGGAACATGAAGGTGACAATTATAACAATCGTGATTGGCGCTTTTGGTACAGTAACCAAAAGATTATTAAAGGGACTTGGAGGTAAGAGGACGAGTGGAGACCATCCAAACTACAGCATTATTGAGAACGGCCAGAATGCTGAGAAGAGTCCTGGAGACTTGAGGAGACTGGTTGTCACTCAAACTTCAGTGAAAGACCATCTGCTAAAACTGATGTGAAAAACTCTCAAGGAGTAAATAATAATAATAATAATAATAATAATAATAATAATAATAATAATAATAATACGATCATGACGACGACAACGAGCCATTGATTTGCAGACTAAACAAGAATGATTCCGAAGAAATTAGACAGGAGAAATAAATTTGAAAACAACAAAGATAAACAAAAATCCTAAGAAAAGGAAATCATACAAGGAGACAATGGAATAAAACAACTGATAACGGACGATAGCACCAGAAAAGGCAGACAGTTCAAGTAGCAGGAATAAACCAAACATTATTGGTGAAAGAAAATAGACACAAAAATACCGGCACAGGATCCAAAAATACAAATAAAATAGGATATTTCAAAATAACATAAATGCATTCTACCTAGCGAGTGGAAAAACGTGAAGAAAATTTAATAACCGGATGCAACTGAAATAAAACCCAAAGAAAGCAATATAAAAGTTTGTAATGGAAATGTAGAATAAATATATTAGGAAGAAATATACCAAAGCCAAAGTTGTAAATGTCATGTGAGAAGAGGCAGAGATAAACCTGATAATCATATTAGCGAATGAATTAAATTAGATCAGAAATATTAGACTAAACAGTTTAGATAGGACTGACAATTGACTGGGGATTTTGCAATTGACTTGGATTTTATCACACAGGCCAATGGGATGGACAAGAAATTCAGGTTTGTCAGTGAGAAAGAAATGAAATTATCTAAAACTTTCAAATTCAAACACAGCATCCTTTTCAAGCAAAGGGACAAGAACATTTTACAAATAATAGACATTTCTGTTCCAGAGGTCGACAAATAAAAGTTTAAAGAGAGTGAAAAGCAATAATTTATGAATTTATGAAAATTTTGATAGAATTTGTAAAAATTAGTAGGAAATCAAAGTATTGTTCTTATCATTTTTATGCGTTTGAAAAGTGGAGGAAGTTGAGATCCGACTATGAATTGAAATCAGGGGAAAAAAATCCAAACGACTAAAATCAATAAGACTACCAAAAAAGTTCTGAAGTAATGGAAAAGTTAGTTCTCTTTTAATTGCAGGCCAAAATTACTGATATAAAAATATATAGAGAAAATGAACAAATAAGAAAGTTTCGTTAACTTTGTTGAAAAAATATCCAATATTTTTGGTGGACTGAAGAATTATGACCATTGAAACTGTTAAGCATCTGCCAAAAATGTAGAATATAGATGCAGAAATTTTGACTCTAATAATTATAATATTTGGAATGGTGTAAAAGACTTTAAAAGTGATTTAAAGAAGTTAAGAATTTCAGAATAATTGAAAAAACGAAAATCCTATCAATGATGAATACGTCGAGAATACTGAATTGAAACCAGGGAATTTGGGAAAATATTAAGCTAGTTGGTCCTTTATTATATTTTTCACATTAAATTGTTTATATTGTTTGGTTGACTGTGTCGAAGTATACATAATTTTCGATACACGTCTAAATATTTGATAAGTGGTCTTCCCCTGCCTAAATCACCCTGATAAAAATCACGAGCTCAATGTAAACGAAAAATGCAAAGATTTAAGTCTAGAATATTTAACAGTGAAATAATGAATCAAAATAAATTTAACTACAATAGAAATGAAGTAAGCAGAACCCACAAAACCTAACTTTGTTAAAGTCCAAGTATAAAACTTTACTTGAGTTCAAACTTAGAAAAATGTCTAAAATTTCCACCCCCCCTTTTTTTTTTTAGAATAAAAACTCAAGTTATGAGAATCCTACAAGAGTAGTACCGGGGATATTTAACTTCGAAACAATAAGATCTATGATCGAACTAGTGAGATAAAATTCCGTGACAATCAGATATTCGGTCACCATAATCATCCAGTCATTTGATACCAATATATAGACACGTACGTATATTAACATATCTACTATTATATACAATACAATATGCCTATATGGATAGGCCATGCAACCCGAACTTCACGACGAAACAAAGAGAAATTCAATTTTTATCATAATACGGTCGATATTAATTTCTTTTCTGAAATACCTAATAAGAATTCAAATATATACGTGATTTGTTTACGAGTAAAAGCCAGTTGTTTTCACCTCTCTCCCTCTCTCTCTCTCTCTCTCTCTCTCCTCCCCTTTTTCATCTTTCTCACAGTAAGTTTCTTTACGCAAATCTCTGTGACATTTCGTGTTTTTTCAGTCGTTTTGAAATTTTCTTTCTTTCCAACAAATTCTCTCTTTGTTTTCATTCCTTCTTTTTTTTAGGATGTTTAGTTATGAGCACTGAGGAACGAACGATGGACAGTGAGCAAAGATTAAATGTATAATTTTTTGTTCCAGTTGGTTGAAACTCCATTCGATGCATATGAAATGCTTTAGTTTGTGTAAGAGAACACATCATGTCGTGTATACGTTTTTTGAGTGGCACAAGAGGTTCCACGAGGGGCACGAGATAGTGAAAGATGATCACAGGAGCAGGAATGAAAAGTCAAAAGTCAAAGTCATGTTCTTCGATGTGAGGGGCATCGTTCACAGCGATTTTTTGTCACGAGGCCAGCTGATCAATCAGGAAGACTACTTGTAGATTCTGTGGCTTATGCTTCACTCAGTGAACGAGAAGAGACGAGAGTTGTGGTAGGAGAAATCATGACTGCTTCACCATGACTATATACCTACTCACAAAGCCCTGAGCATCCGGTAGTTCATGGCCAAGATGATCATCACCGCAATGGAACAACCTCCCTATTCACCTGATCTTGTTTCGTGTGAAATTTCTTTTCACCAAGCTCAACAGAATCATCAAAATATTCGTTTTAAAGGTGCGGAGACCATCAAGAAGGCCATAACGATGAAGCAGAGGGATATCCCGGAAGAGGCCTTCCAGCAGTTCATAGAAACGTTGCAAAAAGAATGGGAAAGTCTATTAGAATTGAGACGATTTACTTTGAAGTTGAAACCATATTGTTTGTTGTTTGAGATTGAAATAAAATTTTTTGAAACCAGTCCCATTACTTTTCAGACACACCTCATTAAATCTTCAATGGAAAATAAATAGAATTTAAATATACTCCAACATGAACTTACAGATATGCGGCCTTATTCATAAAGTATATTTATATGCAACTACGGAGACGTCTACAACTACAGACGGGTCAAGTCGCAGGCGTTGATACACATTGTAATCCAGAATCATATAAGCAGAAATATATGTAAACTTATGCACACATAGTACTGATATCCATTATATATATATATATATATATATATATATATATATATATATATATATATATATGTGTGTGTGTGTATGTGTATGTGTATGTGCGTGAATATGATCTAAAGCACATCCATAGACATAGAGATACATAGACACACATGCAGACAAATATATTTTGAGCTACAAATATGTACAAACACACCAATTGTATATATATATATATATATATATATATATATATATATATATATATATATTCCTAGTTATCATTATTGGCACCCTTTCATTAAAAAATATCTTTAGAAAGTGGAAATTAACCAATTTATCTAAATTTGTTTTATAATTTGCTATTCTTGATCAATATGAATTGTCAATAGACCGGAACTTTTTCACTTCATACGTTTGTTTTGGATATATTTTACATTATGTACTGAAATTTCATGGGTTTCAGTAAAATTGTTATCAGCACTATATATATATATATATATATATATATATATATATATATATATATATAAGATACCAAATTAAGCTAAATACGAGGTGCATACGATAAGTTTCCAGACTTTTTTCTTATGGGCATTTAAAATTGTTGTAGACTCTTGAGAATTCACTATGTTATTGCTATACATCTTATGAGATGACTGACCAATTTCTTATGATTTCAGGTTTAAAGGAACAACGACAGTAGGAATTGGAATACACCCTACTAAAGCCTGATGGTGAATTTCAAAAATGCAATCTGACACTTTAGAAGAATGATATGCAATAAAATTGTGTTTTAAACTTGGAAAAAATGCCACAGAAACGTATGGAATGCTTCAGACTGCTTTTCGACCATCTTGCATGAATCGAGCATCAGTTTTGTAGTTGCATAAGAGATTTGAGGAAGGCAGGGAGTCTGTGAGGGATGGTAAGAGGTGTGGCAGGAGTAAGGAAGTCAATACAACCGAGTTGATTGACCAAAGGGTTAGTGTTAGCGTTCCTTTTGAGGTTTTAAGGGAGTCCAGGACGAGATTCCGTCGGAAGAGGCCAGCACTCTTCAAATCGAGTCAGTGGCATTTCCACCAGGACAATACACCAGTCCACAACTCAATCCTTATCGCTGACTATTTGACCAAGATGGGCATCAAGACAGTTTCTCACCCTCCCTATAGTCGAGACTTTGTTCCCTGTGACTTTTGCTTATTCCCTAAGCTCAGAGGCTGTCGGTATGAGACAATTGAGGAGATAAAAGAGGCTGTGACGAAGGTCATTGACACGCTTACACAAGAGGACTTCCATGGGGCCTTACAGAAGTTGTTGGAACGGTACAACAAGTGCATTGCCGTTGGAGGAAATTACTTCGAAGGGGACTAGAGTTTCATGTGTGTACTATCAATAAAAGTGCTCATACGAAAAAAGACTGGAAACTTATCGTATGCATCTCCTATAGCAAATGAGGACTACTTGCACATACATTAATAGTGGCACATATATTTTAAATCTGAAAACTTCCATATCTTCATAGAAAAATGTCGTTAAAAGATAAGTTTAACCAACCAAACAGTCGGTCTCCCACTTTTGTCGACCATAAGATATAAGAAGAAAAAATACTTTCTAGATTTTTGCCCCACCACAACTGATTGCCTTAAAACAATATGGGTCTTGTAACATAGATTTAATGACCTGCTGTTTTCACTCCACTGTGAAGGCCTCCTGCCGCATGAAAGGTTTGAAACCTGATTGAAATTCCTTTCGTTTACTTTTGAACGTTTGTATTCTTACTCACATCTCCCGCTTTCACTCTATTCTGTTATCCCCCGTTCTCACCAAAATAAAAATGGCTGACTTCCACTGTGATTATTGATTGCTATTGTACTGTAATCATTGGCAGATTTGCGACAAAAATACAGTGTAAAATAAATATTACTATTATTACCGAAGTCTTAGCTAAGTAATTAAATCATTAAACTTGATGTATGTCGCATTAGGCAATAAATTTAAAAATCTTATAGATAAAAATCTGATGACAGATTAAAGATAATGTAACCAACACGATTATTAGATTAATGTAGTACTTTTGGGAAGAGATTTGGATATTTGAAAGATATGTGACACTGAACACACACACACACACACACACACACACACACACACACACGCATGCATACGTGCAGCCTTGCACACACATATGTATATATAATTTGATTTCATGAAGAAGAAATATTATAAAATCATCTCATGGACACATCTTGAATTTTTGTTCCTAATACTACTGATAATACAATTCCCAACAATAATAATAGGATAAATTTTACTTCTGTTCATATAACGCATTACAGTAATGCACCTATATTCTGAAAATTATTTGCCTTGTCACAAAATCCTTATGATCATTTTAGATTTAGAGAAAATTATAAAAGTGTAACTGTTATTATCGGAATATTAAAACTTACCTCGTGGTGTAATGGTTAAAGCGATGAACTGCGGAATCGTAGTACGCGAGTTCGTACTCCAGTCGCGCTATTACGTTCACTTTCGGGCAAATACCCTTGGGAAAGGTATGAACCCCCTTATTCTCCCTCCAGCTATGGTTAAATAGTAGGACGGACTAGGTTCTTCAGCCTTGGTTAGGCAACT
The DNA here is from genome assembly GCA_963585895.1 of Sepioteuthis lessoniana. Lineage (NCBI taxonomy): Eukaryota > Metazoa > Mollusca > Cephalopoda > Myopsida > Loliginidae > Sepioteuthis > Sepioteuthis lessoniana. The sequence goes on along the minus strand of OY757911.1, from coordinate 27,978,497 downwards.
AGTCTAGGAGAAGGAAAACTCTGAATTCAAAACCTGTTAAACTCCGCTTAAAAATTGACCTTGTGTCATATCCTGCCCGAGCGGAGGGGTTGGTAAATAGTACCAAGTAACAAAAAAGGAATACAGTGTAAAGAATAGTATCAATAAAAAGTTCGAATTGAATCTATCGTAATTCAGCTTAATTATTTTACGAAATAGCAATTGGCTTCAAACATGTTGGCTTTTGCCAACATGTCTTGTATACATGTTGGCTTTTGCCAACATGTCTTGTAAAGCTTTTGACTTTTTAAAAGGAACTATCCACGGAAACTATAGACCAATAATTTCTCTATCTATGATGAAGAAAATCGCAACAACACAGATTATTAGGAGAGATGAGTACATTTTAGCGACTATTTGCCTTTTTCCTTTTGATGGATTGTCTAATTAGAACATAAGCTTTTCAAACGGCTAACGTTTATCTTATAGCGTGCCCCATTACTTTTGATTAGATAATCCTACATAATCCAAGATAATACATATTTCTGAGCAGAAAACTAATTGCTAGTCAAATGGTAATGGCTAAAGTTGGAATATCAATATCGTTACATTGTTGCCAAATATTAAAAGAAATATCACAATGACAATGGAAACATAACTTATCTGAAAAATGAAATTGAATGCCTGTAGAATATTAAGTTTTGGTAGAACTGATTACAAATCAAAAATATAGCGAGTGATAACTTGTCATAGTTTTAAAAAATGTGCCTGTCAATGTGTATATTCTAGTGTAGTGTGTGTGTTTTTTGTCGCAGCAAAACAAGGAGATCGGAAAAATACTCCACGAGAATTATCTTGTATATTCCATTATCAAGAATAAGAATATTCGCAGTTGGCTCAGTGTGAGTAGCAATTAAATAAAAAAACTTCAGTTGAAAGTAAAAGATCTGAGAATATTTGTGAAGTATGATAAGTTGATTATTAGGAAAAATGTGTACAAAATTCTTGTTTTCTTTTTTAGTGTTTCCATTTATTTACAATACTGAGCATTGCCGTCCTAGCACTAAATCAGACAGGAAGAATGTTTATTACCATGAGTGTAGATTTTATGAAATAAAGCAGTAAATGAAAGTAAAATGATTAACACTGAATAATTTGCTTTGTTTTTAAATTATAAATATCACAAAAATAAAGGAGGGAAAGAAAACCTGATATCAAGATTTTTTATTGTCAGTTTAATACAATTTGTGACTTTTTCGGTTGAGAATCCTTTAAACGTTTATACTTTAAAGAGAAACACCAAACTCATCCTGTTAGTCACCATGTTTTCGATGTGGAAAAAAAATCGTGGCTTTGAAGATGCTCATCAAAAGAACTAAACCATTTTTAAAGCCAGTTGGATTTTGAACAAGAAACTTGCATGTTCTTTGATGAAAAGCAAGTCGTCATATGGTAAGAATAAGCATGACAACAGGCAAAGCTTTTTCGTTTAAACACAGAAAAAACCGAATCCAGATGATAGAAGCCCAACAATTAACCATAACACACAACTCTTAGACAGTTAACCGTGGACCCTATGGTGTTTCTCGAAAGCAGATTTTACCAGGTTTTTTTGTAAGAGTGTATCTTATGTAAATCATAAAAAGACAGAAATGTTAACTCCATGTCGAGAGTATCATTAGAAGATGACCTTATTAGGAAATTGATGTGTTTCTATTTCTTAATGGATTTCAAAGGAAATGTCTATAATAATTCGTAAGATTAAGCAGTGAGTGTAAGTTATAAGTAATTCGTGCAGAACAGGAAATATCAAAAGTTAAAAAAAGTATATATAATAATATAGTCAGTGAAACCGCTTTTTTGCTTATTTGTTTTATTGGGTTGCCTTGTGAAAGAAACATTACACGTTGTTTGAAAATTTCTCTGCATTTTATATTTCCACTTAGAATGAATTTCAAGTACAAAGAAGTAATAAATTTAAGTAAAGTCTAAGAGGTTGATCTTATTTTTGTATACGTGATCTCATCCTGTAACAAGTCTCTTCTGCATCGACATAATATTATTTCTTCTAGATCTCTTTAGTATTGTTTGCCCAGTCGGCTGAGGCTGTAGAATACACCGACTGCTTTTCTGCTGAGAGGTAACTATATGATGGTGAGGTTCCAGTAATGCTGGCGTTTGGGGGAATGCGGAATATCCTTTCATTGCCATTGCTCCCGGGTCTACTCTGGCCCCGAGTGGTAGCACCTGATTGGGTCCAATCTATGGGGCAAATAGAACTAAACTGCAAACTTATACTATACTGAACTGTTTGAAATAGAACTGTTATTGACATTGAAACTGTTATAACGCTAAACTGAACTGTTTGAAATAGAACAGTTTTGACATTTAACTGTGTGTAAGAAAAAACTATACTTATACTAAACTGAATTGTTTTAAATATAACTGTTTGACTTAAATGGTTAGCTTGAAATGTTTTTGACAATTAAACTGTGTACTTACGCTAAACTGGATTTTCTGAAATAGATCTATTTGTTTGCATGAAAATGGATTTGGCATTAAATAACCTACAGAGGTTGATATGCCATAAACCCAAACAAACACACAAACAAACAAATCTTTAGTATTGTTTGTTTCTTCTACATCACATTGGTATTGTTTGTCTCCTAATAACTAATATTTGTACAGAAATAACGTGTCAGACGTCATACATTCGTGTCGATGTACATTGTACCCTGGAATTTTAACATTAAATTCAAGTTAAGTATGGGTGTTTTGTGCAGTGTAATTTATAAGGCCATCGATAACTTTGCAGATAAGGCATATATCTGTTTATCAATCTATTGTCTGATGAGTCGAGAGAACAATGTGCAATGCTTGATGAATTGAAACGAGTGATCATATAGGAATTAGTCAACATTTTGAAAGATGAGCAGATAAAGATACTTAAAGAAACTGAGAAACAAACAAGCGGTGTTAAAATAATTATGATAAAGGCTAAACTGAAAGAGAACTTGATCCTCATTATAAAAATAACCGCGGTATTAATTTATCAGCAACATAATATATGATCACTCATAAACCGGGTGCATTTATGTAAACAATAATAGAAGGCGTATTTTTTTTCACAAATAATCAAGATTTTACAAGTTAATCAAATTATTGCCACTTTGCAAAGAGATGAAGAGAAATAAAAATTCATGTTAGGGATATTAGGGAGATCAATAAGCTTTCTGAAAATCATTTTACTCTTAAGGAGTTTTTCACACCAATAGTAACTGGAGGTTTTCCCTGGAGTCTGACAGAAAACAAATCTTCTTAGCTCTCTAAAATACTTCCAAGTATACTGATTTTAACAGTGCTGTGGTCTGGATGATATTGATACTTCCTCTGAACTCTAATTCTTTCATCCTCCAGGGCTCCGACTATAATTGTTATCACTCATACCTTCATGTTTCTTAATGTTTTAACTCTCTTGCAAGATCTAGGTGTTTATCCTGTTAAGGAGATTCCAACTGCAAAGCTTGGTTTCGAGAAGTTTTTTTTTTTGTTCTTCTAAGGTACTTTCTTTTATCTTCACTTGTTTGATGATGCCTGCTCCCACAATTTTTTCAGTTCTCTGGCAAAGTCGAGGTGTTTGCCTTCTTTTACTTTCACTGTGTTGTCCGTTAGATTAGCAAAATCCACTTGATGACAAGTTTATTTTCTTCCAGTTTTCTGGCCAAGATTGGCTGATGCGTTTTTATCTCAAAGTCTCAGAGAATTTTATGCATTTCATTTTAAAGAATAGCTTCTAATTTATGCATATACTATTTGTCAGTATGGTTAAATTTATGTTTATTGCACAGTTCCTGTGGATTACGTTCCCCACTCAGTTGTACCTGCTATTACTGCCATTTCGCAGTCCCGTACGTTAGTCACTGTACCAAGAGAATTTCCCTGAATCTGTTCTTGTTTCATCTTGCGTTAGTCTGCTGTATTCATTTATTATGTGATTGTTTCATCTTTATCACCACATAGCCTGCACTTAATATTCTCTTAAATGTTATCAATTTTTGCTTTGACTTCGGTCTTTATGGTATTATTATTATTATTATAATGTTTTTCACATCAGCGTTAGCTGATGGTCTTTCATTGGAGTTTGAGTGACACCAGGTCTCCTCAAGTCTCCAGGACTCTTCTCAGTATTCTGGCCGTTCTCAATAATGCTGCAGTTTGGATGGTCTTCACTCGTCCGTCAACTTCCAAGTCCTCCAGTCCCTTTAATAATCATTTAGTTACTGTACCAAAAGCACCAATCACGATTGGTATAATTGTCACCTTCATGTTCCACAGTTTTTTCAAATCTCTAGCAAGGTCCAGGTATTATTCTTCTTTTCACATTCTTTCAGTTTTATTCTGTGGTCAGCCGGGACAGCAAAGTCCACAGTTTTGCAAATTCTCTTTTTTTTTTTCGTTGATTATTATAAGGTCTGGTCTTCTGGGCGAGATTAGGTGATCCGTTTTGGGTGTTCAAGCCAAATGTCTGTTGCATGTTGAAAATTGACTGGCAGTAAGCAGACTCAAATATTCCGCACATTTCTCCCTCCGTGTGTAGACTGTTTTAATTCTATCCTGAATTTATAATGCGCTGCGTTTTGCTTATCGTATTTTAGCATGATTTCAAGTCCACAAGATATTAATGGCATAGACTTAACTTTCATTTTTCTTAGGTCCCGAATGAGTGGCTGATCTAGCAGGTTCTCTTTCCATATCTATTAGATCTATTGTTCAAATGGAATGATCGGAATGGATCTCAAAGATCCAAGGTATATTTTCTAGTTCTAGATCTTGCTATTTATTTACATGGCTAAACTTGACTATTTTGCACAATTCCTAGTGTATAAAATGTTCTTACCCCGTGGTGTCTGTTTTTGTACTCTTTTTGAGTGAGCTTGCTGAATGCATGTGGTTTAAATTATTGTTTTTTAATTTACAATGTCAGCTTGTATGATTTTTCTGTGTTTTTTTCACTTTTACAAAGTCTCATGTATTTGTTTTTTGGTGCGATGATGAAATATTCCCTTTCATTTTTCTTTCCGTTTAACATTCGCATAGTGTTTTGCTGTTATTTCGGGTGTTGTATTGAATATCAATTGATATATTACAAAGAAGGTTATATCCAAAATATTCAAACTCATTTTCAATCGCTTGATTTGATGTGTAATTTCTACGTAAGTTAGGCGGAAATGACTTATCTGGTTCTCTGTGCATTTCGCTACTTAGCTATAGTAAAAATGTTCTATTCTTTCAACAACTTCTGACGGGAGATTGACATTGGATACTTTACAACGCAGTGAAACGAAAGATATTACGGATCTGGCAAAAGGAACTAACACTAATCGCACTAAAGTTCTATCTTCAGATGGAGATTGGAAAAAAGTCCTTTCATCATGAACTTTTTACAGAGATAAGCAATTGATTCTACCCTTACTATTTCCAGTTAGAGTAGTTCAAAGCAGTTGCCAATGAAAAGCGCTTGGAATTAGAGAAAGAGCTTAATATTCAAGTAGGATAACGTTAAATCACATATTTCTTTGTTGACTTGGCAAAAATAATTATATCTTAGCTCAGAAGTTTTCATTTCTCCGTTGTATTCATCAAATGTCTTAATTTGATTGGTTGCAATATGAAAAATTGGTAAGATGAGAATTCGGATCATCAGAATGTTAGACATATAACTCTACAACTTTACATTCTCTTAATTTTCTTAGCGTTAAATTCCCTCTTAGTATCGTCTGACGCATTGGAAATTATTCCAAATTACAATTTAACATTAACGCAACTTACTTGTGTGAATTTGTGTATATAAATATATTTATGCATGTGAAACATCTGTAAGTCAGTTCAGTTTTATACACTTTTCTATTTAATCATTGTCCGTCGATTTTGTGATTTGGTTTAGTCTAGTTTCTTTGCATATTAACATTCATGAGTTATCTAAAGTTAAAGGCATTCCTGTGAAAGAACAGAAGGGGTGAATGGATAAAGGAGTTCATATACCTTCCCTCAGGGTATTTCTCCAAAAGTGAACGTACTGGCGCAACTAAAGTTCGAACTCACTTACTTCGTGGCCGCAGTCCATCATTTTAGGACTGATATAGGATACTTTGAATAATAACAGCCCAGACATTTTTACAGGTTTTAAGTATAACACTTATATTTTTACTTCAGTTTCTCCGAGTTTATTATATTGAGTTTCATTTCACATTGCAGATATATTTAATATTATTAGCAATCATGGAGAATAAATGTTGTATATTGACCTACGACCCGCCCGGGCTGTCAAATGCACCTATGTAAATAACAGGTGCATCCGGTTGAGGAATATCAGAATTATAACCTTGATAACGCGGATGGTTTGAATGAGTGCAATTGTGACGCCCACAAAAAGGTGGGCGTTGAACTATTATATAACTCGGTCAAGACAGGAAGTCAGGCAGTTGGAGATCAGACGAGTTAGAGACAAAATGTGGTATAGCAAGCCAGCACTCAGCAGAGAGCTTGGCCCCTGGGCCTCCGGTTGAGCATCAGGAGAACGAGAAAGACACAACGCCGATGGCCATAAGAGTGGGGATCAATATATGTTGCAGTTATGTTCGGTCTCCAACTCCTTCTCACACACAACCCTTTCGAAACTTTCAAATAAATTGAGAGGTATATTTTTTTAAAGAAGTCTTCGCTCGTTATTATATATTGCGTCGTTATGATTCAGCATGAATCTGCATATGACTATACAACATAAATACCAGCTTTAAGGAGATGTTTATTTGCGAACTATAGAGTGATTGATAGTCATTCTGAAACTGTTGGTTGTACTACTTTGATTACCTACAGGATGAGGGACAGTTAATTGTTAGTTATTGTTCGCCAAAGAAGAAAATAAACCAATATCTACGTTAGTAATATTTTTTAACCTGAAACAATATCCATATTTATCAACCCCTCCGCTCGGATAAGATATGACACAAGGTCAATTTTTAAGCGGAGTTTAACAAGTTTGAATTCAGAGTTTTCCTTCTCCTAAACAAGTCACCTCACCAAGGCTGAAGAAATCAGTCTGCCCTACTATTTACCCATAGCTGGAGGAAGAATAACTGGATTCATACCTTTCCCAAGTGACATCAGAATTTGAACTCGTGTCGCCGTGTCCATTTCCTACGACGATAACCATTACGCCATGAGCACCTGAAACATATATAATCCACTAGAGGTAATAAAAAATGAATGTTAGCCATTTCTAAAAAAAAAAAAAAAAAGCAGAAAAAAAATTAGAAATATGACGATCAGTTTGAACAAATTAAAAATGTTGCTCAGTCGGTGAAGATCTAGTAATGCTGGAGATTTGGGAGTACCTCTTCATTGCCATCGTTCCCTGTTCCACTTTAGCCCGGGGTGTTAGGACCAGATAGGGTCCTATCTATGGGTCAAATAGAACTAAATTGCATACTTATGCTAAACTGAATTGTTTGAAATTGAGCTGTTTTGACAATTAACTGTGTAAACAAAGAAATATACTTACGCTAAACTGAATTGTTTGAAATATAACTGTTTATATGTATAAAAATGGATTTGGAATTAAATAACCTACAATGGTTGATATGCCATGAAACCAAACCAAACCAAACCAAACCAAATCAAACTTGAAATGAAATTGGATATGTTAGATCCAGGAATAATTCAGAAAATAGAGAATGAGATTTTTCATCAGAAGGATCGATAAACATCCCATATATCATATACAAAAATCAGAAAAGTAAGAATCATACATCTTAACTTGAAAATCAACAAAAATTACTAAAATAGCCAGCTAAACTGAAGAAAGAGAGTAACTATATATAAACGCATAAGTGTTGCAGGAAAGAGAAAAACTACTACTATTTTTTGGAAGTAATGACAAGCTGAAAGGGAAATCTGAAAAGGAAAATATCAATAAAGTAGTAGAACTTATCGAAACGAAAAAGAATTGAATTTAAGATGGTGTCAGAATTGTGACTGCTTGAGAACATCAACTGGATAAAACGTCGAATGACGTCTCAAAATATGTGAACAAAATATCTAAAATGTATTACAATCTAAATATCTTCTTCGATGTTTTAATCGTAAAATAACAGCATTGTGTAATTTAGTAAAACTTTGATGAATTTTAGATATTTTTTATAATTTCCTCAACATTAGTTGCTATGCCTGCCATGTTTTGGCTGCTGTGTTTTCCGTCTTTTTGTCATATTCGTCAACCTTCCGGGAATTCAGCCCATTATTTGAATCACGGAGATATCTTGAATCACTTACTTTTCACCTTATTCGCCACAATTTTAAACGGGACCAGGGATTGAACTCACAACCTCGTTGTTTTAGGATATTTAACTTGACGTTTTAACCGTCTCAGCCATATGTCTACTGGGGCTACGGCGTCAGCTTTAAATGTGTAGAGAATAATAAGAACGCCTCATCTCATCTATATAGATATTTTTGTCAACGATATACTAAAATTCTATCATGTAAAGAGTCTATATAGAAAAATCAGATTCTTTTTTAAAAAATCTTCTAAAAGTGTTTTCACCCACTTGAGAATTTAATTCGAAGTCAATAAATTTAATGATTACTTAATCGGACTTTAGAAAAATATTTCTTGCTTTTTGTTTAAAATATATTGAAGATATGGTTACATTGAGTATCTGTTACTGATTTCCATAGGAAAAAGATCAAATACATTCCTTATTGTTTAAAGATTTCTTTGGCCGTTAAAATTAAGCGAAATTTATGAGATTAATTGATTGATCACTCCATGGGCATCAAAATGGCTATAAAAAAAGAAATCACTTTTCTTTAGGTTACCAGAAAAAGATCGAATGCTGGATGAAAAATTATAAAATAATTTCGGGTGTTACATGGTTTTATTATCACACAAGGATGTCAAGGGATGAAATTCTAATTTAACATTTTTATTGAAACTGATAATTGAGAGTCATAGGGACATAAAACAAATTTTATTTTATCTTATCTATTTAACAAAATATTTTGATTAGAATTTGCTTTCCTTTACATGTTAAAATCCTACTATGACAATTATTATTATTACTCCTTTGAGAGTTTTTCACATCAGCGTTAGATGATGGTGTTTCACTACAGTTTGAGTGACAGCAAGTCTCCTATAGTCTTCAGGACTCTTCTCAGTATTCTGGTCGACCTCTAAACTTCGGCATTATTAAAAACCATCCAAACTATAGCATTATTAAAAAGTTGTAGTTTGGATAGTTGATTCTTGTGTTGTTTGTTTTGTTTATAGTCACTGTAATTTGTCTTTCTTTGCTCTTTTTTACGTAGTCTTTGTGTCATCTTATCGACATATCGACGCTATCTTCATTGCAGGCGAGTCCTCTTCTTGTTTCTTTTCTTGACACATATAGCCTTTATATGTCATCTATGAAATGTAAGGCCTTATACATAGTCATTAGTTTCCTTGTTTCTGGTCCATTAGTTGAAGTTCTTACCTCATTTGCTTAAAGAATGGTCCCGAGTATCTTACAAGGGAGGACAGCCCTGAGGTTTATCCCTTTGATGAGATTTCTGCAATATAGTTTGGTTTACGTACTTTTCTCTTTTTCCTGAGATACTTTAAAAAAAAAAATTTTCTCATCTCCTCATGTTTGGTGGTGTCCGCTTCCAATATTTTCAAATACTTGTAAGTTTTCTTTTCTCCGAACGTTCTGATTTTTTCTTGGTTTGGTAGTTCTGCTATTATTATTATTATTATTATTATTATTATTATTATTATTTACTTACAAGAGTTTTTCACATCAGCGTTAGCTGATGGTCTTTCACTGGATTTTGAGTGACAGCAAGTCTCCTGGACTCTTCTCAGTATTCTGGCCGTTCTCAATAATGTAGTAGTTTGGATGGTCTTCACTCATCCACCAGTCCATTTAGTAATCCTTTAGTTACTGTTTTAAACGTACCAATTACAATTGGTATAATTGTCACTTGCATGTTCTATAGTTTTTTTCAATTCCCTTGCAATGTCGAGGTACTTATCCTTTTTTTCACATTCTTTCAGTTTTATTCTGTGATAAGCCGAGACAGCAAAGTCGACAATTTTGCTAGTTCTATTTTTTTGTTGATTATTATTAGGTCTGGTCTTATTATTATTATTGTTTACTCATTTGAGAGTTTTACATACCAATGTTAGTTGATGGTTTTCCACTCCAGGACTCTTCTTAGTAATCTGGCCGATCTTCATAATGCTGTCGTTTGGATGGTCTCCACTCGCCCTCCTATTTTCACGTCCTCCAGTCACTGTACCAATAATAGTCTCAGAAGTTTACGATTTTAACATACCCTGAACTTGTAAAAGATTTTAAAATCTTAACGTATCGAAAATCCGTGGGAATATCACCTCGAAAAATACTAGTCGAACAACTAGAAATAAACAGGCATCAATTTAAGGAGAAAATGCAAAGTAAAATAGAAAGGAATGTTTACAATTGCAGAGGAAATAAACCCAAAAAGATTAGTTAAAAAAAAGAAAACGAAAAAGATGCAAATCGTGGATTGCACAAAAACATAAACTACAGACATTCCAAAACAATGAAGGTGCAATTTACTCGTGCATAAACAAAGTGCCACACACACACACACACAAAGAAGAAGAAGAAGAAGAAGAAGAAGAAGAAGAAGAAGAAGAAGAAGAAGAAGAAGAAGAAGAAGAAGACGCTACAGAGACAAACAAAATTTCAAATGAAACATGGAGATGTTCAAAGTGGCACGGCAAAGTGTCAGAGTGGTTAGCGAAAACTAAAAATATATCTTAAACATCGATGAGGTGGGTAAATAAATTCGTCCATCCTAAAAATCACACTCCTGAAATAACCAACTAGAAAGCACAAGGATAGGATGAATTACACTGAAATTGCAGCAAGAAATTTACAGCAGTTTTGAACCGTCTGAAGATAGAAATCCCAGAATGGATGACAGGACAAGATTTATGTAAGAAAATGTACGAGTGACTAACCGATCTCGAGTTTAATCCTTCTGTGGAAAATAGGTAAATTGCAGAAAAAAAATCGTTCGCATTATAGAACACTTTAAAGAAAACTGAAGAGAAAAAGAAGGATCAAAATTATCTACTTTAAGAAACAATTGTAAAATCTACAGCTAACTTTATTTAAAACTAGAGAATACTTTGTTGAAGTAAATATTAAAAATGTAACTTTCTAAAGATATTCCTTTCTTTTGTGCAATTTATCAGATTCCTAATGCTACTAGAAAAGTTCATTTTGTTTTGTTATCAATTGATTTCTTGTGGAATCTACTTATATGAAAACTCAACGAGTATAAATTGCTAACAATTATTAGTCTAACAGTAGATGTATTAAAATTTAGAGTGTATGGTCAGGACATTTGGAGAAATGAGAGATATTGTGCATGTGATGGTATCAAAGATACTGAGAAAGATGCTTGAAACTTAATGAAACTGTCGTTTAATCTCTTAAGAAAATCCGAAGAATATATATATATATATATATATATATATATATATATATAAAATATAGATATATAGATATATATAGACTATAGATATATACTCCCCTACCCCCGTAGGGTTGAGTTCTCTAGCGAAGAAGTAATCGTGTTGCCCTTAGCGCCTTTGCAAGTCTCTTCGTATTTGAATTGAGATCTCGGCGGCCGTTGAACGGATGTATGTAAACAATAGTAATTGTGATTCATAACCGTTTAAAATGTACTTCGTAGCTAATATCTCCTTGTAGCTAAATGGTTAGAAGCTTTGGCTTGGCGTTTGAGTCAACCGGGTTTCGATCCCAGCTACGGGGAGGTACTGTCTAGCCACTCTGATGAGTTCTGATAGAACGAAACAGATCTGTCTGTGGATGACTATATATATATATATATATATATGTGTGTGTGTAGTGGGTAGAGTCTTTACCATTGGCCTGGACGACCGGGGTTCGATCCAAGGTCAAGTCATACCAAAAACTCAAACAAATGTTACTTCATCCCTTCTTGCTTAACGCTCAGTATTACAATGGTACGTATCAAGAGTAAAGTGGAGCAATCCAAAGAAAAGAGTAACGCCCTCCCCAACAACTCGGTGTAGTAGCTATTGAAAAGGGAGTCTTTGGGTCACCTTCGTCTACGTTCGCCAACTTTACTTACTTATTTATGTATAATTATTCATGAACAAAAGGAAAAGAATGAGTATCAAATATTGGCTGTTGCTGTTTCAGTGGACCAAAAAATAAAAGTGAAAGAAAATGAAATACTAAGTAAAATACAGAGCATGAAGTTTTTATTGCTAGGTATCAAACATTATGAAAGAGACTTGTAAATTAATTGGATGATATTTAAAAAAAACCTGAGAAAGAATCGAAAAAATACATGTCAATAATCAAAATCAGCTAGAAGACCAAGAGAGAGAGCTATACTATCAAAATATCTGCTTGTCACTTATTCTCCGGAGAAATCAATTGATTAATGGTTGTATAAATTCAAATAAATGACCAGTAAATGACCAGGTTTTCTAATCTTGTTAATAGTATCAGATTTTGACTCTTTTGACGATAAAAAGCAGACTGTTATTCATATATATATATATATATATATATATATATATATATATATATATATATATTATTTTTGAAGTTAAAGCTTTTTATAGTCAGTAGATATTTTATTCAAAGGTTACTTAAAATCTTCATCCTTAAAGTAATTCATTAGTAATTCCCCCATTATAATCAAGAAAAAGTGATAATCAAAAGGACATCTAAAATCTTCAAATTTTCTCACCGCTTTTTTCTAGAACGTGAAAAGATATTCTGGAAGCTTCCGTTGAAGAACTTGAATAGTCAGGAATGATAACTTTGAAAAGGCCAGACAAATGGAACAAGACTTTTACAACAGAAGCTTTATGTCAAAGCAATGTACAAATAGACTCAGAAAAGAACTCACAAAAATAACGCTTACACATACAAATTCCAACATAAAATAATTTTACACCTGCAACAATTGGAAGAATATTGGGAGAAAGAAATTATTTAATGATATATATAGCATCATAGTTAATACAGTTAAAATAGAGGCCCTTCAGTTTGGTCTACGATTTATCACTGGAATCGAAAAACAAAATATGAACTTGATAAAAAAAAAATACAGACATAGTGATTCAGAATTCATGAAAGCATACTTACAAGGATTAATTATAGTTACAATAAATTTTAACAATAATGAATACCTATTACCAAGAAGACATTTAACCGCACGAAAAGGTTTGTTTAAAAATAACATAATGACCACACCTTCCGATAAAGGAAGAAGTGTTGTCATTATGAACACAAAACAACAATAAATTAACAAAATTATTAGATGTCGTAAATACATACGAAAAAATTTCACATGAAACAATAAAAAATAAGGATAATTTTTATTAAATCCCATAAAAATTGTAATAAAAGAGATAAATTCTAATCCTCATAGAGCGATTACCATCCATTTATGCCTATGATATATGGACGTCTCAAAACACATTAACAAAATATATTTCTAAAACCAATTATTTAATGCTTAGGTAGTGCACCTCACAAAATAGCTAAAGCAATGAAAAATATTAAAACCTTTTTAGTAACTCATATAACAACATCCCTGGCGAACTACTTAACAAAATAAATAATAATAAGTAATTTTTAGCTAGTCTACACAGAAAATCATTTTATACAAATATTCCGGTAAATAAATGCGTTAAACTTTTAGAAAATCACCTTAAGAAAATGCCTTTACCAATAAACGAGATGAGCAAAATATGTATATTATGCACTGAACATTTCTTTGAATAATAACAAAAGTTCGCTTTACCCATGTGTTCACCACTCAGCGTTAATGTTTATCCGACTTTTTCCAAGTCAGAATGTAGCACAAGGCCATTATTTTATAGTGGAGACTACGCACAAGTCAAGACCCATGCAATGCAGGAACAAAAATTCTTGGCTCCGTTGGCATCCCCTTCATGGGGCGCCTCAAACGCTGAGCAATTATCTCAAACCTGTAAAGCAAGTAAAGCCTTGAGGGGACGCCCCTACTCCCGAGGCCAAGGGTTAATCTATTTCTAGCCACCTGGCACGAATACCAAGCGACTTCCATCGAGTTCAAACCAACTCGTACTGATCGACCCTGGCACTACTGAACGGTGGCGGCGATCTTCTATCTTGTATTTTCCTTTTAAATATATAACTCACAGATTCTAAATATTTTCGTTACATACGTAATATATTATTTATGTATCCACAAAATGTAGTCATAACAAAAAATACAAATAAATTAGATAAGTTAGAACGTACCATAGATTTTACCAACGAAATCGAAAATAATAACAAGTTACGTTTTTTCTTTAGATATATTATCAATAAAAAATAACAACAAATTAGAGCTTAAAGTTTATCATAAATCTACCAATATGAATAACTGTTTTCATTCTTACTTATATCTCAATATCAAAATAAAAAAAGATTGAGAAGTTGTGGGTTTTTATCTGAAAACCTTTAGGATATGTAGCCCCAAATATCTAACTCAATTATATCGCAAATTCTTTTGCTCAACTTCAACATCCCATGGTTTTTATACAATGTTCTAAAATGATTTTTTTTTAAATTCACAGACAAAACCATTAACAAAAGTATTAGAAATAAAATCAAAATTCCGAATGAAAAACCAATAGAAAAATATCATTTTACCAACTGATTCAACCACACACATAAAATTTAAACAATCTGTTATAAACTCTTCAAAGACAACTTGACAGATAATTAATTATAACAATAACATTAGTAAATAAAAAACAGAAACACACACACACACACACACATATATATATATATATATATATAAATTTGGTGACTATAGTCGAGGGCGACCAGAAGGCTCCCTTTTCAATAGCTATTACACCGAGGTGTAGGGGAGGGCACTTTTCCTTTCCCTGGTTTGCTCCACTTTACCCTTGATACGTACCGTATATTATTGAGTGTTAAGCAAGGAGGTATCAAGTACCATTTTAAAAATCTTTGGTATGACTCGACCTTGGATTGAACCCAGGTCTCCCGGACCATTGGTGAACACTCTACCCACTAGGGCAATGAGCCGGTTATATATATATATATATATATATATATTATTATTATATATATATATATATATATATATATATATATATATATATATATATATATATATATACAATACTCGTGATGTGTAATAGGAAATAGACACGGCTACCCAAGTTCAAATCCTGGATGAAGCTGATTGCATTTCACATAGCATAAATACCCGAAGGAAAGGAATGAATATAACAATTCTCCCTTCAGCAATGGATACATAGTAGGAGAGACTTGGTTCTTTAACCTTGGTATGGCTACCGGTCCAAGAGAAGGAAAACTTTGAATTCAAACCTGTTAAAACGCTTTAAAATTTACCTCGTATCGTATTCTGCTTGTGCATGGGGTGTTGTATATATATATATATATATATATATATATATATATATATATATAATATTTCTTGTAATAATCCAAATAAAGTTACAAAGTTTATGTAGGTGAAACATCTAAAACTATTAATAAGCGTATCTATGAACATAATACGATTTTAAATTTGGTGATTTAGGAATATATGTGCTATAATCAAACGGGGGACATCTCCACTCTAGACGGAACCCCTCTTAAACTAGTAGACAAATTCACGAAAACTATTCAAGTTAGACGAACCAGACATGCACGACACTGCTGGAGAAGCAGGGACGAACTCATAAGAGATGTACTCTTATGGACCCCCACACATGGCCCTGCAAAAGCAGGACGACCAGCACGAGCATACATTCAGCAGCTATGTGAGGATACGGGATGTTGTCCTGAAGACCTGCCTAGGGCGATGAACGATAGGGAGGAGTGGCGAGAGAGGGCCAGGGATATCCGTGCTACCAGCGCGACATGATGATGATGATGAAATTTGGTGATTTAGGAAATGCTTTTGTTAAATATAATCAAGAAACTAAGCATTGTTTTGAATGTAAACATTCCAAAATGATAGAATGCATAACAATTAACACGAAAAGTTTGTAGAATCCAACATATCTATTTATAAAACAATTAAACAAATTTAATTAAATTAGTTATACATAGATGCAATAATACTCATTTAAATTCATTTATATTCATTATATTTTAATTACACATAGATTCAATTATTTTGTTTTTTTTTTATAAACTTATCTCTGATTAAAAAAGTTATTTAAAATTTTTTCATAAAATGAAAGTGACCTCAGTTAAGAACAATTGTTTTAAAATTTCATTTTTATTTTTCATTCGAAAATATTTTTTCGGGTGAAGTTGTATATAAAACGTATTGGTGTGATGATGGTCGGATAAACTGAAGCTTGGTCGTATGTATCATACATCATGTGAATATTTTGTTTTTATTCTATTTTTTGTTATATATATATATATATATATATATATATATATATATATATATATATATATATTATGAGTGTGTGTGTGTGTGTGTGTGTGTGTGTGTGTAGTTAGGCAGCAGTCTTTCATTTAAGCATGTTTGAATAAATAATAAAGACACATTTTTTCCATATAATTTTATTTAGATCCTTTCATGCTTTCTTTAATGGGTCTTGGTTGCAGGTTGGAATTGATGGATGTATTTAGCAAAATTGTCCCGAGTGCTTTCGGAATTTTCATAAGCCATCATCAGGGATTGTTTGCGTATGTAAAGTGTGTTTTTAAAGAGTTTTGAAAGTTTTTAGTTTTTTTATAACATAACAAAATTACATGAACGTAGAGTTGGATAAAACTGAGATGTTGATGAATTTGATATATATATATATATATATATATATATATATATATATATGTGTGTGTGTGTGTGTGTGTGTGTGTGTGTGTGTGTGTGTGAGGAAATATTGAAACTTAGCAAAAATGATTCTGTAATGAGAAATTGAATTTTAAGTATAGATTAACATAGAAACTGGACAAAACATGAACCAGAAAATCCAAAACTAGAGCCCTCTTCCGACACAAAAGAACAAAATCGATTTAAAGAATTGAAAAAACGGAATAAAGCAAAATAAAATTAACTGGTAACCACAACACATAAAAATAAATAAAGAAATGTATAGAAATAAATAAATAAACCAATGAAAAAGAATCTCTCATAATATCAGCCCAGAGCTATCACAAAGACACGTTCAAAAAGATGGGAAAAAATTGGAAATCTGATGAAAATAATGAAACTATTCAGATGATACCAAATGAGGAAATTGATGAACATAATAGTAAAAGTGTTCGGGAGATTTCCTGTCACTTGATCTTCAGTTTAAGTCAGCAGATACGATAATTGGCTTTTAGTTATCGTTTTACAGTGATACGTACTTCGGAAAAATAAGGTTTTAAAAGTTTAGCTTCGGGTTACTCTTACCGCGTTCTGAACGTGGACTAATCTGAATATATTCCATTTTGGACATTCATTCTGTAAATGAGAACATTTATAGTCGTATTGACTGCAAATAGAAAAATGATATTAGTGAATGGTCGGTCAGAAGGAGATATAACGGATATATGGTCGGTCAGAAGGAGATATAACGATATATGGTCGGTCAGAAGGAGATATAACGGATACTTCAAAATATAGTCGTATTGACTGCAAATAGTCGTATTGACTGCAAATAGAAAAATGATATTAGTGAATGGTCGGTCAGAAGTCGTATTGACTGCAAATAGAAAAATGATATTAGTGAATGGTCGGTCAGAAGGAGATATAACGGATATATGGTCGGTCAGAAGGAGATATAACGATATATGGTCGGTCAGAAGGAGATATAACGGATATATGGTCGGTCAGAAGGAGATATAACGGATACTTCAAAATATTTCCTTGCAAAGTCTGTAAAAATTAAGCTCCTATGGACAGGAGCAGTCCGAAAACCTTTGCAAGACAATTTAAAAGATTGTGATTCGTAGAAATATTGAGGCAATTATGCCTACAGCTTTGCTGAATATACATATATATATATATATATATATATATATATATATATATATATATATATATGTGTGTGTGTGTGTGTGTGTGTGTGTGTGTGTGTATGTGAGAGAGAGAAGCGCCAGCACTTCCAATTTATTTTACTCCTTCGTTGCAAATAGATGGATAAATTTGTCCCATTGATACACGAACAAATAAATACCCTCCACGAAGAACATGGGATTTTTCATTCTCTTATTTTGAGACCCAGCAAGTCGACACTTTTCCGATTTCCCAATTTCTTATGGAAGATTTAATTGACCACTAACTTTAGAAGATCAAGTTCAACTGCCATATCACGAAATTTATGTCGTCCATGATTTTGACACAAAGCTTGCTCGAGCGCAATGTTCTCAGTACTTGTATTCAGATTAATGACGACAGTCCTAAAAAAGACTTGTAATGAAAAAAATAAAGGGACGCCGGAAAATTTCGGAATGGTCTCAAGAAGAAACCAGTCATTTGTTTACATCCGATTAAATCATTAAACAGTTCTATTTAAACCATAGATGGGGCCCTAACCGGTTCTACTACTGGGAGTAATGATAATGAAGGGAAACACCACATTCCCTAAATTTCCAGGCTGGAGCCGCTCTATCAAATGTAGTTTATCATATCCAGGACACTCGTTGGGGGTGAGTCTTACCCCTCTGTAGAGATTTAGTCGGTATATTTTACAGATTCTGATCGTATCATAAATATGTGAACTCATAATTCTAAATTGAATATTTTACGCACACGCATTGATATATATATATAAATATATATATATATATATATATATATATGGATGAAAACGTGACATTCCTTCTTGCTTTCAATGTTTACGATAGATTATCTTCAATTAATGATATTCTCTATGTGTTTTGATAATTTTTGCTTTTAATCAACGACGTTCCTTTGGTCTTTTAAATGTTTTTAAGTTTATGTACATTTGCAAGGGGCATCTTTTCGACACTTTTTGTTTTTACTTGCCTATTGTTTTCAGTTGTGTTTGTCATTTAATATCTTTAGAAATCACACACACACACACACACACACACACACACACACACACACACACACACACACACACACACACACACACACACACACGTGCTAATTCATCTATGTATGTATATATGTATATATATATCTAACAAAATGTGTATATATATAACATATATATATATATATATATACTTGTGTGGGGGGTGTATGTATATTAACAAAAATATATATACATGTACATGCAAACACTCACATATTTTTGTTTGTGACACAGAGAGAGAGAGAGAGAGAGAGAGAGAGAGACAGACAGACAGACAGACAGACGGACAGACAGAGAGGGAGAGACAGAGAGAGAGAGACAGAGAGAGAGACAGAGAGAGAGACCGAGACAGAGAGAGAGAGAGAGAGAGAGAGTTTAGCTGACTATTTAGGTATAGACAGTATATATGTTTGTGCCGACTGTGATCTATACGCACCGGTACACCTGCACCAACCTTGTCCACGTTTGTTTATCTGACTTATTACGGTGATGCGTCACGTTTTCCCAAAAGAATGCAATAAATAAAATAAAGATATTTCAAACAACAAATGAAAATATTGTTCTGCAAAATAGTGGGAATAATGAAATAAACATTGAATAATACTATGAGGCTTAAAATAAAATGCAAAAGAACTTATGGAATGTAAGTGTATGGAGAAAACAAGAAGATAGACAATTTGATAAACATAGAAAGGAAGAAGGAACTAAAGAAGTGTCATTGGAAGGAAAATATTACAGCTTATCGAAAGGAAGGAAATGTTACGGAAGATATTTTAAGAAAAATAAAGTTGATAAAGAAGAATGATATTGTAATGAAGTATCTATACGAAGTGGGAATAGTCTGAAAAAAAAAAGCGGCAAAGAAAAATTGTTTAAAAGAAAACCGAAAAGAAAAAGAAAAGAAAGGAAATTATGTTAAAAATTAAAAAAAAAAAAAAAAAAAGAAATCAAAAATTGAAGAAAGATGAAAACTAGAAAAGAAACAAATATATTGGAAGTTTAATCAAGGAAATATAGATATCTGAAATACGTTTAGAAAAAAAAGTACAAAAAATTATGAAAGCATAATGTATGACGCTAAATTGCATTTGATGAAGAAGCTCGTGTTCTGGAGATCTGCGGAGTGTAGTGTACCCCTTCATTGTCATTACTCCTTGGTACACTCTGACTCGGAGTGGAAGTACATGAAAGGGTCCTATCTATAGATCAAATAGATCTGTTTTAAAATTATTTGTATTCGATTGGACCGCGTGCAAAATTTTTTCCCCACTCGCAAAAGATCATTTAAGAAATAACAACAGAAAAAATGAAAATATGAACAACATTGAATGCGATTCCTTAACTTCTTAGCATAATATAACCCAAGATGGGTTGACATACCGTCAAAATCAATGAATCAATCATGAGGGGGAAAAGAGAAAAATACTGAAAGAATGAGAAGAAAAAATGCAGCACAGGAGAAATTATATATATAAGTAGATAAATCTTGCGACCGTAGTCGAGGGTGACCCGAAGGCTCACTTTTAAATAGCTACTAAACCAAGGTGTCGGGGAGGACGCTACTCCTTTCCCTGGATTACTCCACTTTACCTTGATCCTCACTTTATAATGCTGAGTGTTAAGCAAGGTAGCATCAAGTACCATTTTTTGAATCTTTGGTATGACCAAACCTGGGATTGGACCCCGGTCTCCCGGCCATTGGCAAACACTCTTACTGTTAGACCAATGCCCTGTAAGAACACAGATTTTGTTTGTTTGGGTTTTATGGCATATAAACTCTTGCTGGTTATTTTATGGCAAATCCTGTTAACGCACCCCCATATATATATATATATATATATATATATATATATATATATATATATATATATATATATATATATATAATGAATTGATGAAAATGAAAAATGAAACAAAAAAACTGATGGAATTTTTGTTACCCTCGAGTGAAATTCATAATTTTAAATTATGGAAGCCTAAAATGAGCAAAATATTGCTTCTTTTTTTTTCTTCTCGTCAACTAGAAATTCAATTTGTGATAGTTAAGAATAAAGTTTAAGCGTAATTTCATTTTGGTAAATGAAAGCATTTCAACATCTCTACTGTGTAGTCATTCTTGTATAGTTTTAGTTGCGTCCAAATCAGTCAAGTTGTCAGCTTATTTTGAAAAGGATAATGCCGTAAACAGGTTGAAATAAGAAAAAAATAATAAGAGAATAATTTTTATTTTATAAACTAAAGACTGAATGTGCAGTTAAATTTTTTTTAAACAGTTTTGTTGGAAATTTTGGCACACATATAATAAATTATCAAAAATACCAGAAGAAAATAGAATTAAAAAAATTATATTGAAAATAATATTCAAAAATAATATAGAAAAAATAATATTCAAAAGGATATATAAAAATAATATTTTTATCATTCAGGGTTTTCGGACAATTGTCTTCATCTTAAGTGTTATATTCACCACGTTTCGGCCAAAGTGTCCATCGGCTTTTTCCAGGTGTTTCTTGTCGAACTCAGGAGGCGACACAGAATTTCGAACCACGTCCTTCATTTAATCCACGGTGATCGCTTGCTTTGATTCCATTAACAATAACCGAGTACAAATTCCTGCATTGTTTCTCGTCTGCAGTTAGGACTGAACCTGCAACCTCCAGATGATTGTCACTTAGAAGCTTAGGAAACCAATGCCTACAGCGGTTACGCTATGTGTCCTGCTGGACGTATTTCTTTGTGAATATAAGAATAAAGATGAAGACAATAGTCCGAAAACCCTGAATGATAAAAATCATCAAGCTTCGTCTCAGAAATTCAGACAACTGAAAAATGATATTTAAAAATAAGTCTATTGATGTGTATTGAACTACATACCGTATACTTTTGTTAAATATACTTCATAATCATGTTTGGTCGCTTTTTGCTTTAAATGTTTTCTTAGAGTATATATATATTTTCAATCCTGTACGCAACTTAATAATTATAATGTAGGGTTCAGCTTTTTCAAGGTTGAATATTTTTCAAGGTAGAATATTACAACAAGTTAATATCAAGATACTTGTCCTTATTTATTTACTTTATTATTTTCAGTTAGTTATAATATAAATTTTATAATGACAGTATAACTTGAATAGAGCATAATGGCCAGTAAAGGCACATTTTTTGTAAATATGCTTGAACAGCTGATAGATAAATAATTCATATAAGATTTTAAAAAAAAAGTATTTTGAAATTTACTTCTTAATTGCCAGAAATTATCAAATTACCATGAAATGAATTTATTTAAATTACATTAGAATTATAGAAAAACACTAAATTCACAAGTGTTTTTATAATTGTTGGGCTCCAAGAGATGATCTTTAATTGCAAAATTGATCTCATTTGACAATTAATCACGAGCAAAACAAATATCTCCGCAGTGCGAGGGTATTTCAAAAAGTTCTCAGCCTCTCCCAGAAAGCCGTGGCAGCACACTACCACGTTTTATAAAACTAGGAAAAGCTGCCCGTGGTGTAATGGTTATCGTTGCAAGAATTGGACACGGCGACACGAGTTCAGATCCAGGACTGGTTGCATTTCACATAGCACTAATACCCTTGGGAAAGGTATGAATCCAATTATTCTCCCTCCAGCTATGGGTAAATAGTAGGACAGACTAGGTTCTTCGGCCTTGGTGAGGCAACTAGTCTAGGAGAAGGAAAACTCTGAATTCAAACCTGTTAAACTCCGCTTAAAAATTGACCTTGTGTCATATCCTGCCCGAGCGGAGGGGTTGGGTAAATATGATAAAACTAGGAAAATTAATTCGGATTTCTGTCAAAATTTCTTTACCGGTGAGGCCCATACAAACGTGAGAAGTGTTCGGCAAATTTACATCTGGCTGAGACTTATAAATTTTTGAACGCCCCTCGTACACAATAAACTTCTGGGAATGAAATAAAGTCATCAGCCATTATCACAATGTTCTTATAATATCAGGATGGAGTGTATAATTACAAACCGTCTGACTCTGTCCCCCATTAAAAAGCGTCGTGCGGAAATAAACATTGTCAACTTGTCCTTCTTCCGGCTGCTGACCTTTTTAAATAACTTATCTATTCGCCCGCTAGTACTATTCATTTACAATAACAGGAAAACCCCCCAAAAAACAAAACTATGGCGTACGCCAAGTAATTGAGAATAAATATAACGATATTCAATAGAAAAAATGTCACTGGTTTAAAAAAGAATAATGTCCGTATATTCAAATTAAAAAATAATGTTTATTCTATAAAATAGTTCTCAGCCTTCAAGGCCAACTTCAATACAGACTTAAAAGTAACTTCATATCATATCAAATGCTTCTGATTGACAGTAGCCATTACGCATTGGATGGCAACCTTCAATGTGTCCTTGGTATTTTAAGGTTGCTGGTTAGCCGCCTAATTGAAGATCCTGTCTGTAGATAAGGACGTGGCAGTCCCGAGGATTCAAATCTATCAGCTTGGACCGCTCATGTCGAGGGCAAAATAATCATGAAGATTCTTCTATCACAGTGATTTTTTCGTGACAGCGAAATTTTACATATATTTCATAAAAAAGTAAAGTTTGTGACCATTGTCGAGGGCGACCCGAGGGGTCCTTTTTCAATAACTACTACACCGAGTTGTAGGGGAGGGCGCTACTCCTTTTCCTGGATTGCTCCACTTTATCCTTGATACGTGGCTTTTTAACGCTGAGCGTTAAGCAAGGAGGTATCAAGTACCATTTTTGATTCTTTGGTATGACTCAACCTGGGGTTGAACTCCGGTCTACCGGAGCACAGGCGAACACTCTCCCTAATGAGCCGGTATATATTCCTCACTTAATCATATTTAATTTTTGTATATCTACAGAGATACTTTGCTGCTTTCGTTTATTACATGAATGAAAGTTCGATTATCATCTCTGCAATGACAACTCTCAATATCCTAAGGCGTCTTTGATCAAGGTTAATTTACACAAATAAACTTGTTCTTAAATATCATTAAAAAGAATTCAGCTTCTCATTCCGTATGTCTTCTGTGCAACTATACCCATATTATCTGCTTATTAATTCCTTTTCAATATCTTTTGAAATGTCTGAGCAGTTCTACTTCCCACTTTTAGTTTCTCGTTTTGGTGGCTTTGATGTATAATTTACCTTCTGCTGTAAATCTTTGCCGAGTCGACCCCGTCTACAATCCTGATCAATACTTTCTTTTCTTTTACCACCCAGGCTATTAACCACTTGTCCAGTGAATGACTATTCATGCATTGAAATAATTTTCCTCTTTGTAGGTTCAACTTTCTCAGTTCTTCTTATCTCTTGCAATTAGTTAGCCTCCGATTTATTTTAATATGAATAATATCTCTGCATTTAGGATTTAGGTGAGGTTATTATATTTGGAATTTCTTAATCAATAGATAATAAGTTATTTTCTTCTCAATATTTTTGCATCATTTTTGTTACTCGCTTATGTACATCAACTTTGTAATGAATCATATTTTTTTTTTTGCAAGTTACTCTTTTTGAATTTATCAGAAGCAAATATTTAAAAAGAAAGTGATTACTTGCAAGTATTTATTTTTCTGCATCATTTTTAATCTGGTTCATTTTGTCTTGTGTTGACCACTAAAGGATTCTGGTGTCCTGTATTCTTGTATTTTTTCTTTATTTACACATGTTTATTAAAATTTTCATCAGGATATATCGTATTTTGAGCAGCAAATCTCCACGGAGCCCATCTCTCTCCGACCAACTAATGGAGTCTCATCTCTCGGTCTTTGGTCTGTTCATTGCTGTATGACCCACAAGCACTGTGATAGTAATACGTAGCATCCCTACTTTTACATTCTAGTCTCCCTGGACGATCAGGATGTCCTTTCCAGATGTTTTTTTTTTCCAAAATATAGATGTTATGAATGACTGACAAGATACTAGTGGGCCATACAACAATGAACACACCAATGAGTTTCAGAGAGGTGAAACTCTAGGAGTCTGCCAGTTATAACAAGCTTTTGTAGAAATTACATTTGACTCTACAAAGCATCCAAAATATAGACATGACGCTATCCAGACAGAGAACAGGTTGATTTCATATTGATTAAAAAATGGGCTTAGTTCTACTTGAGCAAGAGCTAGATGTCTTTCGGGAACAAACGTTGACAGAGATCATGACATTGATGATGACTTTTTGACTCTACTTCAAGCAAATCAACAAATCGAAAGATACCAGACTTAAATTTAACCAAGACAAAGTGAAAAAATCCGCTAAATCATGATTAGAGGTAAGTTGGCACAACTCCTCAAACTAGCTGAGAAAGAACATGACCTGAACAGAATAACAGATACTTAATGACTTGGGCAGCTAATCTGGTACTTCGAAAATGTAGAAAAAAGAAGCAACCATGAATCGGCACATAAGTGACAAACGAAGGAAACTGAAGAGAAGCAAAAACTCTGCTGTGGAAGCAGCACTTTATAGGCATGTCAACAGCAAGATCAGGAAGTCCATGAAAAGAGAAATAGATGGATGGATAGAGAAAGAGTGCAATGACATTGAGGAACGATTCCAAGCAATCATACGAGACCATCAAAGACTTGAAAACCACCAGAAAAGGACGAGTTATTGCCATCCAAGACAAAACAGCGAAATGCCTCATGGAAGTAGCAAGACATTTTTAAAAGATGGATCGGGTATTGCTCAGAACTGTTCAATCACACCATCAGAGAATGATCTGCCGTACTTGGCAACCCTATTTCCAGCACCAGCATCAATGATAACCAAGACTCTACGGGAGAATATACAAGCTACCCTCAGATCCCTGTATGAATCTGCCGGAGTTTACAACATACTAGCAGAACTAACCTAGGCATGGGGAGAAAACAAGATCAACGCCCTCACAAACATCTGAAACAGAATTTTTTAGACGGGAGAATGGCCGACCTCTAGGACACAGTCCTGGATAATCACGCTGAAGAATGGAAACTTGCAAATCTGTCAGAACTACCACATTATTAGTCACACCCGTCACCGTTGCAAAGTCATGCTGAAGATACTGCTCAACAGAATGAAACCACTGGTGAAGACTCTCATCGCCGAAGAACAGGTTTCAAGAAGGAGAAATACTGTGCTGGACTTCAATTAAAGAATCCTGTGGGAGAGAAATATTCAACATCAGCGAGATCTGTACCATGTTCTCATGGAATTTAAGAAGGCGTTTGACAGAGTATAGTACGCAGCACAATGGGTTACCATGAAGATGTTCAACCTCTGTGCCAACCTCATCAAAGTCATTGAACCCTTTATGACAGAGCCATTAATGCAACCTTATTCAGTAGCAAAATAGACAACTGCTTCCGAACGAATGTAGGAGGCTTTATTTTCTCATCCACACTCTTCAACATCTTCCTGAAGATATTGGTGATTGACTTACTCGAAGACCATGAAGGGTGAATCAGTATAGGCGTCATTGATAGGTGATGCGGTGGAACTGGTCACATGTAGTAGTGCTTTCTTAACTTCATTAACTGTCTTATGGAATCGATAGATTTGTAGCTTTGAGGTTGGGTATTCTTCTGATATTGACTCAGCATGTAATTTAGATAAAGACCAGGAAACTCTTTTCTTATGTGTGAGATCTTTCACAGAATAATGAAAAGATATTTAGTGAAGCAATCTTTTTTTTTCTCGGACACGATAAATTTAAAATAAAACTGCATATTTCAGCTGTATGAAATTCAGAGCAATTTCAAAAACGTACGTGAATCTTTGAAACATTGTAACAGCAGAAGCAAATATATTAGAAATTAATAAACGTTTTGTTAATTTTAGATTAGTATTTCGCTCATTTTAATTTCGATTCCTTATTCACAAGTTAGCTCAATTGGCTGGGGCTGTAGAATACACCCACTGCTTCTCTGCAGAGGGGACCCCCCCCCAATGAGTGTCCTGATTATGACATTAATCTGACGGTGAGGTTCCAGCAATGCAGGAGCTTTGGAGAATGTGGCGTACCTCTTTATTGCCATCGCTCCCAGGTCCACTCTGGCCTGGAGTGGTAGCACCTGATAGGGTCCTATCTATGGGTCAAATAGAACTGTTTGACATTTAATTTGAAGGCAGATTAATACTAAAATAAATTATCTGAAAAAGAACAGTTTGATCATTTAACTGTGCGTAAATAAATGACTGATGATTAATTGAATTGTTTATGGAACTATTTAACTTTGTTAACCAATGTTTACGAATCATATACCTAATATATGTGTATAAGCTTGATTTGGCATTAAATAGCCTATATGGGTTGATATGCCATAAAACCAAACAAAATCAATCTTCACAACTACCCAGGCTACCATTTTATGGCCATGAATAAGTAACGAGAAAAAAAAATGAATTGATGGTTGTAGAATGACGTTCTGAATTATTACAATGATAAACAATTGAAGTTGAAATGAAAGAAATTCTAGACAGAACTTGATAATTGTTGATAATGTTTTGTCAAATAAAAAAAAAACAAGATAATGTTACAATGTTGTTGTTTTTGTTTTTCATGAAACTAATGTCGATCGATTTGATTTGCTGTTGACAACGAATACTACTTTGCATTCTACAGAAGGTGAATTAGGAAAAAATTAATTGGAAATTCCAAACACGATCATATTTTCTTCGAGTTTGAAGTTCTTTTTAAAGAACCGTAATCGTTATGCAGATCGAAGTTAACGGATTTGCTTGACTGTCTACTAATCTAATTTGTATCGTGTTCAAATTAATTACTTGGCAAAATAATCTAATTAATGGGAAATATATATCGAGAGTTCTTGCATTTTATAAAATTACGAACATAAATACATCACTTTAAATTATAGAGAATGAAATTATATAGAGTACATAAACAAACAAACATATATATATATATATATATATATATATATATATATATATATGTGTGTGTGTGTGTGTGTGTGTGTGTGTGTGTGTGTGTGCACGAAAGACTCACCAAAAGTTGTGCCTCCAATTTATTTCTCTAGAAAAAGCATTAGAGACATGGAGTACAGTAACACTGATAAAGAGAAAGTTTTTTTTGCAAGAAAATACTATTTTTTTGCATAGTAACTAACAACTGGTCATGCATTTTATTACTGGCAATAAACTACTATTTTTTTTTCTATAGCCACTACCCATTGACTACCAATGACTATGCATTTTATCACTAGCAATGAATTAGGGCTCATAAAAAGCTGCAGCGGACGACTCATTTTTTACATTAGTGATGACGGTGGTCTTATTAGGAAAATGTTTTCTGCGTTGTCCATCTTTCATCAACTCGGTTTGCTCAGATGAGCTGGTCGAAGCCTTCTTTATTTTTAGGTTGACAGCCGTGTTAAATTGCAATTGTTGCTCACATTGCTGTCTCCACTGCTTGACTATGCTCACAGCCAATCTTTCGTCAGTGTAAATGTGAATAAATGCATTTTTTCTTGATGGAGAAATCCAAAACCACTTCTTTTATGTATGAAACTATTCGACTAAAATGAAGAATAAGAGCAGATAGATTCAAGAGTAAAAAAAATTACTAATCATTTTCGTATTTGAAACCTTACGAGGGAGATCACGATAACAATATGTCTGAATGAAATATTCAGTCGGTCACTGAAAATGTTTCACATGAACATCACTCAAAATCACAGACAAGATCAGTAAACTTTGAATTAATAGAAACGTATGTGAATCTTTGATGTCAATTGTGATTCATTACTTTTGACATGTACTTTTTATTAACATACGTTTTTGTTGATTATTTTAAGCTTATTCTAATATTGTCATTATCGCTAAATGTCAGTCAGAAGTTGAAAATCAAAATTCATCGTTTTCACTGAAAAGTGTACATATCCAAAATATCTGTAAGCTGAAAAGAGGATACATTTCTAGAAATATAAAAAAAACCCTGACATTTTGTTGATAGAAATGCACGAAAAAAGACAACATTACGGGACATAGTAAAAGAAAAGAAGTTAGCGGCAGAAATTTACCAGTATCAAAAATAAAAGAATTGCTAATTGATATTTAATGCTAATGTTTGAATATTCTCTATTCTTAGCTTTATCTAAATAAAGATGACACTAATGAGGTATTTGTTATCAAATTGATCAGCTATGAATATTATGATGAAATTGTTAACTCTCAATTATATGGAGGCAGCCAGACACCATTTTTCATGAACGCTGTTAAACTGTTCATTACAAAATTTTTTAGATATAAACATAATACCATTTTATGAAATTTTTAGTTAAAGTGATTTTTTAGATTAAACTTAACGATCAACTTAGTTTGATTCCTGAAAAAGCAGATATAAATGATTAGGAAAAGAATGCGCTCATAGAAAACGTCCTTAGGAAATTATTCATGGATTTAGTGATGATTAATTCTCTTATTGAGATTTAGTTGTTTCAGAATAACTATAGAATATAAAATAAATGAATAATATCTTCAGGATTTTGTGATACAAACAGATCTCAAAATACCAGAGGACATTGTATGTCTCATTCTCCTGGACGGTTTCTGGGTTGTGCATAAGCCACTTGTCTGTATGAGTCAATTAATTTTTTTTCACTTCCAGTGGATTATCTTCTCGAACCAATTGTGTCTTGTCTTATACTCTTTTTAAGCTAATTTGCCGCATTCGCTTATTATATAATTGATCCCTTCGTCTCTATCACCCCATAACCTTGTCCAGTTGACTGTACCTCTGCAAAGGGTTAGACACCCCCAACGAGTGTCCTAGATATGACACTAAACAATCTGATGGTGAGGTTTTTGTGATGCTGGGGCTTTGGGGAATGCGGAGTTCTCTTTCATTGCCATCGCTCCTAGGTCAACTTTGGCCCGGAGTGGTCGCACCTGATAGGGCTCTATGTATTGGTTGAATAGAACTAAATTGCGTTCTTATGCTAAATTGAATTGTTTGAATTAGAACTGTTTGACTAAACTGAATAGCTTGAAATAGATATGCTTTTGACAATTAAATTGTTTTCTAACTTTTAAATCTATGTTAAACTGAATTGTTTGAAATTGAATTGTTTTTGACATTGAAACTGTACTTGTGCTAAACTGAATTGTTTAATATAGAACTGTTTTGATATTTAACTGTGTAAACAAAATCTGTTCTTATAATAAACTAAATTCATTGAATTAAAACTGTTTGACTAAACTGAATAGCTTGAAATAGAAATGTTTTTAACAATTAACTGTGTACTCATGCTAAACTGAATTGTTTGAAATAGAACTTATCATTTGTATAAAAATGGATTTGGGATTAAATAACCCAAATGCCATAAAACCCCAACTAACCTACAAATCAACCAACCAACCAACCACATAACCTACGTTTACTATTTTGTTGTGCCTTGTATATTTGTTCATTAACATAGTTGGTTTTTATGGTGTTATTTTGTGCAGAAATTAGTCTTATTCTACTTTTGTGCTAGTTGTTGCATTTGTTTATTATGTAATAAAACATTTCAACTTTGTCCAAATTAACCTAAACTTGCAGTTCTTTTATCTTTCATCTATCAATCTTTGTTTTAATTTAATCGGTCTTTATGGCATTGTTTTGTGCTACCATAAGAAGAGATTTTATTTCTCTCTTGAGGTTTCCATATCTTAGCAATGTCCTGGTTTTCATGTGTGCAAGCTTAGCAGTTTGTTGCTTAATGTATCCATACATTTCTTTTTCTTCCCTTTTTTCCCCTGGTTTTTATTTCCTAGTTTTTGTTTTCTTTTTTGTTCGTTCTTATGTTGCCATTACTGTTATTGGCTGCTTTAATTAGACTCTCTTTTTCTCTTTTTAGAGTATTTCTTGAGTCATTGTATTGATGCATCTACGCAGTCCTCAATATTGGCGAGTCCTATTCGTCCTTTTTTTCTCGACACATATAGTCTGTCTGTGTTATTTTTTTAGGTTTAAAACCTTGTCCAACGTCATCAGTTTCTTTGTTCTTTGGTCTATTTGTTTTAGTTTTTCTTTTGTCGGTTTTAAGAATGGTCAAGTGTATCTTACAAAAGAGACTGTCTAGATGTTTATTCCTTTGATGAAACTTCTGCTGCAAACCTTCCAATATTCCCAAGGACTTGAAATTTTCCTTCTCTCCAAGGGATCTAATGCTTTCATGATTTGGTTGTTGTATTCCTTCCATTGCTTATCTGTTTCTGCTTTATATGATCTACATAGCACATTTTTAGATTTCAAATTCCATTCCTCTATCCTGATTGTATATTCTTATTGTTTGTATCAGGGCCTTGAATTCTTTTTCATTTTTTTTCCAAAAATCTTGATATTTTTATGGGTCTATTTTGATCAGTGTAGTTTTTTTTATTCGTCATTCACTTCGGGTATGTTTCCTTCTTCTAGTTGTTCGGAAAATCTGTCGTGGATGAACGTACATTTTTTAAAACCAGAATCCGTGTATGCTATCATAGCCAGCTGTTTTCTAATTTGGTATTTTATTGAGAATTGCTTTTCATGAGTCCAGGAGTATGTATGCTTCAGAGGCCTTCTTCGAGTCATTACACTCCTTTTTAATATCATTTATCCATTCGGCATTTCTGTTCTCTATTTTCCCATGACTTTCTCCCTAAAAGTTTCGTTTCCATTTGCATTCAGTTGACTGGTTTGTCATTACACTTTCTCTGCCAACTTGATTCTACAATTTTCTATCGTTATTTTGGACGTCCTATTTGTTTGAATTGTTTTGTTTTGTCCCGGTATCTTTCGAGTTTCTTTTCTTCCACCTATATCTTTTGGTTTATTTTTTCCAATTGTATTGTCTGTCTTGTCCGCTATTGTCTTTTTTTCGATTACTTCATTTTATTGTGTCCTTGGGTATTTTTCATTCCTAAGTCCTTTCACTTTATTTGTTCTCCTTGTCTTAATTTTCATGAAGATTTAATATTTTTATTCGGGTTCCTTTAGCGTCTACCATTTGAAAACTGACAAGTTTTGATCCTGCATAAATTAAATCATTTAGTTCAGTTATGCTGTCTGTTCAAAGATTTTGATATACCTTGTGTAGTTTTTCGGTTTTATCATTATTATTACTACTATTCAAGTTTTTCACACGAGTTTTAACTGGTGATACATCTTTGGAGTTTGAATGACAGAGAATCTTCTCAGGTCTCCATGACTCTTCCCAGTATTCTAGTCGATCTTGACAATGCGATGGTCTGTATGGTCTTGACTCTTCCATTGATTTCAAATCATCTAATCTTTGTTTCCAAACTCTTGGAGACCGTTCCCAGTGGACCAACTAATATTGGTATCACTGCCATCTTTATCATATTTACCTTCTCCTCCGCTCGGGCAGGATATGACACAAGGTCAATTTTTTAAGCGGAGTTTCGCAGGTTTGAATTCAGAGTTTTCTTTCTCCTAGACTGAAGAACCCAGTCTGCCCTGCTATTTACCCATAGCTGGAGGGAGAATAAGCGAATTCATATCTTTCCCAAGGGTATTAGTGTTATGTGAAATGCAATCAGTCTCATCCAGAATTTGAACTCGTGTCACCGTGTCCATTTCCTACGACGATAACCATTACACCATGGGCACCGCCATCTTTATGTTGCCCAGCTTTTTTCAAAAACCTCTCCGGCAAGATCCAAGTATTTCTTTATCTTTTCGCTTTTTTTTTCTTTTCTCTCGGGGGTTTGCTGAGTGGCAAAATCCACTAGATGACAAGTTCACTTTTTTTGTTAATTAACTCTCAGTCTGGTCTTCTGGCTGGGATTAAGCGATCTTTTTGTATCTCAAAATCCCAGATAATCTTATGTGTCTCCTTTTCTAGGACGGATTCTACTTTGTACAAGGACTATTGAGTATTATTATTATTATTATTATTATTCAGATGCAGATGAACAAGAACTAGAAAAAAATTATGTCAGAAACTTTTTTGTACGTCAGCTTTGCGTTGAATCCATTTGACGATAAATTGACCAGTATTTTCAGTAAATGGGAATACTTCTTTTTTCCACGCTTTTCTTCATTGCTATTGAAGCGTGAAACTATGTTAATTTTGACATTTTCTAGCAACTCGAAATCCAACCTATCTTGTAGACAGTGAGGAAAACAAACTTTCCATTCGTTTTTCTAACTAGCATCGTTCTCCCTTCTACTCTTGCCTGGCTTATACTTATTTATTTATGCCGGACCTTGATGAAAATAAATATATTTCGTTGTCTAATCTTTTATTCATAATAAAGAAGCCAGAAGAAAGAGTAAAAAACTTCTCTGGAAGCTGTATATATTTATTTCAGTTGGAAATAAGATTTTTGTTGTACATTATTAGCGAATCGTAGATAGACAAAGAATGTGTTTTACTCGCACTTTCCTTTCTCTATTGTGTACTTTGTAAGATGTATGAGAGTATGTCAAGAGATTTTAGCTTTCGGGGCATAAGTTAAAACAATGCCAATTTCAGTTGACAAGGAGACAAATCTATGTTTTTAGTCATCGATTTATTTTGCAAACCATTTAAAGTGACATGATAAGTAAATAATTAGTTGTAAACAAAATCTGAGGTTTTAACCTTTTCTTGTTGTAAATTTTGTGTCGAGTTCTATTACGACTTAGTGAAAATCGTGACAGAACCACTTACTATTGAAATAAACCTTGCTATAATGATAATAAAAAAACATGAAATAAAATAAGTTTTTTATTGTACTAAAATAGGTATCTATACTTTACAATAATAGGTATCTTAAAGTGCTTATCTGGGGATTATTTTATTGAAGTGCTATATTAAGCGTTTTTCTTTTTATTTTATCTTTTATTTTACTGACAAAAAAAGAGTAAAATATGGGATGATATTCTTGGTCATTCAATATAACCAGCCTTACTTGATCAAGTCGTGATATAAGCACAAGGAATAATTTTAATCCTTTTTTTTACATCAGTGTCTACCATACAATTACTACCTCGATTTAAAGAGGGGATAGATAGATAGATAGATAGTGTTTGAATGTGTATGTATATGTGTTTGTGTATATGCCGACTTGACAACTGAGTATGTTGGTCGAACAACAAATAAGCGACAATCAACGTTTAACACAAATGTTTAGACACAAAATTAAGACCGCCTCGATCGACTAATAAGTGTGAATTAATCCGTTGAAAGATGAACTACACGAACAGCATTTTTCTGACAACAATACCGCTATCTGCTACGAAAAAGTAGTTCACTTCCGCCGATGTAAATTCTAATGAGTCCGAAATGGAGGCTTTTATTCATCCGTGGCGCAAATGCACAGTCATTTGAGGGAAAATATACTTTTTGTAGCTGAAAACTTGCTCTATTTCACATTACTATCAGTGTCTCTGTAGTTTCTGTGTAAAGTGTAATGTAATGAATAGTATTTCGTAAATCGACTCGATGTTACCGCTTAGACCCGATGGCGGAAGGAACGACAGATACTCTCGTCACAACCCCACCAAAAAACAAACTTCTTCCGTGATAGTGCATTTTTTTTTTTTCTCAAAAGGAAGGCGTAGTGCGGCTTTGCCCAGTCAATGAAGAAAGAAATACACGCTTTCAGTTGGATGGCAAAGAGAAGAGGGTTGACTTTAGTCTCACTATTCCATTTAACCCTTCGAAAGCGCATGTTCAACTTCCGAGGATGTGTATCTTTGAAATCCATCGAGACTGCGTTCTACGCGATTACACTCTCTTGCCCTTTCTTTGGCAGAGAACTACCTATGATCAGTCAATAATAAATTACAACTCCATAAATGTTTGATATCTAAAGTGTACGGGGTGGTAGTAGTAATTAGAAAATAAAATATATCGGAAACTTATCGAACACATTGTGTATGTATGTGAATGTGTCTGTATATATATATATATATATATATATATATATATATATATATATACGTCTCATCAACCGAAAAAGACATCGACACACGACTGACGAAGGCATGGATGGCTATCGATAGGCTCTCGATCATATGGAAATCAGACCTAACCGATAAAATGAAACGCAGTTTCTTCCAGGCAGCGGTTGTGTCGATACTGCTATATGGATGCACTACATGGACGCTAACTAAACGGCTGGAGAAAAAACTAGACGGAAATTACACAAGAATGTTGAGAGCAGTATTGAACAAGTCCTGGCGACAACACCCCACAAGACACCAACTATACGGCCACTTGCCTCCCATCACGAAAACTATACAAGTTAGACGAACCAGACACGCGGGACACTGCTGGAGAAGCAAGGACGAGCTCATAAGCGATGTACTCCAATGGACCCCCACATATGGATGTGCAAAAGTAGGACGACCAGCACGAACTTACATACAGCAACTATGTGAGGACACAGGATGTAACCCTGAAGACCTGCTAGAGGCGATGAATGATAGGGAGAAGTGTCGAAAGAGGGTCAGGGATATCCGTGCTGGCAGCACGACATGATGATGATGATGATGATATATATATTATCAAAACGTGCGTCCTCCAGGCAAAGGTATTTAAGTTTTAATGTAATGAAAATATTATAATAAAGTAGAAAGACGAACAAAATTGAAAAAGACGCATATAAAAAGATTATGCTCATTTTAATTTTAATTTTATCTTTATTGATTTCTGTATAAAATTATACATAGAATTTCTTTTTATAAGACAATAAAATAATAATAATGAGGAATCAATAACACCAAGTAATTATTTATCAAACTCGGATTTGTTTGAAATAGTATGAAAATTATCCACATCTTATACTATGTAAAACAATATTTCTTTGTGATATATAAAACACATCCCCGGAGTTTAACACACTAATAAGAGACGCTGTTATTAGGTAAATTCAACTCAGCCAGAATTTCGTAGCGACATTGTTAATAATGAAAATGCAAATTAAGATCAAATAATGATTGCTTAATAATACTTGAGACTCTAACGTAAATAACTATAGGAATTGTGAAGCTGGTAGTGAGGTTGTTTCTTTTATAGACAGAATCATTATCTCTACTATATCTATCTCTGTCCCTCTCTCTATATGTATATGATAAACATTAAATATCGTTGATACAAAATTGTGCTCACAAGTTATTGGCCTGTTAATAAATAGAAATACTTTTAATGCTTGCACTTTTATAATGACAAATACATAAATAAGGACTAATTATTGTGTGGATTTCATGATGAAATAAAAATAAGCAACAAATAATTTAAAAATAAAGTGAAAAATAAAATCTTATCTATTCGAATACGGATTGATATTTCATTATAGATGTGTATTCGTGGGCCATAGTATTTCATACACTAGTTATATAAAGCGAAATAAGGTTTTTTCTGAATATTCACATTAATCACACATCAAGGTTTTCAAGTATCTGACTTAATTATGAGAAAATTCCTTCCATCCCCGAGGGAGACTGACAGGTGTGAAAATTTGCCCAAAGGTGAGCTAAAAATATAAATCGATATTGAGTTCACAAAAAGGATATAGCTAACTTACATATGCACAAACAAGTTTATACTCACAAAAATATGCAAGACAAGACATTCACGTACAAACATACATATTCGCATATCCATGATGTTTTCATACATGCACATGAGTATATATATATATATATATATATATATATATATATGCACGTATTGTCAATCCAAAAGCGTGAATAAATATCTATAACAACTTAGAAGATACATGGACTATTTCACACAATTATTCACACACACACACTCAGAGAGAGAGAGAGAGAGAGAGAGAGAGAGAGAGAGAGAGAGAGAGAGAGAGAGAGAGAGAGAGAGAGAGAGAATATATACCGAATAAAATGATGGAATTTGGTTTTTAAATTATTACCTAGCATATATTATCCAAAAAATACGTTTAGTTCATTAACTAAAAATAAAAGAACTTCTGTAGGCTGTCTTTCTTTCGAGGTACTGGGATTTTTTCCATCAAGTAAATTTGGCTAAGACAGTGAATGTGATTAGTTTGTAGTACTTTAAATCAAGACAGAGTACAAGAGAAACATGCCTTGTCTTAGGAGATTACAGTTCCGAGACAGCATGAGTACTTTGTATTAAAAATAGATGGTCATGATTCCACTGTTACAGAATCTCTGGGCATCGGGCAATTTTTGCAAAAGTAGAGGGTCGCTGCTCTTATATCGTTACATAAAAATGTTGTTGAATTTACAAAACCTACTTAAAGTTGAGGACGAAAGAAAAATAATTGTCTCGCATTGAAATGAAGCAAGAAAAATGGGAGATTGTGAATAATTACCCGAAAGTTAATTTTACCGAAATTTTAATTTCGTTAGCATTCCTGGTTTCCTCTTTTTTCCCATGATCTTTACGAGATTAATCGAATATAGTAACCCAAAATTGCTCATATAAAGTCTATCTATCTATCTATCTATCTATCTATCTATCTATGTTGTGCCTTACATCATCGACACATTATATGTATGTATGTATGTATGTATGTATGTATGTATGTAGAAAACAGAAAAACAAAATAATCAAAGAGAAATGAATTTATTATAATGGAGAGTCAACGTTAAAACGTTTCGATTTTAGTAAATCTTCAACAGTACTTCGAGATGGTGAAAAGAATGTTGCCAGAACAACGATGGTCGTTTAAATAAAATAAAATAAACAAGAGAAAAGAAAAAATATATTTATATACAAAAAAACCCCCAATAAAAATTCAATAAGCGTTCGTTTTTAAATAACCGTTATGCGATTGGCACAGGCAATGGTGTTTAGATTCAACGGATTGAAAGATGATCAAAGAAAAATATGTCAAAAAAATCCTGAGAAAAGAAGAGAAGAAAAGAAAGGATTTGGTTTGGTTTGGTTTTATGGCATATCAACAATTGTAGGTCATTTAATGCCAAATCCTTTTTATACATATATTAAATTCAGTTTGGCATAAGTACTTTTTATTTACACACAGTTAAATGTAAAACCAGTTCTATTTCAAACATTTCAGTTTAGCATAAATGACAAACAGTTCTATTTGATTCTTAGATAGGACCCTATCAGGTGCTGCTTATCCGGGCCAGAGTAGACCTAGGAGTGATGGCAGTGAAGGAGTACTCCGTATTCCTCAAAGCTCCAGCATTACTGAATCCTCCCCTTCAGATTATTTTTTGTCATATCCAAGATACTCATGAGGGGAGTTTTACTCCTCTGCAGAGATGTAATCGCTGTATTCTGCAGCTCCAGATGAGTGGTCAAGGAAAGAAAAGAAAAAAAAAAGCAGAAAAGAAAGGAAAAGAAAAAGAGAGAGAAGAAAAGGAAACGAAGGAAATAAATAAAAAAAGAAGAATCCTTGCTATTTTATTTTATTTAAACATCTATCGCTGTTCAAGAATCTCTTTTTATCATCTCGAAGTCCTGATGAAAGTTTTCTAAAACCGAAACGTCTTAACATTGACTTTGGATTATTACTTCTGTAAGTATACATGTATGTATATATGTATGAATGTGTGCATTTTTATGTGAAATAATCATTTCTTTTGATAATATATTTTCTGTTGACCTAACAAAAATAGAATTTATATTCTGCGATAACTAGTAAATAAAGCGACATAACAATTTATTTACGAATATAAAATATTTCGGTGACAAAAAAGAAATTTAATATTTTTAATTTTAAACTTGAAGAATTAACTGACAAATTATTTATGTTTAAAATCATTTTAGCCAGCAGATAGATTACTAGGGTTTCAATATAAGTACCGGTGTAAGTCAAAAGTTTTGCAAAATCTTGGTAATGTGATGCATAATCCTGTTGCTCCGGATGCCCTAACCGAGGTCGTGAAGGTGACTAACCACACTGGACTGTGATATGCTGAGTTCGCCTGATACTCTCCGAGTGCTACTCGCCGGATTTGTTTCTATGGCTTGGAGCACCGCCTCGAAATCCAAAGTTTTAAGATTACCTGATCTTGCCTGTCTGTCGAGGTTCTTGCAACCCGAGCGAAATTACTTGAGCCATTTGGTTATTGTCCTCTGATTAACTACGCTTTCATATTTCTTACAATAAATGTTTTTGGCTGTTACTGCAGAGCTATGACCCAGTTTGAACTCACAGAGCAAACATTCCCGAATTAAACTACATTGCACATTCACATGTGCCGCTTTCAAAATACACACGAAAAAAAAGCAATGTATGAAGTGTCAATGGACCATCTACCACGATACAACCACTCATAATGGGTACCTACCACGAACTGAACTGTTAAAGAGACGCATCGCAAACTAACACGTACCGAAATATTACAAAACGTTTGAATCACTCCAGTTCAACTTAAATGCAAACACATTTACTTTTGCTGTAAATTGCATTTTTGACCACTCGGGTACAACAGTAGAGTATAAATATCAAAGTAGTACCAGGCGATAATTTAATGATTAAAGAAGGAAAAAAGGATCAAGAAAAAAAAGAAAAATGTTATGTCTTTAAAAAGTTATTAGTTGTCAGGAGCAACTTAAAACCAATACGAATCGAACAAATAAAATCTTTGCTGATGTTTTCCTCTTTTCATCGTTGAGCAGATATCAGAAACATCTGCAAATTATCAATCTATTCACTTGAGCCAATCAAATAATAGACAATCAGGAATAGATACTTGGTGAGTAATTTTATTTCTTATCTTTTCGTTTTCCTTCCTTGTATAAATCAAAGACTCATTACCCAAGACAATCACCGGTTCAGTGTGTTGTTGCCTATATCATTATCAACGAAGAAAACACGTATTAACTATTTATAATGAATTTTGTTTTGAGCGATTGATTTCTTGCATTCAGATCACGACTTTATTCTCGCTCTTTCATTCGGACCTATAACTTGGCTTAAATCAATAAAACTTGGATAATGAATGTGAATTCTTGGTATAAGCACATTTTTTTTCTTATTACTGCAGTTTTATGGCAAAACACTTATCTTTTCTAATTCTATTGATTACGTATTTCGAACAAACAGTAAATTCGCTCCGTAAATATGTTTTGACATACTTTTAAAATTACAATTCTTGTTTAAGTGCTGAAAAAAATGTTTGCAATAGTTTATTTGCACCGTTAGAAATATTTAAATTCGAGATTATTTCGATTCGGTTTCTTTATCTAATAGCATATCAACGTTCGAGAATTATGAGATGCAAAACCATCCTTGTATACAGACATTAGTGATGCTATTTAATCAATTGTCAGAGGCTAAGGTGCTCTTTTAGTTTCCTCGAGAGTTTGCTCAAAAGTGAACTTAAAAATGCGACTTGAGTTCGAACGCGCTTACTACGATGACGTAGTCCTGTATATTAGCCATAACGCCACAGAGACGCCCTTTGCTCGTTTTGAATAGAAATACATACCTTAAGTGGCATATTATTGATTCTATGCCTCTATAATACATAGAGTTTAACTATTATGGCACACAAGATATAAATTTTTTGAATCGTATAATGAAATGTGAGGATTATAAACTGATATAATAAAACGATTGTGAAAGATTTATTCTTATCAGTTATGAATTAGATTTATGTTTTCACAAAAAGTTAATCCAACAGTTTCACAACGAGAATATTTCAGTCTCTACACTTTATTTATAGTCATATTTTCATATAAAATGCTAGAGCTGTTTGGTGTTTTACGCTTTTCCTGTGCACTGCAGACCCCAACTTGAATCTTTGTTAACTTTTCATCGTAGTATTTTATCAACTTATTTTATCGTTGAATAATCCTCTCTCTCTCTCGCACACACACACACACACACACACACACACACACACACACACACACACACACACACACACACACACACACACACATAAAGAGCCTCGATGTATATGAAGCATAATTTTTACAACTTTACGTGCATAATTAAATCCGTGGATGACGGAGAAAAATGTATAAGAGGTTAAGGCTAAAAATTCTCTTCAGGAAAGCGAAAGTGCTTTTTAAAACTTCACAGCTTCTCTTTGGTAAACCAGAGCTGTCTATATCTCAATTCTTATACTCTGATTAAATGATTTATAAAACATTCCTTCTTATTACTTTTAAATTAAAGCAAGCACTTGTACTTCGATAGCACCACCGATATAACAGTCTAAACAACGTTTTAAAGCTGTCAGCCTATATGATAAGAAATGGTATGCAACAATCCAGCTCATAACATACTTGGCTTATGTGGCAAACCAACTGTAAAATTAAAAGGAAAACAATTCTCTTGTCAAATACCTTTATAATTAAAGACTTATGTCAGTGTCATTAAACTGAAATATATTTTGCAATCTATCTATCTTTCCATTAATCTAGTCGGCTGAGGCTGTAGAATACGCCGAGTGAATTTCTGCAGAGGGGGAAGATCCTTGCCCCACAAGAGTTTTAGATCTGACACTAAACTATATCTGATGGTGAGACTCCAGAAATGTTTGAGCTTTGGGGAATGTGGAGTACTTCTTCACTGTCATTACTCCCAGGTTCACTATGACTTGGACTGGTCGTACCTGTTAGGGTCCCAAATAGAACTGTTTAATCTTTTTCAGTACTTGAAACCACTTAAATGTGAGTAAACAAACAATTGATGATCAATTGAAATATTAGTATCAAATAACAATACTTCGAATCATTTGATTGTGAGCAAATAGAACTATTAGCGTTAAATAGCAAACGTCTTCGGCATAATTCAAACCGTAAATTTATCGTAAAAATTTATCGTAAAAATCCAACCAATCGCCTAACCATACAATTTTGCAAACAATTGATTATCGACAAAGTGTAATAGAAATGTAATGAACATCAAACAAATAAAGTTACACCCAGTCTAAAGTTATTAAGCAAATTACATAAACTTCAATAATTTAAATTTGGTACGAAAAACAATTGTCAAATGTTAAACAAACAATTAAAATATCAAAACAAAGTCTGAGTTAAAATTTTATACAACATAAGATTTTAGCTTAGGCTTTATTTTGATCTGTTTTATTGAAGCTATTGAAGTAATTTGATGTATGCTGAAAAAAACTGCCGTCTAAGGTTATTAGGTAAAACCAGATAATCACATTTTACTTCAATAAAAAGGTAATCAGGAAACAGAACAAATAACAAACACATACAAGTATTTAAAACCTTTACATTTTAATATCGTGATTCTTTTTCACAATAACAGCCAGTAATCTATTATCTATTGATTTTGTAATTTTTTCTTCAGCAAGTTTAATTTTCGATATGGTAATTTTAATTGCTTTCCATTGGTTTGCTTTGTGGTTATATTGTTTGCGATCTTCGTGTAATTTCATCTTCATAATTCACTACACGTTTTCAATCGGATTCAGATCAGGACTTGATGGTGGCCATTTCATTATCTTCTCTCGTGCAAATCATTTATGCTCAAATAATTTACGGGTAAGATTAGATACTCGAGAAGAAGTATTGTCGTGCATAAATACACACTTAATTTGAAACTGCAAGACTGCGTCTTGTACCATGAAAAGAATATCATGTTTATAAAATTATGATGTATAGCCCTGTTCAGTTAAACTCCTACACCAACTTTGAATTATGTAATATTAGCTTAGTTGACAATTCCTGTCCATATCATCACACTACCACCTTGTTGCCTTCTTTTAATTACAGTCAGATCTGAACTGAAAAATTCCATCCTTTGGCACATCCATCAGGTCCATCAAATATCACTTGAAATTTATCCGAAAAAATTACTTTAGAAAATTCAATTTTTATATATTTCTTGGTCTAATTTTGACGCTTTAAAATATTTACTTTAGTGAGAGGGTGTTGCCGATATTTTAAAGATCCTAATTCACAAAGTATAAGACATCTTTTGTCTTGACTCCCTCAATTTCATTAATTTTATTTTCTATTTTTTAGCTGTTTTAGATCATTTCCTTTACTCATGTCCCAACATATCATGGAAATGAAGAAAAATTGTTCTAATTAGATTTCAGAGGTCTTAAGCTAATATTAGTTTAATCTGCATACTAACTTCCGTCTTTTCATTTTCGTAAATTCCAAATATCCTAAAAACTGAACGTTAAGAATAGCAGAAAATTTGTTTAAATACTTTTCTAAGAGTTGAAACTGACGACTTTAAATTTGACGAATATTTGTTCGAAAGCTTTGGGGTTATTGTGGTTTATTTGATTTGCGTAATAAATTTATACAGGCTGTACATCAATCAAACGTTTATAAATGAATAAGATTTTGGCATTAGATTGCACATAAGGAATAGATATGCCATAAAATAACTGAATCTATCTATCTATCTATCTATCTATCTATCTATCTCGACTTTGGCGAGAAAAGTCTGAGTATGGGAATATAATCAGAAATAAACTTTCCATGTAATAATGTCGAGCAAAATGTAAAAAAGAAAAGAAAAGAAAAGAAAAGAAAAACATAAGTAAAATAATATATACATATATATATATATATATATATATATATATATATATATATATATATATATATATATATATGGAAAAAAATGGCAAAAATATATATAAGTAAAATTAAATAAATTTATGAATGCAAATAAAATGAAAATTTCTCTCTCCCCACTCTCTCTCT
Organism: Sepioteuthis lessoniana; assembly: GCA_963585895.1. Taxonomy (NCBI): domain Eukaryota; kingdom Metazoa; phylum Mollusca; class Cephalopoda; order Myopsida; family Loliginidae; genus Sepioteuthis; species Sepioteuthis lessoniana. Next base: position 27,934,761 of record OY757911.1, on the reverse strand, counting down.
CTCTCTCTCTCTACATATATATATATATCTTTCTATATCTATTTTCTCTCTCCCTCCCTTACTCTGAGTTGCGATGAAGAAGTTAAAATAAACAAATCCTTACACCCATTCCATACCTTTTTACGTGATAGTCATGGTGGTCTCTGACAGACAACCGTATGACATGACTTTGATGTCTGCTTGTGTGTGTGGCTTCAAATAAAAAAGTAACAAGTCCTGTGTTGTTGGCGTCATCATCTGGAGATTCGATTGAGGTACCGAAATCTGATGAACAGGCAGTGTTAGAGATAACCCTAACCCTAACTTCCACAGATGCATAAGATTCAAAATATAAAGGAGCAAACAGTTATTCTGAGTCAGTATTTTTATGATCGTCTACTGAATCCCGTGCAGAGAAGATTCCTCTTCAGTCCCTTAAAAAGAAATAGCAAGAACAGAACCATGCAAAAGAATACTACATAGAAGCAGATATCAAAAACAATCAACCATAGGAAACGGACTTTTTGAATTCACTCCTAAAGCGGATATATTAAACCTTTTACTATTCATAATAAATGTTACATAGTTTGTCGTATCTTTTACTCGTGTTGTCTATAATTTGATTGGAGATTTCACAATCATCAGAAATAATACTGGGAAATAAAATCGTCCAAACACATGTCAGAATCGTATATATATATATATATATATATATATATATATATATATATATATATATATATACACAGGGTGCAGAAGAAAAATATGGAATAATTTTTAAAACCTTTCTTTTCAGTCTGATTTGTTCAATAAAAAGAGCAAAAACAAAAACAAAATAAAAACGCGGTAAATCTAAATTTTCATGCTTAGCTTTATTATTAAAGCACTTTTTCTTTTTTATTAGAATTCAACCCAATATGAGTGATTGGTTTCTTTGTTTAATGGCATATCAACCTTTGTAGGTTATTTAATGCCAAATCTATTCTCCTAGCTGGGAGGATAAGGGGTTCATACCTTTCCCAAGGGTATTTGCCCGAAAGTGAACGTAATAGCGCGACTGGAATACGAACTCGCTTACTACGATTCCACAGTCCATCGCTTTAAACATCACACCACGAGGACACCCCCTCCAATATGAGTGAGCAAGAAAAGAAATGACAAAGAATCTATGATTTGCTTAACACCGAAAACAAGCCCCCCCCAAGATTCCGAAATAATTGGAGTTTCTTTATGGCCTCTGTCAAGCCCGGACATTCACCTTCTTGATTACACTATATGGGGCGTTTTAGAAAATAAATCGTATGCAACTTTCCATCGAAATATTGGTTCACTTGAGACAGCTATTGAGGAGGAATGGAATAAAATGTCTGAAAATATATTTTGAAGGCATGCAAATCGTTTCGAAAGCGTTTTGATAAGATAATTGAAAAAAAAAAATGGTGGCTATAAACAGTAAATTTACTGTTTTGTGCCTATCTTCTTATTTTGTTTATTTTTCAAAGTCAAAATTAATCTTGTTTTATAATTATTTCATAATTATTTTATCTTTACACTAGAATATTCTTAATTTTGCTTCTTCACCCTATATATATATATATATATATATATATATATATATATATATATATATATATATATATATATATATCAGTTTAATTTGTTTTTGCTTGTAATTACTGGTAATATTTAGAAAGTACTCGTTGTCCTCGAGACAGAGCTATATTATTATTGCTAAGATCGAAGAAAATACAAATTAGAAACGTTTATTGCGAGGATTACTTAGTGTTACTTTAACTTTTAGCCAACTGTCGTTATAGTTTTCTTTATGTCTATTGTATAAGAATATTATATATAAATGCGGCACGAGACTGATAATTTTGGGAAGGAGAAAGTACTGGTCTTCAACTATCTTAAGTAGACATTTTCACTGCTCCTACAATAAAGCATATTTTAAAAAATATATGTTAAATCTAGAAATCCTAAAAAATGTAAAGAGAAAGAAAAGAAAGAAAAAACGAAGAAGAAATTTCAAATTTGTCAGTTTCTGTGTCTATTTTTTGTCAAAAAAAGCTTTTAGTTAAGTAAAGAGCTGTCGAAATTTTACATCTGTCAGTCAATGTTATTGGATACGGATTTGTATTTACTCGCTGAAAAAGTAGAAACATCACAAATGTTGACAAGTAAGATGTCTTTACTCTAGCATATATATTTCTACAATTATTGATAATGACTATATATGAAAACGTATAAAGTCGTAACGAAACAAATTCAAATAAAGAGGTCGGTTTAAAAGGAAGAAAGAAAGAAAGAAAGAAAGGAAGAAAGAAAAAAAGAAAGAAAGAAAAGTTTTAAAAATAATTAGATGTGGTATCGGTTAAACAACTGTTATCGAGCTCGGTTTTACTCTCCGGAGCCCGTTCTGGACTTTGGTTCAGATCGAGGCTCCGAAAATGAACAATGACAGACTTAAGGCAGTAAGGCTCCCATTTTCGGCTGGGCTATCTCCGGGTGGGCGAGCTGCATTATTGATTCCTTTCGACAAGCTTCGGCTCACCAGGTTCACATGGCACTTAGTGAGCCGATGAGCAACATAGACCAGCAGGGTTCGAGCCTCGGCTCGTTTCCGGCCTTCCCCTCCACTTATCCCCACTTTAATTGGCTTTCGGGCTATTGACCTTGTGTCGAGCCTTGTCTGATGGGAGACATTGGCAAAGAGGGAGCTCGGTCTTGTTTGCCAAGTATAACGGTATGTTAATGTAATGAATAAATCTATTAGAAATACATAGATACATATATGCATGCATACATGCATAAGACAGATTTTATGAACTCAACTTGATCTTCATAATCTTCAACCTGTACTTTGAAGTTTTGCAACAATCCGATTCTTTGATCTATTTATCATCATCATCATCATCATGTCACACTGCTTGCACAGGTTTCCCGGATTCTCTCTAGCCACCCGTCTCTATCGTCCATCGCTCCCGGTAGGTCCTCCAGGCTAGATCCTGTTTCGACACAGAGCTGTTGTAGATGGTGTAATGGTTAAAGTGATAGACTGCGGAACCGTAGTAAACGAGTTCGTACTCCAGTTGCGCTATTATGTTCACTTTCTGACAAATACAAAGCTATCGGTTATATAGTACCACTATTGTTCTAGAAGGATGGCTTTGGCATAGAATTACCCACGAAGGTTGATATGCCATTAAACAAAGTGACCAAGCCCAATTTATCGTGTTGCACACCAAATTACAAGGACGAAGGTTAAGCAGTAATTAGGAGGTGCCCGTGGTGTAATGGTTATCGTCGTAGGAAATGGACACGCCGACACGAGTTCAAATCCTGGACGAGACTGATTGCATTTCACATAGCACTAATACTCTTGAGAAAGGTATGAATCCAATAATTCTCCCTCCAGCTATGGGTAAATAGCTGGGTTCTTCAGCCTTGGTGAGGAAAGGCATGAATCCAATAATTCTCCCTCCAGCTATGGGTAAATAGCTGGGTTCTTCAGCCTTGGTGAGACAACTAGTCTAGGAGAAGGAAAACTCTGAATTCAAACCTGTTAAACTCCGCTTACAAAAAAAAACTGACCTTGTGTCATATCCTTCCCGAGCGGAGGGGTTGGGTAAATATGGTTAAGAAGTAATTAAAACAGTATAATATACACATGCACTAATGTGACACATATTAACAGATAGATAAATATGCATGCTGTCACAAACAAGTAATATGTACTTATACAATTCACTGAGAAAACATTTAAAGTATTATTCTCAATATATCAGTTCTGTTCTATCTAATATCACAACTTGGATAAACTGAATAGTCAGTCCATATATAAACCGTGGTGATACGGTTATTTTACTCTTATACAGATACTTTTATAGTTAATATCTAGTCATATGCTTAGATTAAAATCAAGCACCTGACTAGATTACTAAAAGGGGGGCCTTGGGTGGTGCAATAGTTAGCAAGCTTGACTAGCAAACCTTCATGCGTGAGTTCAAATCTCGTTGGGTTCTCCTTTAATACGGCTAAGTGCCGCATCTAAGCAAAGAGCTTCGTAAATTACATTTAGACTACTTAGAGAAAATAAGTTGTTGAAGATTTCAATTTATGGCTTAAAACTGAGTTTAGAGATGTTTTGATGGAAAGTAGCGAAATGAGACGAAAAAAAGAGAGAAATAATTGATGATAAATAAAGTTTATATGTTTAATGGCAATATCAACCTTTGTAGGTTATTTAATGCCAAAGCCACCCTTCGAGAAGAACAGTAGTGGTACTATTTAAGGATGATAAGGAGGTTCATACCTTTCCCAAGGGTATTTGTCTGAAAGTGAACGAAATAGCACTTCTGGAGTTCAAAGTCGCTTACTACGATTCCGCAGACCTGCGTTTTAACCATTACACCCCTGATAAATAATAAAGTTAAATGAAGTCGGAAAGATCTTAACTGCATAAAAATAAGTCCTACGATTAACTATAAATAAATAGTCAATGATTGTAAAAATAGAAGCCGAGAGGAACCCCTAATATGTAGCCAGGAACCTCGTGAGTTATCAACGTGTTCCGTCGGTTGCCGATTTATACGACCCATAAAATATCTTTATTCTCCAGGGTCATTTATTTATCCAACTTCTCACCAAGTTAAATCTGATATGATCTCATTGAAAAGAGTGACACCACGCGTGAATTGAGACTCATACATGGTTGTCACAATACTACTTGATCTCCTCGGCATTCCCTATTTTTGACGCGATTGGCACAAGTCGTTAAACTTTGTACAGCTAAGCAGGTAATTCTTGGGCAAAGATACACTGGGACCAGGCGATCAGCTTAATAACATCTCTCTGTAAACGCCCGGTGACCCTCGGAGAACTGGGAGGCGGTCTCTGATATCAATTCGATTTTTCGTAGGGTCTTTTCTTTTGGGGTTTTGCACCCTTCTTCTGTGGTCAACAACGCTAGAAAAGTATTTTTATGTATGAACAATTATGATCTTCTCTCCAGGGCTGTCAGTGAATTAACCACATTTTTTTTGTGGATTTGACAACCACGTTTTGTTTTATGTCAATCACAACAAAAAGACATACAATTTTTTGGGATGCTTTTAAGTTCCGGCATCAAGTTCAATAAACTTTTTTTTAGTTTTTAGATGGTCATGGCTCTTAAACTCTAGAAAAAAAAAACTCGTTTACATCAGTTTCACAAATATAAGGGATTATCCAGATATGGGTAGAGTTCCTTCCTGATGATGGACTTAGTCAGTGAACTTGCTGGTTTTGTCAAAATTAGTTCCTTTTAAAAATTCGGTTAACTCTGAATAACTTTTAGTGTTGTTTGTGCTCTTTTCTGGAGTATTGAAAAGAGCATTAATGGAGTTAATGGCTCGACTTCGGTCATCCTCACATCTAGAGGATGTGTCAATTCCACCTGCTAAAGAAGAAGGTAACGAATCATTCTTTTCTTAAAAAGAAAAAAAATACCGTTACCGCCAACGTGTCTTTCTCTCTTGAAAATTAGAATCATGAAAAATGTCGTAATTTATTCAAATATGCCAGCTGTAAGAAAAAGAGAAAATGAATTTGGTAGAAGGAGGATGATGATTGACTGACCAGCCTAAGATAAAAATAACCGAGCAGGAAACTCGAGTGTCTGAAGATTGTAACGACGGTTGCATAGAATTTAAACTGACAAGCAACCCTTGAAGTAAGCGTCTTAATTCGATTTTACTACTACTACTACAACTAATAGTAATAATAATCCTGATATCTTTGCCATTCCGGCAGACTAAGGAGTAAAAGACAGTGAAAAGAGAGATAAGTATCTTGACCTTAACGCTGGCGTGTGTGTGTGTGGTGGGTAAGGCTTTGATAGAATTTATTTTTATGGAAACTTAAAAAATACTGTAAACTCAATTGCAAATTTTCAACTAGAATACACTATTTTCATATATTCACTAGTGAGCAACAATAACCTGCATATCTCACTCGTAAGAGAGTTGCTCCGTAAGAAATGCCCCTATTTTATTATGCTGTTCAATACTGTTATAGGCAGATATTAGTGGTCTGTCAATATAGGCTGAAATTTCTCACCAATATCCCGTATTTTCCCATGTAAATGATAACAGCTGAGCTTCAATTTAGCAAAATAGTGTCTGACATGGAAACTAATATGCATTATTGAATATAGAATATATACGAAAATATGCACTCGTTGGCTTGCTGAACGGCTCACCTGAGAGAACTGGGTTAGTGGGAGATGTACTACCCCAATAATATTTCTCTGACAAAAGAACACCATCATAATTGCTATAAAAACAATTGAGCCGTCTTCGCTGGTGCAGCTTTCTACAAGCACGGCATGCAGGCCCTTATTGATCCCTGAAAGCGTCTTCAATATGTATGTGAAAGTCAGAAATTAATTCTGTATCAATGGGCGAAAGTCACTGATCCTCATGTAGGTTTGTGTATAGCAGGGTACGTTCGTGCTGTTAACCTGGAGACACAATGGTCAAGATATAGCAAGACAGTAGATGTAATGTGTGGTTTTGTGTAGCGTTCTACAAGGAAAGATTTGGTCTTGTCATTCCTGTTTCATTCATGTGGTAGGTATTAATTATCTAAAATCATTAACGACTAGGAACACTTCTCTATTGCTGTAGTGTTCAATTATGTGAGTGGCATCTTTCAGCCGGTTAACATGTCTCTGTCACACTACACGGATTGTGCATGAAAAGTTCCAAGAACACGAAGAAACCTTACTTTTGCCAAAATCTCAGATCTCAATCGCACTGAACACTTATGGGATATGTTTAATCAACGAGATACCTTTCTCATGTATCCTGCGCCGTTAAAGAACTTATTTATCCACAGATCATAATCAGACACATAGTGCAAGAGTCGGATGAAAAGTTCATAGACTGACCAAGATACTCGTATGGAGTGTGACCAAATGAGGGTCATTTTTCAGCATAATCCTCTTTGCTGTCCACCCAATTCTCTCTTTGGTGTTTGTAAAAAATCATCAACAGCAGTTATGATGTCATATAAACTTTTCAGCCCACTCTCGTATTTGTCTAAGAGTTAAGTAGTGAGAAAATATGTTTATTTGTATGTGTATATAAAATATGAGAGAGGTGCATTGGCGCAGATATATGCACATACGTTGTTTTGATTCATGCCTGCATGCGTGCATGTGTAGCGAACTGACAACAAAACCGGAGAAGAGAAAGAGAAAACGGTGATAAGGAGAACCAGCACGAAACCTGTCAGTGCATCATTAAAATATTTTGTTGCTCTATGATGCTACATGCAAACGGCCAATGTCAGCTCGTCTTTCAGTGCGCCATATTAAAATGGATCTCTTCACAGCTGACGAGCGTTTTACGTGAATCTTTTCTCAGATTTAGTGGGAAACAAAGAACTACGGCCAACAAATCAAAAAAGTACAAGCCAGCAGAAGTGTAAGGAATATGATCGATAACGTTGTTATTTGCATATAAACCAGACACAGCTTATTCCTGTGATTGTGGTTTCATAAAAGCATTCATTTTTGTTTATGAGTGAGTACACATGTACGTGTAGAGAATGAAACAACCTCCCAAACATACATTAACAAATTTAATGGGTAAGCAAGAAAACTTGGTTAATTTTTAAATACTTATGTTACACAGCCATATACACGAATATGACCATGTGCGAAATAGACATATAATGTTCATAACGATGGAACATATAAAGAACATAGGAATCTCGGAATTTGAAAACACGTAACGACTTCTTGTTCAGGTACGAAACCTTTTTATTAACTTTGAGTTAAAGGTTTCGACGTAAGGAGGAGAGTCACAATCTTTTATGCTGTCTTATTCATTTGGCACCCATCTCGAGCGGTCCCCATAGGGCGCAAGTTCGCCTCGCGTCTGCGAGCTCCAAAAGTCGATCCTCCTCGTTTGGCGTCTAGTATTCAACTCTGCAAATTTCTTTCAATTCTCCACAAACCTCTGTGCGCTTCCGGTGCGTGACGTCACACGCACTCCGTCACCCGTTTCGTCTCGGACTATTGTGACATCTGAGTAACACCTCCATACACCCGCGCGCGCCCACGTTAACACCTGCCTCAATGTTGCACCTAACTAACCCATGTGCTGAGCAAAAAGGTTCTCAGCCTAACTAAACTCAAAGACATGAACCGAAATCCCTTAGCCATTACGTTACACGTATCTGATCGTATCAAAATAGTACAGTCTCTAGCATATTTTCGTACTGCTACATTTGTTACAAATCTACATAAAACAAGTGAAAATATGCACTCATTGGCTTGCTGAAAAGCTCATCTGAGAGAACTAGGTTAATGAGAGATGTACTACCCCAATAATATTTCTCTGACAAGAACACCGTCATCATAGCTATAGAAACAATTGAGCCGACTTCGCTGGTGCAGCTTTCTACAAGCACGGCATGCAGGCCCTTATTCATCCCTGAAAGTGTCTTCAGTATGTATGTGAAAGTCAGGAATTAATTCTGTATCAATGGATGAACGTTGCTGATCCTCATTAAGGTTTGTGTATAGCAGGGTACGTTCGTGCTGTTAACCTGGAGAGACAATGGTCAAGATATAGCAAGACAGTAGATGTAGTGAGTGGTTTTGTGTAGCGTTCTGCTAGGAAAGATTTGGTCTTGTCATTCCTGTTTCATTCATGTGGTAGATATCAATTATCTAAAAATCATTAACGACTGGGAATATTTCTCTATGGCTGTAGTGTTCAATTATGTGAGTGACATCTTTCAGCCGGTTAACATGTCCCTGTCACATTACACGAATTGTGTATGAAAAGTTCCAAGAACACGAAGAAACCTTCCTTTTGCCTAAATCTCAGATCTCTGATCTCTACCATTTTAGAGCCAATTATTAAAAACAAAAAAAATATTTTGGATCTATCTATCCATCTATCTATCAATCTATCTCATTCCATCTAGATCTACCTATTTATCTTTAACCATTGCCCATACGTGCATTGCATTGCAAAATATACTTTGCGTAGATTGACATTGCAGGATTCAGGGTTAACCATGCGATATAAAAATCCTATGCCTAAAACCCTAAGAACCTTCGGACCTGGCAAACCGAAAATTTTGCCTTTTCAAAGAAATAGCAAAAAGTTACTTAAGAGGCAAAAATAAAATGAAATTCAAGAGTATATGCTTTGCAGAACTATTAATTGCTCATACTCTAAATGTAATGAATAAAATTTGAAATAAAATATACACTTGATGAACTTCAGTTTCGAATCTGGAACAAATTGCCTGCATACTCACACTCAAAACAATATCACACAGAAATACGACAACATTATATTCGAAAGTGTAAGAGGCTACATACATGAGTATATTAACATCAGTAAGTTCCTTCATAAACACAAGTAACTTGATAAATCAATAGATGTAGACGTCAAAAGAATAAATTTATATGTACAAGAACATTTCATTGTGTAATTGACGACCGATGAAAACAGATTATAATTGTTCTATTGATAAAAATAACTATTTCAGAAACTTATCTGTCTGGTCGTCGTCTGACTGCTTTATGAATAACAATGATGAAGCTGCGTGTCTCCAAAAAGACTGTTCTGTCCTAAAATAGGGTATTTGAAATCTCCCAGCGTGAATTTGTCACATATAAAAAGCTTGTATTTTCGAGCTCAGAAAACATAAAATGCAATATATCCAGATATAATTGTACTTTTCTTCAGGAAATTTATTTTGGGATAAAAGATGGTTGGTACTGTAAATAGAAGATTAACCTCTTTATTAGGCGATAAAGAAGACATATTTTCACGGACAATTCATTAAAAATACATTTTACACACACACATACACAAATATATATATATATATATATATATATATATATATATATATATATATATATATATATACACATGTGTGTGTGTGTGTGCGTGTGTGTGTATTATAACTGTGTTAATTGTCATTATCTCACTTCATGGGTTTTTGGCAGACCAAATGCAATATAATTTGGAGAGTGCTCAATATCTGTGATAGACCTATTATTTAAAAATGATAAGTAAATATATATTAGTTTTTATATATATCTAATAGCATGGGAACTTTTCTGCGACCACAAGTTTCATGAAGTCTTGTAACTGACAATCATCCTTCAGAGAGCGAAAGATTTTGAAGAAATCGAAAAAATCGAAAAATACAGTCAAAAGAACGTTAAAATTGGTTGTCTCAATTTCTGAGCCGAAGCTTGATGATTTTTATCATTAAGGGTTTTCGGACTATGGTCTACATCTTTATTGTTATTTCCATAACGTTTCGGCCGATATGTCCTCCGACCTTCATCAGGTGTTTGTCGAACTTGGGAACCTTCACGGAACTTCGACCTAGGTCCTTTATTGAATCCACGGGGATCACCTGTTGTGATTCTGTTAGTCATAACCGGGTACAGGTGTTAAGTATTCCTGTATTGTTACTCGTCTGCAGCCAGGATTGAACCTGCAACCTCCAGATGATTGTCTCCTTAGAAGCTTAGGGAATCAACGCCTATAACACTATGAGTGAATTTTTGCGACTTATAAACTAAATGTTCTTACTTGACTAGGATTACTACAATTATGTATGATTTTTACCTGTGCTCATATTCAGATTTTTTTTCTCTAATACAACCTGCAACCTCCAGATGATTGTCTCCTTGATATGGATTTAAAAATCTAATAGAGGAAGATTGTACTTACGGTGCGTCGGGTGTGTTGTTTGATGGTGGAAAGTGGTACTTACAGTGAGTCGGGTGTGTTGTAGGGTTATTTGTGGGGGGTATTTTTAGTAGTGGAAGTGATATAGCAAATATGGATGGGTTATGTGTATGGGTCGAAATGTGAGAGTAGATATTTGTTCTCTTGTCTGCATTTGGATAGAATTTCTGATTTTTGGTTTAGCAGGGTGTTTAGCTTCTTGTGGAGGCAAAGAAGGCATTTTTATGTCTTGCTGTAGGCAAGGTGATTATGGAGGTGATTATGGGTGTGATGTTCATGTGTTTTGTGTGCCACATGTGTGCGGATAATGAAGTGTTGGTTGAATAATTTCTGTTGGTGAAGGAAAATTTGCGGTTATATATTCCTTGCTTTATGGTACCTTCCGTTGCACCTATGTACTGCTTGACTGAGCAGTTAGTTTTTACAGTGACTCTGTACATTACGTTTTTCTGCAGGCTATTTCTTAGTAGGGGCGTGTTTCCTTGTCTCTAGAGTTGCATTGTTTTTGGAGTGTGTGGTGCTATGGATGGTTTCGGTCTTTTTGTTGTGGCCTTTTATGATTTAAGATATGTTACTTGTACAACGGTTGCTGATCTTTCTGTTGAAAATTTTAGCTTGGGGGCTAAGATCGGGAAGTGCTTGTTTATTAGATTTCGGAAGTCCCTACCGTTGCTTGATGTTACGTATTTGTTGTAAGGCGGGTTGAACCAAGTTCTATTTCTATTTCTGTGTTTTGGTTTGCTTTATGGTGATGTGAATTCTAGTGTTTGTCCGTAACCGCTATTTTCAGTGCGTTGTCGTATATGTGTTTGTATTAGTTAAAAATGTCGATGCTGGAAGAATTATCGGATAGTCTGCGGCTAATTGATTTTGGTATTTGTTTGATAATTGTGGGTAGGTGGTTTGAAGAACTGTGTATGTAGATGGGTGTATCGTTCTCTTTTTTATAAGGTTCAAATGTGCCTTTTCTTAAGTTTAGTGTTACATCAAAGATATTTTCTATTTTTAGACTTGTGTATATGGTAATTTTAAATCCCAGCAGTTTTAGTGCGTTGGATTGTCGTTGATGATTGTCGTTTATAAGACGTCATGAGACCTGTTGTCGTTGACAATCTTCTATGCTATTAAATATATATAAAAACTAATATGTAACACTGCTGGAGGAGCAAGGTCAAACTAATAAGCGACGTTTTCCAATGGACCCCTTCACACGCTCACGCAAGAGTTAGACGACCAGCTAGAAATTAACTACAACAGCTCTGTACGGATAGAGGATATAGCCTGGAAGACCTTCCAGAAGCGATGAATGATAGAGACGGATGGAGAGAGAGAGTTAAGGAAATCCGTGCTGGTAGCATGATATATATATATATATATATATATATATATATATATATATATATATATATATATATATATTAGAAAAGTTTATATCACATATGCTTCATATCTAAAAAGAAGTAAAAAAAAAACAGAAGCCAATTTGAAAATCTCATAACAAAGACATTTTTATTATATTTTGGTAAAAAATTTCTTTTTATAGTGTAGTTCCCCTGACACATTGGTACACAATATATGTTTTATATATGTATAATATATGCAAAAATATGTACGTATTTTTCGGATACTCCGGTGTCTTTCATCGGTGTAAATTTGGATATTGGAATCTGAATTTAAACACGTTTGGAAGTATAACAAATACGTGATCCACGAAACTAGGGTGGAACGCGATGTAAACAGCTACATTTCGATGCATATTTTAAAAAAGAATAATAAAAAAAATCCATTTTATCTTTTGCCTAAGGAAAAAAAAGCTCACTGATTTAAGTGGTATCTTTATAAAAAGTATATTCGTTTAGAATGTTTCAATCTCTATCGAATCCAGAAGTGTGCGTATTTAGTTTAAAGGTAACATTTACTTTTCAATGTTCGACTTTTATATTTTGAACAACGTGAATAAGATAGAAGGATTCTAGCTTCAGTGAAATTGTTGGAATTATTACCCAAAAGCTTTTTTATGGTTATTAAAGCGGACACAAAATTCAGAACCAGTTTCTCACTCCTTATCCTATTTAGAGGAAAAGAAAAAGGTAAACTAAGTTTGAACTGTTACATGTAAGAAGGAGGAAGTTCAATTCGGAGGACAAAAATGTTATCGGTGATATGTTTACAAACCGGGTATCGAGGTTTGTGACATGTTTGGTTATCTTGACGAGTGGAGGGGGATGCGATTAGTAATCGTAGATTGGGTGTTTACTGTTTCACACAAATTGGGGGTACATAAAATAAATCATTGATTTTAGGATCAAGTTTAAGATATTTTGAAATCTTTTTGAGAAAAAGATAGAGTTTTTTTTATATTGTAATTAAAGTCAAATATTATTGGGGATTCTGGAATTGGATTTTTTGCGTCTATAGTTTCTTTTTAAGAAGTATTTGTCAGACAACCTATATATAATCATTGTTTTTAAGATCCGAACAAATTAGTCAACGTCAAAAGCGCGGTAAGAGTAAGCCGAAGCTGAATTTTTTTGCCTTTTTTTACGAGAAGTCTTGGTTAATAGGTCAAAACATTTTTGATCTGGACTAAAAACGTTAATACGTCAGTATTTACTATGTTATAGACATTTTGTGATTAATATATCGGCATCTGTTCAAATTTAAGTAACAATGACCATCTTTGAGCTTAGTGTTTAGAGATGTAGAAAAATAATTTAGGGGATTTGCACTAAAATGAAATAGAGTGAAGAGAGTAAAGTTGGCGACCGTTGTCGAGGGTCTCCAGAAGGCTCCTTTTTCGATAGCTACTACACTGAGGTATAGGGAAGGGTGCTACTCCTTTCCCAGGATTGCTCCACTTTAGCCTAGATACATACCTTGTATTGCTGAGTGTTAAGCAAGGAGATATCAAGTACCATTCTAAAAGTTTTTGGTATGACGTGATCATGGATTGAACCCCGGTCTCCCGGACCATTTGGCGAACACTCTATCTCAATGAGAAATTGAAGTAACCGAATATTCTTGCATAAATTCAATACAGTCATGAAAATTATTGATGAACTGATTGAAATCTCGAAATAACTTTCATTACGTCCCGATAAAAAACAATTCATCCATGAATCTACAGTAATTAAGCGGTTTAAGGCGATGATTTAATAATAATTTTTGTTCAAGGCATCTATATTACAAAAATGTTATGTGCGGATGTCTTTTTTGGCGTCCCAACCTAACAAAAAAATCAATTTTTAACATCATTTATTTAATTTAGGCCCAATTGCCTTATGGGTACAGTGTTCACTAATGACTCAGAACACTAGGGTTCAAATCTTGGTCTAGTCATACCAAAGCCTCAAAAATGGTACTTGATGCAACCTTGACTAACACTCAGCATTATAAGGTAGGGATCAAGGGTAAAGTGGAGCAATCCAGGGAAAGGAGTAGCGCCCTCCCTATATCTCAGTGTAGTAGCTAATGAAAAAAGAGCCCTCGGGTCGACCTCGACTACAGTCGCGAACTTTACTTTTACTTTATTTCGATATAATAATTTTGAATTTAATGGTTATTACTTTCTACAAGCCCAGAGCACAACCATTTGGACCAAGATGACTAGTCAAATATCTTTATGGATATTCTCGAACAATTATCACTTATTGTATATCTTAAGTTGATTCTCATTATGTAATTACAAAATAAAAACAAGAAAACAAAAATTACCCCCACCCAAAACAATCGACTCAGAAACAAACAAACAAAAAAAAAAAAAAAAAAAACACACACACACAACACAAAACAAAACAAAACAAAAAAAACAAACAATCGACTCGCGGGGATCATGCATGATTTCTATTAACTAACCCCAAACTCCCCATAAACACCTTACGACTTCATCAGGTTTTTTTTTGTTTTTCTGCTTGAAAAACCAAATTACAATTCAACCAAGCTATGTAATCCTTTTTTGACGAAAAACCAAATTACAATTCAACCAAGCTATGTAATCCTTTTTTGACAAAAACCAAATTACAATTTAACAAAGCTATGTAGTCCTTTGTTGTGCCTACAACTTTCCAGCTAATATGAACGAATCCAGTAACAAAGCGTTTATTCAATGCTGTAAGTTTTTAATTAAAGGATGAGATGACACCAAGAAACTGATCGCAGAATTGAAAGTGAAATTTCTGTAAAATTCTCGTGCAACGTCAGTGTACAAAATTTTAGTTATGAAGCATTAATCCATTATGTTAAGTTTAAATTAATGATTGCGTCAAATTCAACAGGAAAATCGAGACAACTATCTACATATTTCAGTTTCAAACGCCTTTTCTTAAATTGATAAGTTTATCAACAAACATAAGAAAATGTATTCAGTGGCAAAATTCTGACACAGAATCCCATCAATCGATTCAAATCTCTGTCTTTCATAAATCGATACAAGCAACCAATTGTATTGAGATCATTCTGCTCTGTTTTCTGGCGTAAGGATGTTATATTCCTCTATATTGCAAGAATTTTATCTCGGATTAAAGGTGTCTCGTTTGGTTTGGTTTGGTTTCTTTAATGGTATATCAACGTCCTTAGGTTATTTAATGCCAAAGTCATCCTTGTAGAAGAACAGAAGTGGTACTATTTAACCCACAGTTGGAGTGGGGGGGCTCATCATTTTCTTAAGAGGATTAGACCAAAATTGGACTCAATAGCGCCACTGGGGTTCGAACTCACTGCGATGACGTTGTCCTGCACATTAGCCATTACACCACGTATTAGGTCAAAGTCAATAGTTTCCTGTTCTGAAATTGTCTTTCTTTTATTCCAGTTAATATTTAGTAAGTAGTATCACCGATACAACACCAGGAGTAGAACATGAATATTTTAGTGCATAAAGTGTGTTCACCTCCTCTATGGGGACCTGGTGTCTTCCTATTACTGTATATTTCGAAAAAGATAAATGAACGTCTATTGTATTATTTTCTTATGCCCAGTTAAAAGTAAGTTAATAAAATGGAATATTATTGAATTATGGATACTAATTCTGAATGAAACACTAATATCTACAGTCTGAGACTGAATTGAACAACAGACAAATACGACATCCGTTAAAAGGAAATTATCTTTATCGCCAGTTATTTTACTTATGAAGATAAGCCTAACTAAATTTATCAATAAAGTTCCTGGACATGTCAGGATGAATATTCTTATCTTGGTATTTTTTTGTTACACTCAATCATACACAAAAATATGGAGAATTTAAATAGCATGTTATTTGTATATATTTAGGTTTTTCCGATGAAGGCGCCGGTCGATTCTTGTCATTGAATTTTCATTGATCCGATTATAATAGTCGTAGACTGTGATTAGTTCTATCACTCTGTATACATTCTGGATATAAGGAAAATCCATATTAACAATATCATGTACTCTCTTTCTTATTGAAGACCCATTCATGAACATTGCTCTCTCTCTCTCTCTCTCTCTCTCTCTCTCTCTGTGTGTGTGTGTGTGTGTGTGTGTGATCAGTGCTCCCGAAATAAAAAGACTTCACCAGAAATCCAAAATACTGCATGATATTCAAATAAACATGTATTACTTTCATCTGTAACTGATAATGTGGCATTTACTTAAAAAGAACATTATTACATTAAATTTTCAAATAAACAAAACACTTTTTAAAATGCGTGTATGCTTGTTAAACACTCTATATCTGTCTATCTATCTACAGTGATAGATAGATAGATATATAGAGAAAGAGAGAGAGGGGGGAAAGAGAGACAGAGAGAAAGAGAGACAGAGAATTAAGAAAGATATTGAATATGTATTTACTCTTTTATCTTCTGGATTACACTTTTTTTGATAACTTCTAAAAATTTAATTTATTGACAACCTCTAAATACTTTTAGCATTTTGTAACCTTCATGACTTATACAGAAAAATATTTTTTTTCACTTAAGGATGGATATATTGTTAAGCTCTATTTTGTTTTTGTCTCTTCTTTTCTGTTTTCTTTTTACCTATATCATATGAGGCAGACGTAATCATTAAATACAGACTAAAACGTTTTGTAATCCAATGTTGACGATATATTTTTCATATTTTCTCATTTTTCAAACTCAGGAGTTAATAAAGAAAGCATTTAAGAAATGAAATCTTCTTGAAATTCTTGTATTCCTTCGATGTTGTAGCATAAATTTTATGTCTCTTCAGCAATTTTATTTACAATTGCTCCATTGTAATGGCATTTCATGTATTGCTCAATAAAAGTCAATAACTAAACTCTGATAAAACAATGCTTCAAATAAAAGTCAATTAAGCAACACACTCCAATAAAAGTAACACGCAAAAAAATTTATATGAGAAACATTTCTAGTGAATTGTTTTATTCCATCTTATGAATGAAATTATTGATTATAAACTTTCAATCCCCTTGCAACCAAGAATTTAAACAAACTTTGAAATTAAGCGAATTAGAAAATAATGCGTTATCTCAAATACATTATATTTCCTAATCCCTTTAGGATTCAAAGTTTTTTTCTTTTTTATATGTTATGAAAATAGAAAAATGATGAACTATGTTGATTTATTAAAAGACAATATAAGACTTATCATTTTAATGCATGAGTTTCTGCCTCTCTGTAAGTAAGTACTGTCGTCTTTGGTGGAAAAAAAAATCTCAGTTGAATCGTATGTCAAAACAAAATCAATTTGCATACTGACTTAAAAATATGCTGAAATATTTCTCTTAGTCAAACATTTATCTTCAGAGGCTGAAACATACAGAGAAATATAAGACGAAGATACAGACATGGCTAAGCTTTATCTGACACATGGCTACATTAAACACCATTAGTTTACGGGACGAACTTGTCGATTGAGGCGCTCAAAATAGCTTCAAGACAGACATTGAAAACTACATCGATTTAAACCATTTCTAATGTTGGATATTATCTCTTTCATAAGCTCCATATTACTCAAATGCAAGACTTCTCAATATTACTTATGTTTTTAGTCCCAGCACACTCTGATAACAACTTACTAGCATCAAGTATAAAACACATTCAGCTCATATATAAAATACATTCTTTCCTCTTTCAAACAATTATATTTCACATTTTCTCTGTTATTGTAAATGAGTGAATATCTAAGTTTTTTTTTTGTTTTTATTTTTTGTTGTTGATGGATTTTTTTGTTTGTTGTTAATTAATCACTCATACAGCAGAACCACTCACACGCCAGAAGCTATCGTTATTTTTGTTATCAAATGAATATTCGTACAATGAATGAAAATAAAAAAGAACATAGACTATATTGTAAAAGTAATATTGTTTATGGTGCTAGGCTTGGAATTAATCACAATTATGAGAATCATTTAAGTGTTAAGGTGAAAGAGCAATGTGTCTCCTGAAGTAGTATTAATGTTATTGTCTCTTTATGAGTTTCTTCACACCAGTAGCATTTGATGACCTTCACTGAGGTCCAAGGGAAAAGTGTCCTCAATTCAGTATACTTGCTGATTTCTGCAGCGTTGTGGTCTGAATGGTCTCAATTCGTCCACAGATTTCCAGTTATCTCAGGGTTTTTTTTTTCCAAATTTTCTGGCTTATTCCAAGTGCTCCAACAATTTTTGGCATCAACGTCACCTTAAAGGTAATTTTCTTTGCTATTTGTTCGTTTCCTCTTTGCGTTCTAGTGCTTTCTTGATTAAATAGTTTTATTTATTTAGTTGCATCTATTTTCCTTTATCATTCAATAATGATTATTGCGCATTTTTCGATACCAAATTCCATTTCAAAATATTGACTAAAGGTTCTAAATTTTGAATTAAACTTTCCAATTTCTTTTCGCAGCTGGCAATTATTGTCATTATTTTACTCCTAGTGATTTTTTCACACCAGTGTTAACTGATTAGCTTTCATAACAATCTGAGTGACAGGAAGTCTCTAGTCCTCTTCTCAGTATGCTGCCCAATCTCAAAAATGCAGTAATTTGGATGGCCTAAATTCTTCCCCTAATTTCCAATTCCTCTAGTCCCCTTTCCAAGTCTTTTGGGATCATTCCAAGTGAATCAAATACAATGAGTATCGCCATCACCTTCATGTTCTACAACTTTCTTAGTTCTCTGGCAAGGTCCAAGTATTTGAATATATTTTTGCTTTCTTTTATTTTCATTCAGTGATCCGATGCCAATTCCACTCTCCAGGTTTACATGATATTATCGATAAACTGTATAACTTGATCGGATATTTATACAGTTTGAGAGAGTGTAGTATTAAGCTTTAGGAGAGCATTAGAAAGTCTTATTATTTGTATCATTATTATTGTACCTTGAGCAAATTTTCATGCAAACAGTGAAAGAAACCCGAGTAAAAATATTCACGAATATATATATATATATATATATATATATATATATATATATACGCGTGCACATGTGTGTGTGTGTGTGTGTGCGTGTGTGAGTATTATTGGGAAAATCAATGAAACTTTGAATTTGGTTATATAGCAACCAACTGTGTTAATAAGATCTTCAAAAAAGCCGGATTTCATTACTTTCAAAGGGCATGATGAGAATTTTCGAACCAACTCAGAATACAGTTTTTAGTTTTTCTTTCTCATAACTCTCAGATGGTTGGTGTCTTCATAGTTAGATATGTTTTTATGTTGTCCAATACGTTTGATATTAGTATTGGGAGTTTTGTGGTGGGGAAACTTTTTTACTGTGAGAAAATGTCTTATCGATTTTGTGAAGAATGTGCCTGTTTGTTCTGTGATAAGAAGTTAATAATTTATTAAGAAATTATAATGTTAGAAAGTTTAAATATGCCGAGAAGAATTTAATAAAAATCTTTTAGATCTCCGGCTTAAATTCAGAATTAACATTTAAATTAAAACATCTACTTTTATAACATTGAATTTGAATAATATTACATTGCAACCATATAGTAACATATCAACATAACAGTGTATACTAAGTTTGACCATCAACCTGATCAGCTTACTTATTTGATAAGACCAAAATAGAATCTGACTGCATGTATTTTGCTTATCATAATCATATTTATTTCATTGTATGCTGTTTATATGAATGTTAATCTGATTTATTATCAATTTTATTTATTCATTTTGCTTTATCTTATTTAATTCTTTTTTTTATTCTACTTACTTAATTCATTTTATATTATTTGATAATTTTATAGTTTTATTTTTTATATGGATCGTTTTTGTGTTCCCTACAGTCGTTTGATAACATTATAATAACAGTTCTACGTATGGATACAATTTAAATTTGGTCCAACTTTTCTATATTATTGATACTTTTCATTTACTAACTGTATCTGACGATTGTTCCCACACGAAACTCGTGCCATTATCGGATATCTGTTTATTTGTGTCTTTTCATATCTTCGTATTTCAATATTTCCTCAACATGTCTTTTGCTCAGTCAGCTGGGGCTGTAGAATACACTGACTGCACCTCTGAAGAGGGGTAAGACCCCCTAACGAGTGTCCTGATATGACACTAAACAATCTGATGGTGAAGTTCCAGCAGTTCTGGAGCTTTGGGGAATGCGGAGTACCCCTTTATTGCCATTGCTCCCAGGTCCACTTTGGCCCGGAGAGGTATCACCTGATAGGACCCTATCTATGGGTTAAATAGAACTAGCAACATACTAATGCTAAATTGAATTGTTTGAATATTCTGAATAATTTGAAATAGAAATGTTTTTCACAATTAAACCGTACTTACATTTAAACTGCGTGCTTAAGCTTAACTGAATTATTTGAAATAGAACTGTTTTTTGAGAATAAAACTGTATTTACACTTAACTGAATTGTTACATATACTGGCTGAATAGTTTGAAATGGAAATGTTTTTGACCATTAAACTGTGTACTTGTGCTAAACTGAATTGTTTTTAAAAGAACAGATTATTTACATAAAATGGATTTGGCGTTAAATAATCTACAAAGGTTGATATGCCATAAAACCCAATAAACCAACCAACCAACCAACATACCATCAATATGTCTTGCATTGAGCGCTCTATAGGTTTTTATAAATATCATTATAAACATTTTGATCAATTACACACACACACACACACACACACACACACACACACACACACACACACACACACACACACATATATATATATATATATATATATATATATATATATATATATATTGTCGTCCACAGACAGACTGTTTCGTTGTATCAAGACTTTTCAGGATGGCTAGACCCACGAGATGCTTCAATCCGAGATCAAAACCCGGCAGACTTTATGTCAGTTTGATATCTTACGCCAGATCTATTATCAATCGCAGTATATGGGAAGGAATGTTTTAAGTATATTTCTTTACATATACGCTATTGGCTACCGGAGTGCTTAATTCATGAAAAGAGCGTTGCATTTCACCGTATATAGGTAAAAAAAAAGGCTTTATTATTCCTCATATTTTTCTAGTGGCAGGATGTAGAAAAAAAAACAAATCTGAGTCATTTTATTTGGAATATTATTTGGAGAGAGGACAAGAAGCCAAACAAGGAACAAGGTATTTTTAAAATTTAATTTTAACTCTTTTCAAATCATTGGAGCATTTCCGAATGCACTGAAAAATGAGAATATTGATGGGCTTTTAATGTTTAACTTAAAATAGTAAGAAAAATATAAAGACGCATATTTTGCTGAATAATTGATAAATAACATTTAAGAAAATTTCACGTTTCATGGAAATGATTTAAGAAACGTGGATTTCATAACAAACTTGGAAATTTCCCATTGAATAACGTAATATAATTACAACCCATGCTATTATTGTTGATGCTGTCGTTGCTGTTCGTATTTTTATACATCTCGATTTTAGAACTATAACAGTTAATATTAATACATCATCAATTCGCTTTTCCAGCCAGAAATCCATTTATAATGAAATTAACAGCGCGTGTTTGCCATTGAGGAATAACGTCCTTCATTCGTGAAGAACGAAATTCTGAAAAAAATCACTAGAGCCTGGAAAAATTACATCTCGTAACAGACAAAACGAGACACGTAAAGTAGGAGTTGGATGGTGTCAGTGCTGACCGGCTCTTTATGCCTTAGCCATCTATTTCTTGTCATTTCCAACGTCCAATCAGTTACACATAGCCAAATTCTAATAGATACGTCATAATTCTCAGATGAATGTATATAACGAATAAATAGAAAGGGAAGCATGGAAAACAAAGCTAGCAATAACAAAAAATCATTGGACTGCAAATATGGTCGTGTGGGTTCTGTGAAGTGAATCAAATCGCGTTATTCGACGAAAACATATTTACGGTGTTAACCTGTTTGTAAAAAAGGTAATATTTCACTGTTCTCGAGTTTACAGGGCTGCACAATTTTTATGTGACGTTCTAGAAAATAGCTATGGATTCAGTTATGATATTACATAAAATACAAAATAAATCATCATCATCATCATCATCATCATCATTAATAATAATAATAATAATAATGATAATCAAACAAAAAGAAGAGAACCTGCAAAATTGTCGACTTTACTGTCCCGGTTGACCACAGAATAAAACTGAAAGAAAGGGAAAAAAGGATAAGTACCTCAACCTTGCTAGAGAATTGAAAAAACTATGGAACATGAAGTTGACAATTATACCAATTGTAATTGGTTCATTTGGAACAGTAACTAAAAAATTACTGAAGGGACAGGAGGACTTGGAAGTTAGCGGACGAGTGGAGACTATCCTAACTACTACATTATTGAGAATGGCCAGAATACTGGGAAGAGTCCTGGAGACTCGAGGAAACTTGCTGTCACTCAGACTCCAGTGAAAACCCACCCGCTAACGCTGATGTGAAAAACTCTAATGAGTAAATAATAATAATATGAACATTTTCTGTAAAAAAAGAAAACGTAAAAAAACCCGCAAAAAATAGCATAATTGCTGACTAGATAAGTAAAATAAATTTCAAACAAAGCTTAAATTTTAGGACCAGAACATCTGGATATGAGTAAAACAATCATCAGGGAAGAAAGATATCAATAAAATGAAGAACAATATCTTTCATTGGAAGATATATCTGAAGAAATAGGAAATAGTTATGAACGAAAGGCCTCCTCACCAGATAAACATTGAAAACTTTTTGAAACAGAGAAAAAGAGGAGAAAACCAGTCCTTGACCGGGATCAACATCAGAAATTTTTTTATTAAAAACTTCTTTACTTCTTTTCTTTATTACTTTTCTTTATAGTTATTGAATCATGTAAACTTCAATTCAGATGCCGTTTATATATATATATATATATATATATATATATATATATATATATATATATATGTGTGTGTGTGTGTGTGTGTGTGTGTGTGTGTGTGTCTGTGTGTGTGTGTGTGTGTGTATAATCTAAAGTTTAGTAGTTAAATTTTTCACGTATTATTAAATTTGTTTTGTTTTATGTCAAAGATATTGCTATTTAGAACAATCAATGTATAAAACAGAATGATTTTTTAAATAATAAACTTTTAACTATATAATTAGTATTTGACGGTTAAAAGCTAATGTTTTTAGGGCAGTTTAATTTGTAGTTGAGACCATGTAGACTCAGATTTGCAAGACCTAATAACAATCATGGATTCATAGTTTTCTTGAATTGATGTGGAATTTAATAATCTTTATTCATCTTTATCATAGCGAATTAAGTGATTTTTTTTCGGCAGAAATGATACTTTTCAGAGAGAAGTTTATTATCATTCAAAGATTTACTTCGGTATCTCTCGTTGTTTATTCTTAAATTGAGAGACCATTCTGATTTCCCTGTATATGGTTTCGAGCACCGTGTCCATTCAAATAGATAATACTTTGCTATTATAATTTGATACATGGTAAAGTTTTAAGGTGTTATTGTTTATAGTACTGGTGAATGAATCGGTGTAGGTTATATGTCTACAGCAGAGTCTGTTTCTACCCTTGCATAGTTGGCAACATTTTATTATTTTCTTCGTGGATTTGCTTCAGGTAAACGTTGCTTAAGATTTCGTTACTTCCTATCATATCTCAAAGATTTTTTGGCCAACTTCGTGAAAGAATACTCGGTTCTAGAAACATGGGCAAAGAGACAAAAATGCTAAAAGTACACTCGAGGTGGAGTGAGAAATATTAAAAAGAGCATCTGTACATAAATGGCGATAAAAAAATTGTTGTATTTGAAAGAAAAAGTAAATATTGTGGAATTTCTTGAACAGTAAATCATTAATATGAAATTTCTTAGTACTTCCTATTCGGCTATTTAATGCACGACTAACGTCACTATCGATGAACGTATTTTTGTTGGTGCTTTAAATTTAACAAATTACTTTGTCCGGAGAACGTTTAGTAATTATTTGTATGTATTTTTAAAATATCCCTTTTTAATATATAGTAGCTCTATCTACTAATATTAAACACTTTTTTTTACTTTGTATCGCACGTTAAATTTCTTCCTCGTTGATAACAATTATAAATAATCAATTTCTGAGATCAACTTTCAGACAGAACTGAAGAAGAAGGAAATTTTCATTCAAACGAAAAGTCATACATGACAACGTTTCAATTAACGCTGCTGGTGTACCTGTTGAATCAGAGTAAAAACGACTGGCTTATAGTGTGGTCACTATAAAAAATGGAGGTGCACGTGGAGTAATGGTTATCGTCGTAGGAATTGGACACGGCGACA
This sequence comes from Sepioteuthis lessoniana, assembly GCA_963585895.1. Taxonomy (NCBI): domain Eukaryota; kingdom Metazoa; phylum Mollusca; class Cephalopoda; order Myopsida; family Loliginidae; genus Sepioteuthis; species Sepioteuthis lessoniana. The sequence goes on along the minus strand of OY757911.1, from coordinate 27,910,302 downwards.
CGAGTTCAAATCCTGGACGAGACTGATTGCATTTCTCATAGCTCTAATACCCTTGGGAAAGATATGAATCCAATTATTCTCCCTCCAGCTATGGGTAAATAGTAGAACAGACTAGGTTCTTCAGCCTTGGTGAGGCAACTAGTCTAGGAGAAGGAAAACTCTGAATTAAAACCTGTTGAACTCCGCTTAAAAATTGACCTTGTGTCATATCCAGCCCGAGCGGAGGGGTTGGGTAAATAGGATAGTGTGGTCACTATATTGATCAGATCTAAATTCTATCAAGAACCTTTGGAGCATTTTCAAAAGGCGAATGCTTGAGGGCGGCAAGCAATTTGTATCCAAAGTGAATTTTGGGAAGAATTGATAATTGTCTGCAAAGCCATTAACCCTAAAGAAAATCTCGACTATTAAACAGTAGGTTGATTTAAGTCACTACAGAGAATGGAAACAAATAATCAAAAAATAATATTAATTTTCTGCTTTGTAGTTGGAAACTATTTTTCATTGTATGTCATTTCTTTGAATAAATTAATGGTGTGTTTGTCATTTGCCTTTATTTTTATCCTCACATGCCTCTACGTTGATTTTTGAGATTATTGTATAAAACATGGAATAATATAAAAAATATTTGTTATATTTTCAAATAAAAACTCAGTTCTCTGTCATTCTACGAGTAATATGAAGAAAGTGACCGGATCATTGCAACATAAAGAAAGATAACGGTCATCTGAAATGTATAAGATGCTTTTATTTCCGGAGAGTTACAGCTTAGATCAGCCCTCAACGCCATCACTTTGTGGAAAATTTGTGACACTGTACTTTCTATGGTGAGCTTCGACTTCTATGGGTGTTAGTGACAGTAGAGGGCTAATAGCGACTTGACCCAACGGGACAACTTCTGACTGGCTGGATTGCTTCTTTCTCTGGTTAACGTCAATGATCTGCTTACGTAACTGTCAAGTCGAAAAACACGGCTGAATATATAGTAAACCCAGACAGGAAAATGACAGTTCTAATGTTATTTGATTTCAGAATAAAAAGCCCTATAACCGCCCACGCAGCAAGTCTTCAGTTTTAAGAAACTAATGAATAAAACAGAGAACAGTGTAATAATTTTCAATCGTTCGGAGGCAAAAAAAAAAAAAAAAAAAATTCTGTGGTTTCCACTCACCTTCATTTTATCACTTATCAATTGTCTGCCTTGACTTGAGATACTTCCGTAAATTGTATTACCTATATGCCAATGGTGTGAAAACAAAGAGGTGAACGTCTACTGTCCTTTTTATGACACTTATAATGCGTTTGAAACATTACTATCCATGTTGCATATTTTCAAAATGTCGAAAAAGATTTTTTTTAAATTGTTTATAACGTTCGAAAAACTAAAACTAAAAATATCACAAAATAAGAAATGTGAAAATGAATTTCGCCTCTACTACTATGAAACCATATGTTTTTAAAGGCCAAAATGAAACTCTGATATTCAACAAAACCCTGATACTCACTGCTATATGATGGATCACACACTGAGATCTAGACGGCACAATAGTTGAAAAAATGCACTGAAAGATAAGCAAGTACAGAAGCATAAATGATGAAACTTAGGCAATTTTTATTTCAAGCTTTTGTTTTCATCAAAATGAATGTGTCAAGATTTCTAAGCACTCACGTCAAATAAGATTAGTATCCATTTTGTTATTATGTCATACATGATGCTTGAGTTATGTCCAGAACGCGTAAAGAATTCTTTGTGCTCAACAATTTTCGAAGAAAAGATAAATTATACAAAAAATTCTGTGTCTAATTCAACATCTATTTCTCCCTTCCATTACCGTCAAGTTCCATTTTTTAAAATTTTTCTGTTACCCCTTGTAATGTCATTCATCAAAATTATCGACCAAGCAATACTTTTCTTTAAAATTGCTTGTCATATAATATTAGTGGATCTACTGAGTTTCTTTGAAATAGTAGAATTTTTATAGCTTTTTTTTTATTTAGATTTATGAATACATAAATGTTGATGCACCTTATCCAGACTCTTTGTCTACTTTGTATTACTCATATGTATCTTTCTGTTACATATGAATATATTTTCATGCGTTTGTTTGTAGTTATAACATGTGCAGATATATTACTGGACATTTCTGTGGCTTCATGTTATATATCTAATCCCCCCATATATATATATATATATATACTGAAAAAGTTTTCTTACTGCTCAAGTTTCATAAATGTCAATCAGTAGAATGGAGTAAGTGAGCCAATTCACGTAGTAGGAAAACTTTTCTGAGTTTTTATTTTTAATATTTTTTGTATATTACTCTACTTATAAAGTATTGAGCACTTTTTAGTTTTTACTTGTTATTTATTATCCTTTTAAAACCCACGCGAACCCCCATGAATTATATATATATATATATATATATATATATATATATATATATATATGTATATGTTATTTATATATAAATGTGTATTAGAAATAATATTACATATTATAAGTTTTAACGGGGTGTTAACAGGTAGATAACACACAGTTTCTCATAATATATTAGGCAATCCAAAAGAGAGTAACCTACTTCAGAATATTCCGCTGGAAGAAGAATAGACAAGTGAATTAATACTATGAAACATTTAATTCTACAACATACATGGGGGAACTAAGCTCCTGTCCCAAGCTATAAAAGAGTCACAATGAGTTCGAGCAACATGACATACAACAAAGACGTGGAAACTACTTTCTACTTCTCCGGCCTGGAAAAAGTGTGCGTTTGAAGAGGAGTGCACCATGTGTGTCACTGCTGAAGAACGAAAGACGACGTCTGTCGCTTCTTCTGAAGTCCTATTCGTGAAAAAAGAGGGATTATCAGGTTCGCCTGGTCACGTGACCAAAAAGTACTCGTGACGTGAGAGAGATCTTCAAACACTGTAACTAGTGATACCACTCGATTTAGTCTCTCAACAATATATACATATTTGAAAAGTGACAGAATAAGAGAATGTAAATGTACGTACCGAACATTAGAGGTATACACTTTTGTATATGGTTTATAGATAAACGTTTAAATCAAAGAAGAAGGTGCTCTATAAAGATAATTCTTATAATCGTATTTACACTCTTCTGCACAAATAAATAAGAATGCACACTTATTTATCGTGATTAAATTTCGCTTTATGCCAATAATAAAAGGTGAACAAAATAATTGCTTGACTTAAGCTTTATTCAAATATAACATAACTGATGCTCAATGAAGGTGAAGATTCTTCTAGTGTTTTTAATAGCGCATCCAGGGGGGACAACTATGTTTGACGTTACCTCTATGTCAAAGACTAAAGCTCGTATGAGTTCGACTGGAAAACCTGAGAATAAAATTGCTGAAAATCTAAATAAAAAAACAAAAACAAAAATAGAGCTTGTATCCCATTTTCAGATAGTGGACATGAAATTTATTGGATGAGAAATTGAAAAGAATACGTTTATATTACCACCTTTAAAAATTATGCACTGATTTTTTAAGATATGTTTTTTTTTAATCATAAAACTATCGAATTTGTGGGATGTATGAAGTTCTACTGAAAAAATTAGCCATATTTCACGTGAAAAAATTTTTTTTTCCTTTTTCTTCTAACTTTTTACCCAAGCAAATTCTTTTATGAACATCATAGCAAAAACTCTGAACGCTATTGTGCTGTTGCCCAATTGTTCCAATCCAGTAGATGAGGCACACTTTGGCCGGTTATCGTATCAACGGTACGGATCTGGTCGGGTGTGTCACCTCTGTATATACGGTAGTCAGTGGCTGCCTGGCGCAGGTGCCGGGGAGGTCAAGCATTCGCGGCCAAGACTGACATTCTTCGGGCCTCAGAAAGCCGTCCCCCCAATTTCTATCTCTTCGTTTATCGCCAGGTGCCTGACGCGTCCCTTTTTAGGGGAGTGGCGACTGAATCCGAGGCATTATTGGGAATGCCAAGCGCGTCTGGGCAACGGCCCTTTAAAAAAGCTCGTTTGGTGGGGCGCACGAAAAATACAGTTTCGGTGGTTAGGGCGTAACTGCCACACCTGGCGCCACCAGCAGCTTTTGCCACCGGACAGGGTACGAAGACAAACGGGAATAAATGCTACTTCTTGTAGCTTAAGTTCGTAACGGTGTTAAGGGGTTTGCACTCAGATGTTAATGACGTGTTTGTAATTCGTATTAACGATCCTTCATATAACGTACACATTTCACTTACGCACGTTATGTTGTGAAGTCGCGCACAGTCTTATTTTGATGTTTTGATCGCAACCAAATGTAGCTCGAAGCATGCTGAATTGTTGTTTAAAGGCAATGCGAAGCACTTTTCAAACAACAACCTGTGATGCCTACTTTTGAAAGGAAGGAAACGACTGAGTGTCCCAGAAATTCATGGCATCCAATTTTAATAGGCATGTCCATTCCTTTTCTACGCAATCGGTACTCAGAGACTCGTATCGATTTTTCTTTCGTTCGTGTGTGCTTCCTCTATATTTTCTTCCCAAGGGATTGTTAATTATATTAGGAAGACACTCTTCTTTGAATCAGACTACATTACGACATCTGATCGCTTGTTTGTCTGGGTATTGTGCATAGGGAATTGTAAAGATGTCATTAGATCCACTGAAGCCTTCCAATCACTGACTCCACTCAGCTGTTTCATCTTAGGAGTTGTTTTTTTTTTCTTTACAGGGCATACACCTTTCTTATGAAACTGAATCTGTGATTTCTTGGCTGTCATATGCTGTTCATTTGCTGCCTTGCATTGCGTTCTGATCAGATCTCTGATAACCTCGAATACCTTGTGTCGCCACATATACATCTGGAGCGATTGCGGGCTTGCAATATCATTTCTGCATGAAAAACAGTGATCTGTATCGGTGTATACCTACAGTTTTAGGTTTGTCGCATTTGGGAGAAGATCGTATGTAGATTGAAGAAGAAATGTTATCACCAATAGCTCCATTGCAAATAAAGTGTTCCACAAAACTTGGTTCAATATCATTCCATGTTATCAACACAGGTTGTTTGGCCTATGCTCCTCCCCGAACATTTTGATTCCTGCTATTACCAAAAGCTTTTTTCACTTTGTGTTCTCCATACAGAAGGGTTCGTAAGTCATGTTGCCCAATCCATCTCTATTATTTTCATCAACTCCTATATATAATACTGTTGTAACTTAACAATAGGTTACTGAATGAGAAATAACCCAAACTGAGGTTGGAAATGAAAATGGAAATATTTATAACATTAACAAAATACAATACTTGTCAACGGCCTGAAGAAGGTAACCACTGCTAGTGGTGACTACTAACTATCTTTTCCCCCTCTCGCAATAGTGTCCAACGTATTTATGAAGAATGGGACATACCCATCAATGTTCATAGGTAGGGTATATAATAAATACGGAAACAAATAATTATATGTGCTTGAGTATGTATATCTATGCACATCTACAAAAATATATTTCATACAGGTGCTCGTCACGCAATAGTTATCGTCATTGGAAATGAACACGGTGACCCGAGATCAAATCCTGGCGAGGCTGTTTGTACTTCACTTAGGGTTAATACACTTGGGAAAGGTATAAATCCAACTTTTGTCCCTCCAGCTAAGAAATAGTAGGGAAGACTAAGTTCTCTGACTTTGATATAGTAACCACTCTAAGAGAAGGAAACTATGAATTCCAAACTTTTAAAATCCGCTTGAAAATTGACCTTGTGTTGCGCCCTACTCGTGCGGAGAAGTTAGTAAATGTTGGTATGCAAAAGATAGTTAGAGATATATGTCTGCATATATATATATATATATATATATAATCTCCAATAGAAGCACGGGGACACACCACTCAAAATGAATATAACTTCTGGCTACTCGATAATGAAGACCAGTTCCTAATATTGCTTTGAATCATAAATAATCTCTGTTTTAGTAAAACATTATTTGTTAATGAATAATTTAGCAATGAATTAATTTCAATCAATAGTATATTTTCAATTATTTTGAATTGCCTCTTGACATTTATCAGTAGCTTGTTAATACCTCTCAATTAAAATTCAGCTGGTTTTGAACTCAAGAAGTTTTCCAAAAACGTTCTCACCAGATCTTTTCGACTAAACTTTTTTGTCATTCAGAGCATTTTGTTGAGAACGAAAAATATGAAGATCACTTGATTTCAGGTCTGGTGAATATGGTGGATGGGGTAGAACAGTCTCGCCTAAATCCAATATTTTTCCGGCGTGATTCTTGTTGAATGACTTAGCGTTATCTTGGAGAAGCACTACGTTTCTTCTGTGGAAATATTCTTTGAAGATTTTCATTCACATGTTGCAGCTGTTGAAAGTATAAGCCTATATTGAGTGTCTTATGGTTTAAAAACTCAAAATGAATAACACCACGGTGATCTCACCATACACACTGCATAACTTTTCTTCTGTGAAGCTCTTCATTTCGGGTGGACTAAGGATTTTTATCCTGGTCCATCCACTACTTTTTCCATTGAACGAAAGACCCATTTTTTGTGACCTGTAATGATATTTTTGAAAAATGAGTCATTTCTCTGTCTTGAAAGAAAACTTGTCGTTACGGATATACGATCTTCCTAATTCTCACTGGGTATGGGGAACAGGTTGTTCACTTTCCTTATCTTTTTAAAGTGGCAAAAAGTTGTGAATTTGAGGTCAAGTATTAATTCTTGAGTAGTTTTGTGTGGATTGGATTCCACCCATCCTCTTAAAGTAACTTGATCAAGGTCTGATGAGAATCCTGGCTTATCTCTCATTGATATATCACCAGAACAAAACTTTTAAAACTAATTTCGGACTTAGCAGTCAATAATGATACCTTGACCTTAAATATTACAAGTTTTTTTTGTCATTTCTGTTGCGTTTTTGTTATTCTTAAACTCCCACAACATTACATATCAAATATGCACTTTCAGTTCCTTCTTTTTAGTACTATGAAATCATAGATTAAATCATGATGCACATTCTTTCGCTGTTGAAATAAGAATGACAGATAAAAACTCTCTTTAATCAGGTAATTTCCGATTGCGTTTAAAACATTGCAAGTTGTTACATCTTGTTAAAAAAAACTCGAATTATTAATCACTTAACCCAATACATCACAAAAACTTCGTTTACCGATTCAAAACTGACAGTATTTGTACTAAAGATTAATATTAATATACTGGATAGAGAAAATAGATAAATCTTATTTCAGTATTTCTTTGTTATTGTATTATTATTATAGCAAGTTTTTCCCATCAGTGTTAACTGATAGTCTTTCACTGGAATCTGAGTGATAGTAAGTCTCCTCAGGTGTCCAGGACTCTTCTCAGTATTCTGGCCGATCTCAACGATATGGTGAACTTGATGGTCTCGATTCGTCCTCCGATTTTCAAGTCTTCCAGTCTCCTTATCAAACCTTTGGGAACCGTTCCAAGTGCGCCAATTATAGTTGGTATCACTGTCACCCTCATGTTCCACAGCTTTCTTACTTCTCTGGCAACGTCTAAATACTTGTCTCTCTTTTCGTTTTCTTTGATTTTCTGTCGTACGCTGGGACGGCAAAATCCACTAAAAAGTAATTTCTTTTTTTTCTGGTGTTTTATACGGGATTTGGTAATCTGTTCTTATCTGAAAATCATTATTATTTACTCCTTGAGAGTTTTTCATATCAGTTTTAGCTAATGGTTTTTCACTAGTGTTTAAGTGACAGCAAGTTTCCTTATGTCCCCAGGACTCTTCTCAGTATTCTGGCTGTTCTCAATAATATTGTAGTTGGATGGTTTCCACTCGTCCCCCCACCTCCAAGTCCTCCAGTCCCTTTAACAATCCTTTGGTGACTGTACCAAAAGCACCAATCAAGATTGGTATAATTGTCACATTCATGTTCCATAATTTTTTCAGTTCACTTGCAAGGTCAAGGTACTTATCCTTCTTTTCCCTTTCCTTATGCTTTATTATGTGGTCAGCCGGGACAGCAAAGTCGACAATTTTGCAAGTTCTTTTTTTTTTTTTGGTTGATTATTATAAGGTCTGGTCTTCTGGTCGAGATTAGGAGATCCGTTTGTTTGTCAAAGTCCCATAGGAGTTTGTGCGTGTCATTCACCGGGACTACCGCTGGGTTGTGCATATAACATTTGTTCGTACGGTCAAATATTAATTTCTTGCACAATTTCCAGTAGATTACTTTGCCCACACAGCCTTGTCTATTATTATTGTTATTATTCACTCAATACAGCTTTTCACATAAGCGTTAGCCGATGGTTTTTCACTGAAGTCTGAGTGACAGCAAGTCTCCTCCATTCTCCAGGACTCTTCTTAGTATTCTGGTCGTTCTCAATAATGCTGTCGTTTGGATGGTCTCCACTCGTCCGCCAACTTCCAAGTCCTCTAATCCATTTAGTAATCCTTTAGTTACTGTTCCAAACGCACCAATTACAATTGGTATAATTGTAAACTGCATGTTCCACAGTTTCTCCAATTCCTCAGCAAGGTTGAGGTACCTGTCCTTCTTTTCACATTCTTTCAGTTTTATTCTGTGGTCAGCCGGGACAGCAAAGTCAACCATTTTGCAAGTTCTCCTCTTCTTTGTTGACCACTACTAAGTCTGGTCCTCTGGCCAGGATTAGGTGATCCATTTGTATGTTAAAGTCCCATAGGAGTTTATGCGTGTCATTTTCTATGACAGGTGCTGGGTTGTGCATATACCATTTGTTAGTATGGTCGAATTTAAATTTCTTACACATTTCCCAGTGAATCACCTTACCGATCCAGTCGTGTCTCGCCTTATAGTCACGCTATGCTAATTTGCTTCATTCGCTTATTATATGATTGATGGTTTCATCTCTGTCACCCCATAGCCTGCATTTGAGTCTTATCTATTCTCGCTTTGATATGATTGGCTCTTATGGCGCTGTCTTATGCTGCTATTAGGAGAGATTCCGTTTCTATCTTAAAGCTTCCTTTTCTTAGCCATGTCCAAGTTTTGTCGTGTGAGATGTTGTTTATTAGTCGTTTAGAGTACTTTTCCTTCCCATTTTTGTTTTCTAGTTATTGTCATTCTGTTGTTAATCGTGTTCTCAGTTTCGTTTCTGGTGGCTGTAATGAGTCCTCCTTCGTGATTTTGTATATATTCTTTGAGTCGTTGTATCGATGCGTCAACGCTTTCTTCAAAGCTGGCGAGTCCTCTTCCTCCCTCTTTTCTTGAAACATATAGTCTGTCAACGTCGTCTCTGGGATGTAATGCCTTATGCATTGTCATTAGTTTTCTTGTTCTTTGGCCCATTTGTTTAAGTTTGTCTCTGGTCCACTTGAGAAAGGGTCAGGAATATCTAACGAGAGGCATAGCTCGGGTATTTATTCTTTTGATAAGATTTCTGCTATTGAGTTTTGTCTCGAGTTGTTTTCTAGTTCTCCTGAGAAATTCTTTCTGAATTTTTTCTTTCATTTCCGCTTGTTTGATGGTGTCAGTCTCCAAGATGCCCAAGTATTTGTAGGTTTCGTTTTCTGCGAGCGTTTTTATCTCGTCCTTGTTTGGTAGTTCCATCCCGTCAGTTAACTGTCGTTTGCCACTTTTCATTACAAGCATTGCACACTTTTCTATACCAAATTCCATTCCTATGTCCCGGCTGTATATTCTTACTGTGTATATTAGGGTTTCCAGTTCTTTTTCATTTTGTGCAAAAAGTTTGATTATTATTATTATTATTATTATTATTATTATTATTATTTACTCATTAGAGTTTTTCACATCAGGGTTAGCTGATTGTCTTTCATTGGAGTTTGAGTGACAGCAACTCTCCTCAAGTCTCCAGGACGCTTCTCAGTATTATGGCCATTCTCAATAATGTGGTAGTTTGGATGGTCTCCACTCGTCCGCTAACTTCCAAATCCTCCAGTTCCTTTAGTAATCCTTTAGTCATTATTATTATTATTATTATTATTATTATTATTATTATTATTATTATTATTATTATTATTATTATTATCGAGTTTTTCACAGAAGGGTTAGCTGGTAGTCTTTCACTTTCCGAGTTATAGCAAATATCCTTAGGTCTCCAGGACACTTCTGAGTATTCTAGCCGATCTCAACAATGCAGTGGTGTGGTGGTCTCAATGATTCTTTGTCTAATTTCCAATTTTTCCAGGTCTTTTTAAAATCTTAGGGGGACCGTTTTAATCGCACAAATTAGAATTAGTATCACCATCCCCCTAATGTCTCAGAACTTTCCAGCTTTGTAGCAAGATCCAAGTATTTGGTTATCTTTTCGTTTTTTTAAAATTTTTACTCAGTGGTCCACCGGAACGGTAAAATCCACTGGATAACAAGTTCTTTTTTTTAATGAACACTGGGCCTTGTCCTCTGGTCGGAATAAGGTGATCCGTATCACGAAGTCCCAAAGAATTTTGTGCTATTTTTTTCTAATACGGTTTTTAGTTTACCATTCGGTAGTATTGTCAAATTTTAATCTCTTGCACCTTTCCATCCAGTTGTGCTTAATCTAGTATTATTTTTGCCTGTTTGTTGCTTTCACTTATTATTATTATGTGATTAATCGTTACATTTCTGTCTTCACATTACCTACAGTTACTATTCTGTTGCGTGTTATCAATTTTTGTTTCTATATAATTGGACCTTATTCCCTTAATTTTAGAAGAGATTCAGTTTTTCTGTTGAGTTTTCCCTTTCTTAGCGATGTCCAGGTCTTCTCGCTTGTAATCTCAGCAGTTTATTGCTTTAAGTATCCATCCGGTTATTTTTTTTCTCCTTTCTGTTTTCTCGTATTTGTTCTTTTTATTCTTATGTTGCCATTGCTCTTACTGGCTGCTGTAATCAATCGTTCTTTGCTCTTTTCAAAGGAATCCTCGTGTCTTCCTCTTGATGCATCTATGGATACTTCAATGCTGGCGAGTCCTCTTTCTCCTCTTCTGTCTAAATCATCTATTTACTCATTAGAGTTTTTCACATCAGCGGTCTTTCATTGGAGTTTGAGCGACAGCAAGTCTCCTCACGTCTCCAGGACTCTTTCCAGTATTCTGGCCATTCTCAATAATGTAGTAGTTTGGATGGCCTCCACTCGTCCGCCAACTTCCAAGTCCTCCAGTCCCTTTAGTAATCCTTTAGTTACTGTTCCAAACGCACCAATTACAATTGGTAAAATCGTCACCTGCATGTTCCATAGTTTTTTCAATTCCCTAGCAAGGTCGAGGTACTTATCCTTCTTTTTACATTTTTACAGTTTTATTCTGTGGTCCCCTGTAAAGTCGACAATTTTGCAAGTTCTCTTTTTTTTTGATGATTATTATTAGATCTGGTCTTCTCCGTGTGTATGTCAAAGTCCCATAGGAGTTTATGTGTGTTATTTTCTAGGACAGGTGCTGGGTTGTGCATATATCATTTGTTCGTATGGTCAAATTTAAATTTCTTGCACATCTTCCAGTGGATCACCTTGTCGACCCCGTCGTGTCTAGTCGTATATTCCTTCTGTGCTAATTTGCTGCATTCGCTTATTATGTAATTGATGGTTTCATTTCTGTCACCGCATAGCCTACATTTTCTATTTTGTTGCATCTTATCTATTCTCGCTTTGATATGATTGATTCTTATAGCATTGTAGGGTCAAATATTTTTTGTTGGGATTTGTATAAATTTAATAAAAGTATTATGACTTTATAATTTTATTATTTTTAATCTTACGTCCTTTTGCATTCAGATATTTTAAATTTTATTGTTTTATTCTTACAATTTTACATTCTAAATTTCCAAAATTCTTCAACAATAACACTCCTTCATTATTAGATAAGAAAAAAATTGTCCGATGGGTCAATTGGATTGACAAATTGAACTTTTTCAACGAACGAATAAATATGTAAAATAATAAGATTCTGAATTTAAAATATACAAAGGAGAGAAAAGGAGAAACGTTAAGAGAAAAAAAGATAAATAACTGACAGAAAAGTAGGCAGAATGAATGCGAAAAGAAACAAACAAGTTGGATGGAACGGTGAAGTTGAAGAAAAAAGCAATAAAAGAAATTATGAACATGGAGACAGACGGCAAGGAAGAAATATATAAGGGAAAGAAAGATACTGAAGGAAAGATAGATACGAATTAAAAAAAAAACTGACAGAAGGAAATAAGAAAATCAAAAATAAGAATAAAAACCTTTTAATTTAATTCAATATTCGTCTAGCAACGTGTCTTCCTTCTTTAATAAAGTGATGTTTTCTTCGTAAATTCCCAAAGCCAAACGATAGCAATAACATTCAGGAAAATTTAATGTTCATTCTCGTCACGTCAAAATGCACTATTTTCTCTCAATGAGCGGCCCAGTGGGTTGTCTAGTAATACATAAAGAAAATATCTATCTATCTATCTATCTATGGTAAGCTTAAGCATTCAAGTACATACGTACATTGATTCATATTCAAAAGCAACGTTTTTAATATCTTATGAAACATTTGATAATATAGAAGTTTATACAAAAGAAGAAAAATCGAAATCGATCAAGAGCTTTAGAAAACACTCTTGTGATTTGAATTTCTATCCACATGACGTCAAAATAGATATGTCTAATTCAGTGAAATAATTTGGCATCGACACTGCTTTAAGACATGCATTGTATTTAGTTCAACTGATAGAAAACACAAGTGCTACCGTAATCGAGAAACGATTGATTTATCGGAAAATACGCCAAACTGGAGAAGTCTACATTCTTCACTCTGTCAATCGACCAATCAGAGAAGACCTGCGTTTTATATTCTGTAAATGAACACAGCAACGTCAGATGTGGTTTCCCGAGTAAGTGGAGCTGCTTACAGTATCGATTTACCTCCCAACACTAGTTTGTTTACGAAGATATCAAAAATCTAATTTGCCAGAATTCGACCTTAGCGCTGCACGTCAAAATACGACAAGACGCTGGCGTCAGAGCTAATATCTAAAACACATTATACTGCCAAAAATCACTTCTTCGAACCGTCTAAGAGAGGAAAGTGACCTAATGTGAAAAGAAGTCAGAATTGAACGAATACACACGGTAGTAAAACATCTATCAGTTCAAATCACATAAAATAAAAATAATCAATATAAAACAAGGAATATAATACCGTAAAATATTTTTGAACATAATTAGTATAAGTTTAACATTACTGTGTGGTTAATTTTGTCATTCTTGAACGTTATCATGCCATCAACAAGCAACTACCTGCTTTCATTACTTTTGCTTTAAAATAGTCTGATATATAACCTTTTGGGACAATCTATTTACTTGGAATTATGATATTAGAAAGACGTTCATCGTTAAAAGTTATAATTGCATGCATAAGTATTTTGGAGTGTAGATAAATTTTTGGAGACGTAGAATATTTTTACACATAGAATATTTTTACAGAAAAGTGCAAGAATGTCTAATTACGTCGATAACTGATCAAGCTTTTCTTTCATATTTTAAGACTTTGGTGATATAATACATAGGGTGCTGGTTTTCAAGTAAATAAGAGTATCGAGTATTTGTGAGTGTTTATGACATTATGTAAGCGTATCAAATTTTTGCATTTCACTAACTTAATGAAATGCGTGGTTTTCGATATTATATCCTTTATCAGCTTAAGAAAAGGTAAAACCCTTCAGATATGCACCAACACTCTCCATACATCCTTTATAATCATGTAACATTCAGAAAAGTATACCAAAGGAAGTAACACGTGATGTTCAGAAAATTATACCTAAAGTAATAACTAGAGAAATTGTGATTGATTGTTTGTTATATATTTTATCATGGACAAAATAGGTGAAGTCGCCGGTAAAATATAAACGAAGATTGTTAAGAAAAGGTCTAAAGTTCATCCGGATTTTAGATTTGTCACACACCTCTCACATTTGAATAAGTCTCAAAAGTACAAAAATTAAACAGAAAACTGAATTAGCTTTTCTAGTTTCATAAGAAAAAGTAGTGTGTAGCCACAATAATTATATTCTGCTATGGTTTTTCTTTCTCTATGAGGCTTAGAAGTTTTTGGATAAGCCTTGTTGTATTACTCTAAACAGTTAGAAGGGACTGTGCTAATCATGCATAGCGGTTAACTGTTCGATTTTGAAAACAATTAACTTCTGTGCTTTATTTAGTTTGGTTTGGTTTGATGGCGTACCAACCATTTTAGGTTATTTAATGCCAAATTAGTACAGTTTAGCAAAAGTATATTTTTTTACACACAGTAAAATGTAAAAACAGTTCTATTACAAACAATTCAGTATAACCATATTTACCAACCCCCTCCGTCAATTTTTAAGCAGAGTTTAACAGGTTTGAATTCAGAGTTTTCCTTCTCCTAGACTATTCACCTAGTCTGCCCTATTATTTACCTATAGCTGGAGGGAGGATTATTGGATTCATACCTTTCCCAAGGTTATTAATGCAAAGTGAAATGCAATCAGTCTCGTCCAGGATTTGAACTCGTGTCGCCGTGTCCATTTCCTACGACGATAACCATTACACCACGGGCACCTCCATTCAGTTTAACATAAGTATGCAGTTCAAATGTCAAAAACTGTTCTTTGTAAGATGGTTTGTTTTTATGTCATATCAAACATTGACAAACCCTGTTTAGATTTATATATTAAATATACATGGTTTGTGATCATTTATCTAATAACATTTTAAACAAACCTGAGCTAATTTTCCTTCAGAGTTAAATGATTTCTATCTTATATAAATCATTCTATTTATTTTTGCTCATTTGTTTGCACACAGTTAAATTATTTCGAGAGTTGCTATGTAACAGTAACAATTTAACATCAGTCATTTGTTTGCTGACATTTAGATAAATACGCATGATATGTAAGAGATGAACATTTTAAAAAGGTGAGTGAGCTTATAAGTTTGTCCACAGTTAAATTGTTTCAAGTGTTGTAGATATTGATCATTTCTTCAAGAATAAGGCTGGCAACTATGCAGTCTGCGTCACTCTTCATACTTTCTATAATATAGGTTCTTTGGAGGAGTTTTGTTGATCCCTGAGCATTGCACTGTTTGATTCTTATAGGCGATTTTGTTCTTGGGCTTCTTGGTTTTTCCTTGTTCATTTTAGTGTTCATCTGTATTTTCCCAGCTTAGTTAATGGAAGTTTGTAATTTTTGTTTAAGTTGTTCAGCTTTTAAGGGAGACAAGTATATTAGTCTGTCTTTTATGGTTTTTGGTGGACGGATTCGCGACTTATGTGACAGCTGTTATATAATACAATAGCCGTTTGTATGGAGCACTCTTATTGGATACTCTTACCCTTTGGATTTCTTCCTTGGATGGATGGATGTAAACAATAGTAATTGTGATTCATAACCGTTTAAAATTTACTTCGCAGCTAATATCTCCTCGTGGCAGAATGGTTAGAAGCTTTGGCTTGGCGTCTGAGTCAACCGGGTTTCGATCCCAGCTACGGGAAGATACTGTCTAGCCACATCTGATGAGTTCTGATAGAACGGAACAGATCTGTCTGTGGATGACTATAGATATATATACATATATAGGTTCTTCAGCCTTGGTTAGGCAACTAGTCTAGGAGAAGGAAAACTCTGAATTCAAACCTGTTAAACTCCGCTTAAAAATTGACCTTGTGTCATGTCCTGCCCGAGCGGAGGGGTTGGTAAATAGTATATATATAGTATTATTCGGTCCAGTTAAACCAGAGTTGGGAGTAATTCCTTCAGGACAAGAAAATCATTCAAGAGCTGAACATTTAAATTTTTCTGGTAGAGAGCTCATTTTATTTTATTTTTTTATTTTATCCATAAGATCTGAAGAAGTCCTGTTATATTTTTCTTCGTGTTTTTGGTTTACATCAGAAACACAAAACTGGATGGAAATAAATTTATAATCCTAAAATAACCGGTCTTTGGTTTTTTCTTTTAAGAAAGTATATATATATATATATATATATATATATATATATATATATATATATATATATATATATAATTTCTCTTTCTCGAACCCAAGAAGATTCTCTGAAATAAATATAGATATCAATTAGGATAAATTCTTTTTGGATGTTATTTTTATGAATTTGTTGTGTTTGTAATGCACTAACAATTATGAATTCCTATCATAACAAATCAACTACCTTTCTACTTACATTCATTTCAGACGAAACAACTTTATAATTTACCCCAGTAAATTAATCTTACACACTTGATTATCTTGCAACAGTTGTTAACATCTTTCTAAGGCCGTAAACATAAAAGAAATATAAATCTCTGGCTGCGCGTTGCAACTCATATTACCAGCTGTTAGCTTTCCTACCTCTCCTACCACTCCTCCTTTCCCTGCTTGACAATTTCACTTTCAACAGAATTAATTGCGTTCCGTGTAATTAATTTAAAATCCGGTCGTCGTAATTCACACACACACACACACACACACACACACACACACACACACATTCAGAACCGCTAGTAAAATACTTTGAAAAAAATCATATAAGAAATGATATTAAAGTTATTAGTTCACTTATTTGAACGTAAATATCTTTAACTTTTCATCTCAATTTAACGAATATATTTCAACTATAATTCTTTTCGATTTTAGAAAAATTCATCACGGAGAATTCATCGTAACAGACTAATTGCTCAAATAATATAAGGTTTCCCTATATTTGGGAGGTGCCCGTGGTGTAATGGTTATCGTCGTAGGAATTGGACACGACGACACGAGTTCATATCATGACAATGCAAACATTTATTAAATCAAAACAAATAAATAGTATGGAATTTACCTTTAGGCATATATAAGACACTTGGGTGAATTGTGATTAATTTCAGTGTGGCTTGTATGTTTGTGTGTGAATTCAGCAGCCTATCATCCTCAGAGGTGCCCGTGGTGTAATGGTTATCATCGCAGGATATGGACACGGCGACATGAGTTCAAATCCTGACTGATTGCATTTCACATATCCCTAATACCCTTGGGAAAGGTATGAATCCAATTATTCTCCCTCCAGCTATGGGTAAATAGTAGGGCAGACTAGGTTCTTCAGCCATGGTGAGGCAACTAGTCTAGGAGAAGGAAAACTTTGAATTCAAACCTGTTAAACTCCGCTTAAAAAATTGCCCTTGTGTCATATCCTACCCGAGCGGAGGGGTTGGGTAAATATGATAATATAGGGTTTCCCTAACCTTAACCTAAACCCTAAACCTTTAGCTCTTTCAGTTAAATTCTATAAAGCAATGATCAAATTATGAATTTAGCCACGACTTATTTACCAGCAATAAATTCACAATAGGATCAATTTACTTGCATTAAATTTACCACACAATGAATTTACCACACAATAAATCTACCACACGATAAATTTACCGACAATAAAAATAAATGTAATGATGAAAAATTTACTGCTGATGAATTAACCGCGATGAATTTACCAGACACGTTTCGTTTCAAATGCGATTCTTCTGAAAAAAAATCAAAAGAAATAGTTGTCAATACTGTCTCTTTCTTGACGCTTGTAATGCGTGAGTAACATTACTATCCATATTGCATGATTTCAAAATGTCAAAGAAGATAAAAATTTGTTTATAACTTTCGATAATATAAAACTAAAAATATAACGACATAAAAATTCAAGAATAATTTCAGCTTCCACTGCTACCGATCTAGTCAGCTGGTTAATACATTTATGCATAGAAAATACAGGCTAATACATTTATGTATGTAAAAATATATCTGTATTTGAAAATAGCTGGTTTGATATTGGAGATAATACAAGTGCACGAATCTCAAGGAGAGCAATAAGTTTCGCTCGAATCTCAAGGAGAGCAATAAGTTAACTTGTGGGTTTATTCAGAATCAACACACTGTTTACAAGGTATTATTCGTAAAATCATCATCATCATCATCTGATAAATAAAGCGATAGATAGATAGATAGGGAACGAAAGAGACGGAGCATAGAAGCAGTAACTGACAGACAGCAGAATAAAATAAGGTTGGTGACTGTTTTCGAAGGTGACCCGAAGGCTCCCTTTTTGATAGCTACTACACCAAGGTGTAGGGGAGGGCGCTACTCCTTTCCCTGGATTGCTCCGCTTTACCCTTGATTCCTACCTTATAAATGTTGAATGTTAAGCAAGGAGGCACCAAGTACCATTTTTTGAGTCTTTGAGACTCAACCTGGGATTTTGAGTTTTTGAGACTCGACCTGGGATTGAAACTAGGTCTTCTGGGCCATTGGCGAACGGGTAGTGATGGTACAAATTAAAAGTTTTATGTAAAGATTTAAAACAAAACTTGACAATAAATAATAGTTGAATTTTGTTCACTTAAAAACAATTGAAGATCAGGAACCATTCAATTAGTCACATCTGAGTGTGGAGAAACAATTTAATGTATAAGAATTAGAGTAAAATATCAAATATCTCAAAATGAATAATTGACTTGGCTCAGGTATCTAAAGTTCTTTCGAAAAATTGGCTAAATTTCTAAGAAACATTTATTTGCACATATTGGTAGATGTATAGATTTAAGTTTATATTAAAATATATATTAGAATAAAAATTTACCGACATACGTATTTTATTATTACATTTGTATTTTTTTTCTTTCTTATACAGCAAATACGCTCTAACTTACGCGCAGATATATGTATATTTATGTGCTTATTTACCTGTCTGACAATAAAGTTTGCAAGCAACATCGACGGCAAGATAGAATTGCATTGTATTCATAATTTAGAGCGAATCGTTGATAAAATCAACAAAAAACCTTCAAAACAATTCTTTTAAACACTGAAACATGAACTGGATCAAATCTTTCGGTAAAATTTTAAAATGTTATTGGAGACAAATGTTTGCGTATAAAGATATAATCATTATTAAAAACGGTAAATATAGATATTTAAGTATGTACAGACAAAGTAATGGGAATACACACACGGGCACACGTGCACGCATACACACATACATACATGCACACCCGCACACACACACACACACACACACACACACATATATATATATATATATGCAGCCACACACACACACACACACACACAGATAGAGATGTGCGTGTGTGCTCACATACATAAACACACATAAATAAAAGTATATCTCTCCTTATCTATCCCCTGTTCCTTATATATATATATATATATATATATATATATATAAATATATATATATATATATATATATATATATATATATATATATATATATATTACAGTAGTATACGGTAATCACTATCTCACTTGGTGAGGTTGTGGCTGACCAAATGCAGTATAATTTGGAGAGTGCTCAATATGTGTAATAGAGCTATTATATTATATAATGATCAATACATAAATATTAGTTTTAATATATATTCAATATCATTGTTGCTTATCTGCGACCACTGGTTTCATGTCGTCTTTTTGCGACAATCATCAGCCAGAAGAAGAAAGATTTTGGAGAAATCGAAAAAATCGAGAAGATATAATCAAAAGAATTTTTACGTTAGAATTGCGTATAAGTGTTCGCGTGTGTGTGTGTGTGTGTGTGTGTGTGTGTGTGTATTTTATTTCCATATTTTTGTTTGTGGTCACGTATGTAATTGTTAGTGTGTGTGTGTGTGTGTGTGTGCACGATGATACATATGCCGTGTGGCAGATTTGAGGTTGTCTCATGAATATATGTGTTGTGATGTGAAGCAAAAAGTAGCGGAAGTCGTGGGACGGTTGGGGATTTGGCTGAATGAAATTTGTATTGTGTGTAGTGATGATTCTAGCTAAAGGACAAATTTATCATCATCATTGCAATATCAAAAGGTAATTCTGACGATTATGAAATTATGGAGAACATTATATCAATATTTACCAACCCCTCCGCTCGGGTAGGATATGACACAAGGTCAATTTTTAAGCGGAGTTTAACAGGTTTCAATTCAGAGTTTTTCTTCTCCTAGACTAGTTGCCTCACCAAAGCTGAAGAACCCAGTCTGCCCTACTATTTACCCAAACTGGCGGGAGAATAATTTGATTCATACCTTTCCCAAGGGTATTAGTGCTATGTGAAATGCAATCAGTCTCGTCCAGGATTTGAACTCGTGTCGCCGTGTCCATTTCCTACGACGATAACCATTAAACTACGGGCACCTCCAGGAGAACATTATATCAACAAGTATGTGAATGGGTCGAAAACTGAAAGTAGATGATTATTCTCGTATCGGCATTTGAGTAATATTTCGGATTTTTTGTTTAGCAGGGTATTTTGTGATGGGTGAATGATAATTGCGAGTTTCGCATGAAGACAAAGAAGGCATTTTTTTATGTCTTGCTGAAGGTGGGTGAGTGTTTTAGTATTCCCCAGGTGATGGCATGTGAGATGTTCATGTCCATTGGATGCCATATGTGTTTAGTATTAATTGAGTAACTTCTATTGGAGAAGGAAAGTATGTCGACATACATCCTTTGTTTTAGGGTTCCCTCAGTTGCACATATGTACTGCTTGAGTGAATTGTCTGTTGATACAGTGACTCTGTACACAACGTTTTTTGTAGGTAGTTACCTTGTGGGGGAATGATTGTTTATCCCTACCGTTGCATTGTTTGTTGGGATATGGGGTGTTGTGGAGGGTTTCAATTTTTTTGTTGTGGCCTTTTAAGATTTGGGATATATTTTTTGTACAATTGTAGTTGACCTTTTTATTGTTTCTACTGAAAATTTTTGCTAGAGAGCTGTGATTGGGAAAGTGTTGCTTCTGAGAATTAGGAAATCTCTACTGATGTTTGACGTTACGATTTTGTTTTACGGTGGGTTGAACCAAGTTATATTTTTATTTCTGTGTTTTCGTTGGTTTTTTGGAGGTGTATATTCTAATGTTTGTTTATAACTGCTATTTTTCGTGCGTTGTCATATATATGTTTGTTTCTGGTTGAAACTGTTGATGTTACAAGAATTATCAGAGAGTCTGCGGCTAATGGATTTGGTAATTTGCTTGATGATAGAGTAGGGGGGGGGTTCGAAGAAGTGTGTACGTAAATGGGTATGTCGTTCTCCTTTTTTTATAAGGTACAAATGTGCCTTTCTTTAAGTTTAGCGTTAAATCTAAGAAGTTTACTATTGTGCTTCTGGTGATTTTTGATCCCCAAAATTTTATTGAGTCGATAATTTTTTCTGTAGCTATCCAATTTTGGTTCATTTTAAGTTGCATTTAACCGGCTCATAGGTCTAGGGGGTAGAGTGTTCGCCAACGATCCGAGACACCTAGGTTCAATCCCAGGTCGTGTCATACCAAAGACTTTAAAAATGGTACTTTATACCTCCTTGCTTAACACTCAGTAATATAAGGTACGTATCAAGGGTAAAGTGGAGCAATCCAGCGAAAAGGGTAGCGCTCTCCCCTACACCTCGGTGTAGAAGCTATTGAAAAAGGGGCCTTCGGGTCGCCCTCGACTACGGTCGCCAACTTTACTTACTTACTAAACCTTCACATCTAACCCCAAACACCCTCACTACTTTTTGATATAATGTTCGCCATAATTTCACGATTGTTAGTATATCGTATCTTAATTGAGTATATTTACCATATTCATTACGTACATACCTTTCTAGATTGCCATAACATATACGTAAAATAACAGTGACATGACATAGGCTACTAATACAAACTATTATGACGTACATATTGCAATTCAACACGGAACATATAACCAACATATGAATGCTATTATTGCATAGTATATAACAATATACCATGTCCCTTAACACCGTGATATTCTTACCTCACCTATAATTCTTACGTTTTAAACCCAGCATCCGTTTCGTCTATCATACTTACATGTCAAATCAAAAATTCATTTTCTTCATAATTCAATGATGATGATAACTTTGTCCCTTAGCTAACATCATCACTACACGCCATACAAATTTTATTCGTCCAAATCCCCAACCGTCACTAGACTTCCGCTACCTTTTCCCACATATATTCACGAGACAACTTCAAATCTGCCACGCGTATCATCACACACACACAAAGACATACGCAATTCTAATGTAAAAATTCTTTTGTTTATATCTTCTGGATTTCTCCAAAATCTTTCTTTTTTTTCTGTCTGATGATTGTATTATTAAAACGGCATGAAACCAGTGACCGCAGCTGCGGCCACTGGTTTTTATACCGCCTTTATATGACAATCATCATGCCATCAAATATATATAAAAGATAATCTATCTATCTATCTATCTATCTATTTATCTATATATATATATATATATATATATATATATATATATTAATCGTTCAGTTAATGATATTACATTAATTATATTATATCATGAATCTTATTCGACTATTGTATTTTATAACGGAATATATTGTATGATTATTTATAGTACGTCACACATTTCATCTTGTCAAAAATGTCTTTTTCATCTTAATTTCATATCTTCTCGACGTTTAAAACGATTTTTATACTCTAATGCCAATGCGTTTCGAAATTTAATCAAATCGCTTGTGTCGTTTTTTTTTTTTCTGGTATTACAATGTTGTAAAGTTTCTTAGAAAAAATGAAACAAAGAAAACGAAAAAAAGAAAACTGCAAGATTAGATTTTATTTTTTAAAAAATCTTGAGAAAAATCACATCCACAAAAAAAGAAAAAAAAAATCAGAAAACAAAGCAAAATGAAAAACAATCAAGTATTTTAACATATTTTATGTTACGTTGAATAATCACTTTTAAAATTTGCTGTACAGATTCCAAATTCCGAATTTCGAGTTCCAAATTCCCAATTTATAAAAAAATACATATATATATAGTCTAGATTAAAAGCGCAGTAGGGGGTCGGCCCATTTACTAGAGATTTTCTCTTTCCCCAATCAGAAAAATGTCTAAAAAGTGTTCGGCTTTGGGTTATTCTTACCGAGAATTCTTAACCTAGACTTAAATCTAAGCATGGATTCAATAATCCAACCATAGACATCTGTATTTGCATTTAAAAAAAAAATCTAAATTCATTTTATTTTCCGATCAAAACATCTGCACTTTTTCTATCTTTTCTTAGTTGACATGTACTTAAACATATGTTGTTATTTTATCCTTGAAGGAATTTAATTACCTTGTAATAAAAAGAACATTTCAAGTTTCATTAGTATCAACCTTGTCTCAGTTAGAAATCTTTTCATTTTATTCAAAGGTTAAAAATTTATTGTTTCGAATTTTAATATCAGAAATGTTGACTCACAGTAAACTGTGCAAAGTCATTCAATGTACTAAGATGGTTTGATCTTGTTTTACTTATATTACATTTACTTACCCGACTTCTCTCTTTCTCTCTCTCTCTCTCTCTCAAAAAAAAGACAAAACAAAAAAAAAAACCCACAAAAAACAAATAAACACACCCCACCAAAAACAGGTCAGATGTCTTTGAATAAAACTATCATTTATATTTGTACAATTTCTGTTACTTTAGAGTTTTTACCGGTTTTACTATCAGTATGAGTTCATTTGCTTCGTCTAGAAGGTAACGTTAACAGAAGAAAGAGTCGTAAATATGGAAAAGTAAATCAGGAGCTAAAAAAACTGGAACTTTTTTTTTGCTACTTATCATTTTCGAAGACTTATCTGTATGTTTCCATTGACTTCAAAGACTGAGTAAAGTTGAAGTCACTTACACACACACACACACACACACACACACACATGTAAGTATATTTTAACTTTTGTGTTTGTGTAGACTTGGTTATACCTTTGCTATACTTTTCATTTAAATAAGTCAAAATTTGGACGACATCTGATAAAATTTATTCAATAATTCTTAGTCAAATAAAATTTAAAAAAATAAACAGATCTGTGGTAAGCAAATGAAACTAAAGTCGAAATAAGTAGCAAAGATTTTTAGTCGATAGTTTTTAAAATATAGAAAAAAACAATTTAGATTTACAGAATGTTGCTTCTAGAATGGAATTCAACAAGGTTGGGAGGTCGTGTTTTATGGCATATCAGCCTTTGTAGGTTATTAAATGCCAAATGCCACACACACACACACACACACACACACACACACACACACACACACATATATATATATATATATATATCATGATGTCTTGCTGTTAGCACGGACTTCCCTAATTCTCTGTCTCTGTCTCTGTCTCGGTCTCTCTCTCTCTCTCTGTCTCTCTCTCTCTCTCGCCATCAGTCAATCATCCATCACTTCCGGCAGGTCTTAAAGATAACACCACGGGACTGTATTTTTTTCTCATCTTGAACTGTAAAAGATCAAAATTACTTACCTGGTTAATAATTTTAAAGAAATATGATTAATTTGAATAAGGATAAAATAGCTATGATGTAAGTAATTTTAGTGTTGAGGTATATACTTGGAGCAGTCGTTGAAAACAAAACACAATCCATTTTTTGGCGAGATTAAAACATAACACACAGTCTTATAGCATATAATCTAAACATGATTATAATGTATATAATATGGTATATATTTATACCAAAGTATATACATTATAATATTTTTTTTTTAAGTTTTCATTTTTCTTCCTTTCGGGCTTTTCTTTAAAAAAAATTTTTTTTTATATTTTCTAAAATATTAGTTTCCCAAATGCCCGTCTCTCAAATTTTCTTTCTTTTAGAAATCATTCAATTTTTCTTTTATTTTTTTGATTTTTATTCTTTTCTTTTTTCTTCCTTTTCCTCTTTCTTTCCCACCCTTCCTAGCTGGCTTTCTTCTTCCATATCCCCCATCTTTTCCTTTATTATTCTTCCCTTCATTCTTTTCTCCATTCCTTTCATATTTCTCTTACTCAATTTATATCTGTCCAATTTCTTTACATAGTCTTCAAGCTACTTCAACCCTTTCTTTCATCCTTATACATTCAACAACCAACTCTTTCCACTTAATTTTTTTTTTGTTTCTTAAACTGTTTGCTTATTTTTTACGGCTTTATTTCTCTGTAAACTTTTTAGTTTGATCTTCAGTCGACTGGCTATGATCAGAGCGCTATGAAATAAAATAAAAGCACATGCAAACTATAGATAAAAAATGCCAAAAATAAATACAACCACACAAAAAACAAACTTTCCAAGTGTTTTGTTGTTGGCTAAATATGAAAGGAATCAAACAGGCAGCGAGCGATGAGCGCCTTTATCAAGTATGATAGGAACGAGAAAGACGTTTACAATGGAAGTAATGTGTTATGATTGGTTGAAACGATTGGTATCGCTTTAATGAAATTCATTCGCATCTTAGAGCATTGAAGTATTACAATTAACGTATATACTATTCACACACACACACACACACACACAATCACACACACACACACACACTTATATATATATATATTTATATATATTGACAAAAATATAAAAAAATAGTGAATTGAAGTTGATTTTTTTTCTTTTATGAATCATTCATAGTTGTGATTGTGGTAACGGTTACTATATTAGTTCATTTATTTTGAGTAACAATTTATAAGAGAAAAGAGTGCATGCTCTTGATAATACTTAACTATGATTAGTGCATCGTTTTGTTGCTAACTACTTTAGTTGAGTAAAACAACACTTTACTTTATGATAATAGTTAACAGTACTCTTGAAGTGATTACTAACTTCTCAGAGAACTATGCAAAGATGAGAAGTTATGAAACGTGATGTTTCTCGTGATGATAATCTACCAAAATAAAACACAATATATGTTTTTATATTCATTTTTCTTCTGTAATACTGCAAAACAAATAACATGAAACTGACGCGTAAATGAAGAGCAGAAAAATAAAGCGATCAGTGCAATGAAATTTGGTTTAATTAAAAAATATATATTTATATACGAGTATGTTAAAACATACTAATATTAATAAAGATTTAACAAAGTATCAATTTCCCTTTTGACGTCACGGTTACACGTATAAACTGGAATATAACAGAAAAACATGGTCACAACTGATTGCTTGGAATGTTATGGTCGACATCAAAAACAAACAAGAAGGTTGACAGGGTTTTTTTTCTTGATGTCCAATAGTAGATTTCCTGTTCGATGAGACCATAGCCGAAAAATACTCTCCTCAAAAAAAAAAAAAAAAATCAAAAACAACAAAAATAATAAAAACAAATAAACGACAACAACATGAACATAAAAAAACAAATAGTGGAGTATCCATTAAAAAGCAACAAAATTTTTACGTTGTTTTTGGCAGGTGCTCCTTGATAAAACATCAGTTGTCATTTACTGATTAACTAAACAAAGAAAATGGAAAGAATGCCAGAATTTACTCGTCATCATGATCATCATTACTAAAGCGTACTGACTGCACGGATTTCCTGGATTCTCTCTCTCTCTCTCTCTCTCTCTCTCTCTCTCTCTCTCTCTCTCTCTCTCTCTCTCTCTCTCTCTCTCACACACAATCCGTCCCTATCAGTCATTGTGTTATATAATTACGGAATGATTTTTTTTTATATAAATCATTTTTCGTAAATCATATTTTATCATTCAGTTTGGTTGGGCTTTGAACTATTCAGCTCTTAATTCAGGTGCACAGACATTGAGTACAGTTTACGCTCGCGTGCAGAAGATATGACAATCACAATTCTCATAATAAACCCCAGATAGGAAATGCGACTGGAGTGTGAATGACGTCATGCACGGAAGCGATGGGCTGAGAATTTAGGTATTTTGAAAAACACGTCAGTTGGGTACTCGACTTTAGGCGAGTCGAGTTGGTAGTTTACTGGGGGCCAGTCCAGTTGAGTTTTACTGTAAGCCAGTCGAGTTGGGTACTCGACTGGGGCCAGTCCAGTTGGGAGTTGACTTTGGCCATGCCGAGAGTTGAAGTTGAGTTAAGACCATGGTGTTGAGAAGTTAAAGTCTGAGCATGGAGTTCTGCAGATCTCTACCGACAGAGACCTTAAAGACTACGAGATGTGCCGAGCGTTTTGTTAGTATAGAATGATTGAGAATTGTGTGTCTCTCTCTCCTCGTGTCGAAGAACCGAACTCAGAAGTCAAGAAGTTAATAAACGTTCGTACGTGAACAACGGAGTCGCCTGTGTATTTGAGTCCGCCTGTGTTTTTGCATATGTATTACATTTGTGATTGATATGGCTATATAACAATTGCTCTACATAAGATTTCGAGAGGGCATCCAGAAAAGATGAATGCAATGATGAAAGTTTTTGCTGATCGGTGAACATTGGTTCATCCATGTATAGAAATCCATAGGAGAACGTCGATTATGAGTTCGTCCTTACTTTTTCAGCAATATGCAATATGTATTGTTCTTCTAACTTGGATGGATTGTGAATGGAAAGTAATTAAAACTGCTGTTTTGTGGGTTGTTGCACCCAGGATTTGTTGAAAACAACACACAGCATATTTGTGTAGTTTCTATCAAGCCCAATGGTTCCCAACCGATTTTAGACCATGCCTCAGTTTGGTATTTCTAAAATTCTGATACCACCCCCGGTAATATTTAATTCTTACATATTCATTAACTTGTTCTCCAAACAAGCCCCACCAAAATATTACATACCCCACCAAAATATTACCATGCCTCACCGGTGGGGCATCCGCCTCACGTTGGGAATTACTGATCTAGCCTTTTCTTCAAGCGCTTTATTTGAAACCAAGTGGTGCAACCATACAATAGAACTGACATGGTTACAGTTTGGAAGAATTCCCGTTTTACTTTATCAGGTAAATTAGATTTTCATATGGTCGTTAAACTGTTAAAAGCGTATGTTGAGATCATTTTCAGAAGATTCAATATTGTTACCGAAGTATATGAACGGGTCTACTAATTTCAAAGTTTGCTATTTAATGAGAAGATGGTGTTCTCTTGATTAGAGAGCTATTGATTAAAAGTAACGAAATACGTAGGATAGAAAAAAATGAATCGGCAAAAAAATTTTCCATTAAATGAAGCAATTTTTTAAAAATTGCTACAGTAGAAAAAACAACGTGAAAAATGAATGATACTTATTCACTAAATTCCAGGCAAAAAAGAACAACTAAAAAAAAAAAAAATGAAAAAGAAATATAAAAACCAAAAAAATCATTGAAAAGTTAGGAACTCGCAGTCCCTCTTAAGAACCATATACGACTTTCATGTCAAGAAAAGAAAAATATTCCAATTCCTTAAAAGTAAAGAATGATAAAATGGAATAAGAAACTGAGAGAGTAGAAAAGCAGGGACAAAATACAATTGAAGTATTTGAATAATGTCACGATAAGAATAGTGGAAACTTATGACCCAAGAAAAAAAATGCACAAATCACAACACGAGAAATAAAATAAAATGAGAAATAAAACAAAGAAGTAAGATTTCTAACCAATCAAGAAGGAGCAAAATAGTTAAAAATTCAGTCAATACACAAGAATTATGGACCAGAGTTTAGGAAATATAAAAGGAAATAAAACAGCAAGAAATGATGCGGACTAAAAAGTTTTTAATAATTGATTGCACTAAAAGGACAGAAACTGCACATTCCAAAATAATGAAGGTGAATTTTACAGGGAAGTAAACGGTGAAATGTGAGGATTTGCAGGAAATGCCAAGTATACCAGAAATAAATAAACTCCGGAACAAATTCTAGAGGTGAATATAGGGACACAATTAATTGGTTGAATGGCCGGTAAACAACACTTTTCTCAGATTACAAAGAAGTAACATTACAAAAAAGTATCATTGAACTGAATGTTACTCACCTTGAAAATTCACCACTTGAAAAATTACTGACTAAAAAGAACAAATGCTTAGTGTTATAGATTTTGGTTGGACTGGAAAATGACTAATAAGAGTCAAAAATGATTTGAGACATTGACACTAATTTACAATTGCACTTGAGTCTTTTTTATGACTTTTTAACTACACTTATCAATACTCTAATCTTTATCAAGTGAGTTGTGCATAAAATAAACTCCAGTCTTATCAATGGAACCCTTGGTTTTATTCCAAGAAGCATTTTGTTTTCAATTCTCCTTTATAATACTTGATGCTTTCCTTTAGAATTGATGTCGCTTGCTGCTACAATTTTATGTGTATCGATCTACTTCATTGAGCCAGAATGGTTTTCCAAGAAGCGGTCTGTTCTATCGATATCCCGTAGGACTTAGATACTATAGACCCTACTACAAATGATTAATGTAAATGTGTAGGAGGAGGCTATAGACAAAGAGCAAAAGGCACAATTAGGTCCTCAGAGAAAAATGACTGTCTGCATATTTTAGCAGCTGTTTTAAAACGGGAAAAAAATCAAAGACCTTTGAATGTTGATACTCAGACGTCTCATCCAATAAAGTTAATTAAGATCAGAATTATTTGTTTTGGAAAAAGAAAAGATGATAATGAAAATTGTAAGCGTATCTATAACAACTCATTCCGAATAAAAGTATAATATTTTAAGATACGTTGTCAAAGTTTTCAATGGAACTTTTTCTTGAGTGTTTACGGAAGCTAAGTTTCGTTAATTTACTATTGAATTTTCCTCTTTAAGTTTGGCAACACGTTGTACTTTACTGAAACATTAAACAATATATTTATCTACGCTCATCTTATGGAAAATATTTAAAATATTGTCATTATTTAAAAAATCCTTCAATAAACTGATTAAAAGATTTCTGATTGGTATTTGAAATAAAAGTGAATAAAATCGGTACATTTGCATGTTTCTAAAATTAATCAAGAATACAATCCTTTATTTGTTAGAAAATCGATATATATATATATATATATATATATATATATATATATATATATATATATATATATATATATAAGCTTTTGTTTTCATTCATTCTGCTCTGTACTCTATATCAAATGACTTTTGTATATATTTTCTTTTGTTAAACATTATTTACTGGTTTTCACTCTTTTCCTTTTCTCTTTATAACCTATGTTGTCTTACTAATGATTTCTATTATTTGTTATTTTCAAATAAATATTTAATGACACGCTTTTCATTCGTTTTCTTGGACTTCGTTTTCTCCACTAAATCTTCCGTTCTGGGATTTGCACAATTTTCTTTTCACTTGTTTTCTTACTCAACATTGCCATTTTTTTTTAATTTCTTAGTCGTCTGTTTTAATTTCTTTTAATACTCTCAATCATTTCCTTTCTTCAGTGTTTAGTCTTCAGATTTTTGTTGCTAAATTATTTGCTCATTTTTTTCTTTTACATTTGAAGTTTATCTTTTCTTTTGATTCTCAACTTTATCAGAATATTCTGATATAAGAAAAGTGTTAGGTTCCTGAGTAAATATTCGTGAGTTTAAAATTGATGTTTTACAATCAGGATTTTTGTAAAGTTCATGGAATGAAAAAAAAAATCAAGTGTATTTATTTAAGGAAGAAAGGATGATTTGTAATTCTATCATATAAAATTATATTGTTACCTTTGGATTAAATATATAACAATCTATATAATACTTAATACACATTCATTACTACTTAATTCTAACGAAACTAAAAGATATATACATTTTTACCCAACCCCTCTGCTCGGGCAGGATATGACACAAGGTCAATTTTTTAAGCGGAGTTTAACAGGTTTGAATTCAAAGTTTTCCTTCTCCTAGACTAGTTGCCCCACCAAGGATGAAGAACCTAGTCTGCCCTACTATTTTACCCATAGCTGGAGGGAGAATAATTGGATTCATACCTTTCCCAAGCGTATTAGTGCAATGTGAAATGCAATCAGTCTCGTCCAGGATTTGAACTCGTGTCGCCGTGTACATTTCCTACGACGATAACCAATACACCACGTAGTTGCATATTTTATTTTGTGGATGACAGTATTGCTGTTACCGAGGAATCTTCGGAGCTCTTCTTTTTCCTTTTCAGCCTTTGACAGCAGGTTGTTGATGTTAATTTGAACTTTAGAGCTCATTGGATCGTCGAAACGCATCAGATATTCTGTGAACCGATATACAATAGTTTATGTTTACTATGCTACTTCATGGGAATAGATGAAGTTAGCATAAAAAAATTCCATCGGAGTTGAATGCAGTGTTTAATCTTAAGAAACAACATCTATTTTATTTTTCTAGTCGTAAGCACAATTCCTTTAGAATAATTTCGTTGCTTTTCTTCTTTAAAACTCAACATAATCTCGATTATATTTTCATAAATCTTTCTTGATCTAATCATTTTCCTTATTTTATTAAATTTCTATTATGTTTGTGGTATTTTATCTCTTGAAATTTTTCATGCTTGACGCTCTCAATTCAATACATTGTAATTTCGGAAAGTATCCAGCCATTTGGAATTCAAGTCAAAAAAGATCTTCTGCATATGTGTATTCAGGGAGCCTTGCATAGGGTTATTCAGTTAGCACTCACTGATCTTGCAAACTTTATGTCTTTAGTATTTGCAATGGCTATGCATAAAATTTCCCTAGAAACTAGGATATTCATCAGAGAAAGTTATACGAATGAATTTGAAAGCTTTTGTGAATGACGTTGAAGTCAGATGAATTTTTTGTATTGAAGTTTTAAAATACCTACCTACCTTCTTACATACCTCCCTATCTCAATATCTGGTGAATAGAGATGAACAAAAACTTTTTATTTGTAAATATTTTCTTCTCTTCATCAAATAAATTTGTGATGATGTTGTACCGATGAAATGTGAGGCTCTTTCTTTTAACTAACTTTGGACATATTTTGTACATTGTTGAATACAATTGTCCAAATCAGGACATATTTTTTGAGCATTCATTTGCTTCCCGGTTTAGTGAGGGTCCGTCAAATCTCCTGCATATACAAATTTTTGCAGGGGTACAGGATTTTTAGTTTCCATGTATCTCTTTAGACAAAATGCGCTATATCATATTCAATATCCAAGTCAATTTTGAACATCTCAAGACAAATTATTTTCCTACAATTGCAAAATATTTTGTCATTTTTCAGCGGTTTGTTATTCTGAATCTTTAGATGTTTTGATTGGATGAAAAAGGACAAAACAAATTTTCATTAAGTTGTCATATTTTTGTTTAGTTTTTCATTGCGTCATTAATTGATATTGAAGAAAAACAATGTGATTTTATACTATTAATTGAACAAAATCATGTGCCATTTCTTATTTTTTATATTTTTTTACAAAGTGAATAACACAAAATATAACTCAATCTAATTCTTTACACGATCTCAAGTCAGGTTTTTCACAAACAATTAAAATCCTAAAAATAAAAACACAAGAAATAAAAGTGATCTCCTAAAACCTTTATTTATTTAATACGACAAATATGTTGCTGAAGATCTTTCTGTTTCTTTCTTTATCGTTCTCTTCTCTTCCCATGTACAACAACTTGTGATAGAATTTTATTGCTGGTCTGATGAAGTCAAGATAAAATATATCGCGAAAACGACAGATTTAATGTTCAGTTCTAAAGTATTTCAAAATACAAGTGACAGTTCAGATGAATGACAGTAGGCAGATTACAAGGATGACGCTGTTATGAATCAGTAATATCAATTATGAACGCAAAAACTCCGAAATTCATCTTTATGACACTCAGTTCAGGTTGAAGCGAAACAAAAATGGACATTTACGAGATCTTCTAAGAATGAGAGGAGATTCACATAATTACTTCAAACTAAATTAGATTTCTTTTCTTTCCTTTTCTCTCTTCTTTCTTTTCTTCATTCTTTATTTTTTCTTTCTTCATTCTTTTGAAACCTTATATTTCGCTTTCTTTTTATATTTAAATAGTTTCTTTTATAATATTTAAAATTACATTTCTTTACTGAATCTATTTTTTTAAAGAAATTTCTTACGTTCACTTTCGTCTCATTCATTTCTCTCTCTCTCTCTCTCTCTCTCTCTCTCTCTCTCTCTCTCTCTCTCTCTCTCTCTCATCATTCTCATATTATCATTGCTCCCAATGTTTTTAATTTTCTTTTTTCTTTTGTCTCTTTTCCTTTTGATATTGCATCTATGTAAATACTGAAACAGTTTGAAATACAGTTTTAACTTTTAAATTTATATAATTTCTACTTATTTAAATGAATTCTATCCTGTTATTGCCTTCAGTTTCTGTTTCTTTTCTCTATCTCCATTTATAACTTCCCCGTACTGTTGTCAATATCGATTTAATTCCTTTCTCTTTTTATACTCCTTCTTTTGTTTTATTCATTTATTAATTCTTCTTCTTCTTCTTCTTCTTCTTCTTCTTCTTCTTCTTCTTCTTCTTCTTCTTCTTCTTCTTCTTCTTCTTCTTCTTCTTCTATTAAATTTCTTTAACTTTAAACTTTTCACCTTCCTTTGTCTCTTCCTTAGTATCACATTTATTATTCAGAGAAATGAGAAAGGATAATTTCGAGACTTGTCCGACTTGATAAAGATAACTTTTATAGTAATCTGCCTTAATCTTTGCGCACACAAAATGTCAAGAAGCATCTTTCTTGAATAATGTTCTTCAAGATTAACGACGAAACACTTTCGGACGGAATCAGAAACATCAACTATTCTTTTATTTCAAATCATGATTTATTTTTGGAGCAGATAAGCACGATGACCAATTAAATATGAGAGTCATCTACAAAACAAACATTTTTTGATAATGATTAGACATTTTTCGTTGAAACATTTAAGATTTAAAATCCGAGAGATTAATAATTTTTGATCAAGTAAATTCTTTACATAGTCCTTTAAGCCCCTGTAAATAATAAGATATTTACTGTATATCACTATGTATATCAATATTTACTATATGTCATTATATTTACTTATTATTTACTGTATATCACTATATTTATTTATTATATTTTTAATATTTACTGTATATCACTACGTATAAAATCTCCAGATGAAGAACTACATTACTTATCTGTTCCACGAATGTTACTTCGAACATTAATATGACGACATATAAAAAAGTAAAGTTGGGGACCGTAGTCGAGGTTGAGCTGAATGCTCCCTTTTCGATAGCTACAACACCAAGGTGTTGGGGAGGACGCTACTCCTTTCCCTGGATTGCTCCACTTTACCTTGATCCTCACTTTATAATGCTGAGTGTTAAGCAAGGTAGCATCAAGTACCATTTTTTGAATCTTTGGTATGACCAAACCTGGGATTGGACCCCGGTCTCCCGGCAACTGGCAAACACTCTTACTGTTAGATCAATGCCCTGTAAGAACACAGATTTTGTTTGTTTGGGTTTTATGGCATATAAACTCTTGCTGGTTATTTAATGGCAAATCCTGTTAACGCACCCCCATATATATATATATATATATATATATATATATATATATATATATCCAGTCGGCATCCGAAGACAAATGGTGTGATTCATTTGTGTATAGAATATATGAGGAATTTCATGTAAATCTATGAGAGTGCTCGATGAATGGCTATTGTTATATATTCCTTTTCAGGTTTATATAATAAAACTCACATACAGAGCGTATACAATGTAACCGGTAGAAAACTCAAACCTGGTTAAATTATCATCATAGACTTATTCCGAAGAAGAATAGTATCATAATCTTCTTCTCTTCAGGTGACTTACACGCTTAATTTGAAAGTGAAAATCCGCAAATATGGATTACTATATATATATATATATATATATATATATATATATATTACGTCTTTATAAACAAGAAATGGAAAAATAGCGCAATGAATTGCGCGGCATAGTCCTCTTTCGAGGGTGTGTCCTCCGATCACCGAATAGTCACGGCAAAAATACGACTAAGCCTACGAAAAAACGCCACACGAACAGCGACCACCAAACACTATGACTGGGCCCTTCTTAACAACAAAGATATAAGATACAAATATGTGTCAGAATTAAGAAACAGATTCGAGACACTACAAGAGAAGACAGAAAAAGGTACCCCAAATGACGAATATTAGAATTTCGTCAACGCACACTTCGAGGCAGCAGCGAAGTGTGTTCCAACAAAACCTAGGACTAAATGTAAACTCCCATGGGAAACGTTAGCAGTTACAGAAGAAAATGCACACGTGAAAACTGCTTCCAAAAGCAATCAAAGAACCCAACAAACACAAATGCCCTAAAACTAAAAAAGGCACAATATCAATTAGCAGGCATATATCTAAAAGAACAGACAGAATACATACAAAATCAGATAGATAAGATTAGAGACTCAGTGGAAGATAGGCAATCTAGGATAGCCTGGCAAACAATAAACGAAGTGAGTTGAAAGAAGAGCACAGCCAAAGCAAAATTGAAAGTTGCAAACCAACAAGAAAGAATGAAACTATGGAAACAGCATTTCGATAATCTACTAGGAAACCCACCGAAAGTTACGCATGAACCAATCACCAGAATTATTAGTAAGCAATTGGACAATAAACTAGGACCATTAACTCAAGAAGAACTCGACTCGGTTCTTTGAAAAACTAAAAATAAGAAAGCTGAAGGGCTTGACGAGATTCCCCCAGAAGTATGGAAGACCAGACAATTCGACGACATACTGCTCCGACACTGCAACGCAGTCTATTACTAAAATCCGATAGACAGATGGATGAAGGGATACATCCTCCCCTTCCCTAAAAAGGGTGACCTCAAATTAGCCTAGAACTACCGAGATATAACACTTACACCCATAGCAGCCAAAATTTACAATGCCCTACTACAAAAACGCATAGAACCCAAAATCAACAACATCCTTAGGAAAAACCAAAATGACTTCCGAAGAAATAGATTCACGGCCTCACATATATTGACCATCTGTAGAATCCTTGAAGGCATACGGGCAAAAAATCTACAGGCGACATTACTATTTGTCGACTTTACCAAGGCCTTTGATTCCATTCCCACAGGGAAGATGGAACAAATCCTACTAGCATACGGCCTACCAAAAGAAACCGTAGCAGCAATAACGATTCTCTACAAAAACACGTTCACTGGATGGAGACATAGAATACATCGACATTGTAGCAATAGTACTACAAGGGGACACGCTAGCCCCATTCTTCTTTATCATCAGTCTAGACTATGTGCTTAGAACATCGATTGATAAAATCAGAGAGAACAGCTTCGATCTGACACAGAAAAGAAGCAGAAGTTACACCGCAAAAACAATTACCGACGTCGACTACGCCGATGACATAGTGATACTGGCAAATACACCCAACCAAGCCGAAACACTACTGCATAGTTTGGAACAAGCCGCCGCAGGCATTGGCCTCGATGTCAATGCACACAAAACTGAATACATGTGCTATAATCAAGCAGGCGAAATTTCCACACAAGATGGAACCTCTCTGAAAGTGGTAGACAAATTCACCTACCTAGGAAGCAGTGTCTCATCAACCGAAAAGGACATCGACACGCGGCTAACGAAGGCACGGAGAGCTATCGATAAGCTATCGATCATATGGAAATCAGACCTGACCGATAAAATGAAACGCAGTTTCTTCCAGGCAGCGGTCGTATCGATATTGCTGTATAGATGTACTACTTGGACGCTAACTAAACGGATGGAGAAGAAGCTAGACGGCAATTACACAAGCATGTTGCGAGCAAAATTGAATAAGTTCTGGCGGCAACAACCTACAAGGCACCAACTATAGGGCCACCTGCCTCCCATCACGAAAACTATCCAAGTTAGATGAACCAGGCATGCAGAACACTGCTGAAGAAGCAGGGAAGAGCTCATAAGTGATGTACTCCACATTTATTGACCCCCACTTATGGCCAGGAAAAAGCAGAACGACCAGCTCGAACATACATACAGCAGCTATGTGAGGATACGGGATGTAGTCCTGAAGACCAGCCGGAGGCGATGAACGATAAGGAGAAGTGGCGAAAGAGGGTCAGGGATATCCATGCTAGCGGCACGACATGATATATATATATATATATATATATATATATATATATATATATATATACGTGGTGCATTCAATAAGTTTCCAGACTTTTTGTACAGGCATTTAAAATTTCCGTGGACTCTTGAAAATTCAGTATGTTATTGCTATATATCTTATGAGATGACTGACCAATTTTTATGATTTCAGGTTTAAATGAACAGCTACAGCAGCAATTGGAATACACTCTACTAAAGCCTGATCGTCACAGATGGTGAATTTCAAAAATACAATCCGAACGTGAGGACACATTAGAAGAACGATATGCAATCAAATTCTGTTTTAAACTTGGAAAAAATGCCACAGAAACGTATGGAATGCTTCAGACTGCTTTTCGACCATCTTGTATGAATCGAGTATCAGTTTTTGAGTGGCATAAGAAATTCAAGGAAGGCAGGGAGTCTGTGAGGGATGATGAGAGGTGTGGGAGGAGTAAGGAAGTCAATACACCAGAGTTGGTTGGCGAAAGGGTTAGGGTTAGGGTTACTCTGTTGAGGTTTTAAGGGAGTTCGGGAAGAGATTCCGTCGGAAGTGGCCGGCACTCTTCAAATCAGGTCTGTGGCATTTCTACCAGGACAATGCACCAGTCCACAACTCCATCCTTGTCCCAGACTATTTGACCAAAATGGGTATCAAGACAGTTTCTCGCCCTCCCTATAGTCCAGACCTTGCTCCCTGTGACTTTTGGTTATTCCCTAAGCTCATAGGCTGTCGTTATAAGACAATTGAAGAGATGAAAGAGGCTGTGACGAAGGTCATTGACACGTCCACAAAAAAAGAATTTTCATGTGGCCTTCCAGAAATTGTTGGAACGGTACAACAAGTGCATAGCAGCCGGAGGAGATTACTTCGAAGGGGACTAGAGTTTCATGTGTGTACTATCAATAAAAGTCCCCATGGGAAAAAAGTCTGGAAACTTATTTAATGATCCTCGTATATATATATATATATATATATATATATATATATATATGAACCCCCCCCAGAAATTTAAAGGTAACCAGAAAGTTATTTGAACAAATCTTGACCAAGAACTTTCACTTACTCTGGCAACTAATCTTCAGGGTCCCATTAGACAGTATATCTGGGTTTTTTTTGTAAAATTATATATGACGTTTGTTCTTAATGGTTTGGCCCAGTAATGGAAAGGAAAAAATAAGGGAAAACGACCAAGTAGACGAAAATAAAAAGCGCGCAACACCACGACATAACATGCGCAAGTGAAATGTGCACTTTATATGAATGATCATTAATGATTTTTTTATGAACATATCTGAAAGCAAACCCATTTAATACCATTATGAACTATAAAGAAGTTCGATCCGTTTGTCTTCATTCCCTCTCCAGGGGTTGCAGTACCACCTTAGCCACCGAAACTGTGGCTTCACCCCTGGTTGGTGGCTGATGAGGACAGGGTTTCGCATGTGTTCTTACACTTTTATGATAATATATACTGTCATATATATATATATATATATATATATATATGTGTGTGTGTGTGTGTGTGTGTGTGTGTGTAATAATATGGCAGTGTCGATATTACTAATTTCTAGAGCCAGTATGTGGCTAACTTCACTACTGTGTTTGGGGATCAAGAAGGCCAATCAGACATGGATGGACAGACACCTAACGTAGTGAAAGTTATCTTACTTGTAAACTTGCCATTCTGCCAAGAAAGTGAACGCGAATGAGATCAACGTTGACTTGATAACGATAAGAACAAATGGTAGGAAATAGACAGCAGAAAGATTTCCGTTAAATAATGATACACAGAAGATACATATATTGACAAATACATAAATCATTTCACTGGTGTATAGTTACATATGCAGTTACATCGATACCTACGATAAAACTAACATTTGGTTTACTTAACAGAATTCATTTTTCGACATATTCTCCTTCTTGCTTAATGCAATAGTGAATATTTATTCAAACATTGTAAGAAGGATAACTAAAAAGAAATGAGACAGCGTGCTTAAGTTTTGGTTTAGATATTTTGGACAAATACTTTAAAAATCTGTCGAAATAAAAGATGAAGCTAAATCTGAAAGATATGCTTTGGAGTAATCAATATTTTAGTTTCGGTTTGGTTTTATCATATTTACCCAACCCCTTCGCTCAGGCAGGATATGACACAAGGTCAATTTTTAAGCGGAGTTTAACAGAGTTTTCCTTCTCCTAGACTAGTTGCCTCACCAAAACTAAAGAACCTAGTTTGCCCTACTATTTTACCCGTAGCTGGAGGGAGAATAATTGCATTCATACCTTTCCCAAAGGTATTAGTGCAATGTGAAATGCAATCAGTCTCATCCAGGATTTGAACACGTGTCGCCGTGTCCATTTCCTACGACGACAACCATTACACCACGAGCATCTCCTTTCGGTTTGGTTTTATAGCATGTCAACTATTGTAGGTTATCTAAAGCCATATCTATTTTATACATATAAACAATTCAGTTCAACATAAGTACACAGTTTAAATGTCAAAAACAGTTTCTTTTCAAACTATTCAGTTTAATCAACAAAGTTAAATGGTTCATAGTGTTGCTATGTATCACTAGCAATTCAATTAAACATCATTCATTTATTTACACATAGTTAAATGATCAAAGAGTTCTATTTTAAACAAATCAGTTTTGCCTAAGTACACTGTTTAGTTCTATTTAACCCATAGATAGGATCCAATCAGGAGTTACCAATCTGGGCCAGAGTGGACCAAGGAGCGAATGCAATAAAGGGATATTCCGCATTCCCCAAAGCTCCAGCATACTGAAGCCTCACAATCGGATTGTTTAGTTTCATATCAGGACACTTTTTGGGAGAGTCTTACCCATTTGCAGATGCAGTCGCTGTATTCTTCGGCCCCAGCCGACTGGGCAATCAATATTTGATAATCAAAGAATTTCTACATATGTTTATAAAGTAATAAAGATTGATTTTATGACTTCATGACCAAAAAGGACAGGGAGCAATGATCTGTTTGTTTCAAAGTCAGACTTGTAAAAATGTAAGTGAAAGAGGGAATCTACGATATTGAATCATATCTGGTGCAACTAAAGTATACGTTAATTCCCCTTCAACATTTTGACAAAAAGGATCACAAAGGAATGACTAAATTAAAAACAACATTTTTCTGCTTGTTAAACACATGTATAAATCGAGCAAGTAAATATTCCAACCCTATGTATTTTTCTTCACTTGCAGTGTGAAATCACTTGAACACGTTGTATATCAAGACGAGGGCTAAAGATTGAATTGGTCCAAACTTTAAGAACTGTAAGATCTTTGATATTTTAACTCCAGACAAAATCCCTACTTAAAATGTCATTGCAAAATTATCAATTATTAAAGGGACATAGGCGAAATGTTTTGATGTAGCATAGCTAAATAAATATTCAAAAGATAAAATATAAGTAAAATCGCAACAAAACATGATATAGAAAGAGTTTAAACGGTTTTAAGCCGGTCATGAAAATAGGAAAATAGTTTAATGCCTAATAATGTTAAAAAGAACCTACACACTTGGGTCAAGGCAAGTGCTTACATGCAGAATTAGAAACTGGGCACGTTCATAAAAGACCAACGAAATTACACGAAGATGACTAGCATAAAAACAGATCACAGATTCAAGAGCAAATATTGCAATATTAATTTATATAAGAATGTAATTAAAAAAATGACTCGCTTAAAAGACATCACTTTAAAAACGTAAACAGTAAAAAAAAGAACGGTTGTCATTTACTAAACTGAACTTAGTTTATCACAAGGCCAGTAATATAAGGAACCTAATGTAAATCGAACTCTTTTATTCTGTAGTAATAAACCTGCGATATTGTCTTTCAAACTAATGTACTACAATTGAATGCCCTGAAATAAGAATTTTTGGAGTATATCAAATGACCTAGTGCTATAATATGTTGACCATAACTCTCAGCAGAAAATAAGATGACAAAAATTTGTTATTTATTGTATAGAGAAAAGTCCAAGATGCATTATTTCCTCGATTTACAAAGAAAATATCCAGAGGAGTTTTGGTTTGGTTTGGTTTGGTTTGGTTTAATAACGTATAAATCATCGTTGATTATTTAATGTCAAATCCTGTTAATACGTATATATTGAAAATATACGGTTTATAAACACATTTTGGTGAACACATTTTTATACGCGTCTGATTCCTTTTTTTTTCGTCCAGTTAATGGTTTCATGCATTTCTATTCAACACTAATAATTCTCTTTAACATTACTCATTCGTTTGCTCCCAGTTAAATGGTACCAAGTATTGTTATGTATCACTAACAATTCAATTAAACATCAGGCATTTGTTTACACGCAGTTAAATGATCAAACCGTTCTATTTCAAACAATTCAATTTAGCATTTGCTATTTGTCTATATTCAGTTTAAAAGTCAAATACTTGCATTTGACCCAAAACAGAGGACCCTATCAGGTGTTATCACTCCGGTTCACAGTGGACCTGGGAGCGATAGCAATGAAGAGGTACACCACATTCCCCCAAATTACGGCATTACTAGAGCCCCGCTATCAGATTTTTGTGTCATATCTTGGACATTCGTTGGGGTGTCTTATCCCTCTTCAGAGATGTATTCGGTGTATTCTACAGCCTCAGCCGACTGGGCTACAAAGGAGTTTTGTTCTATTGTTTCCTTGGAAAAGCAATAAACATGAACATGTTGAGTGTGAATACGCCAAGATGTTTCTCTTGATTAATACTGAT
The DNA here is from genome assembly GCA_963585895.1 of Sepioteuthis lessoniana. Classification (NCBI taxonomy): domain Eukaryota; kingdom Metazoa; phylum Mollusca; class Cephalopoda; order Myopsida; family Loliginidae; genus Sepioteuthis; species Sepioteuthis lessoniana. Next base: position 27,868,730 of record OY757911.1, on the reverse strand, counting down.
AATCTTTACCTCTGAAAGCCTCTTTGAAAGTTTACTGCAATTTTCCTTAAATGTTTATGTTATTGTAAAAAAAAAAATGAATAATTTCTATACCATTTCTAATTGATGCGGATATTTTATCATTTTTGAAAATTTCCCTCAAGCAGAAAAGAAAATTCCCGAATCGCTACTGTCATAATCTTCTACAATAAACTATGATTCCTTGACGGTGCAATTAGAAAAATTACATTTACTTGATAATAATAGGAATTAATGGTTGGCTGGTTGTGTTTAAAATATTTTAAACAATGACAGTATAAAAAAATACTGTAAACAATGACAACAACAACAAAAAAAAAGGATTAGATAAATACACAAATAGACAACTAACTAAATAAATAAGATAAAAATAGTGTAAACAATGACAGTAAAAAAAGGAATAGATAAATAGATAAATAAATAAATAGATAAAATAAAAAATATTGCAAACAATGAGAGCGTGATAAAAACGTTTTTAAAAATATTGTAAACATTGATAGCATAAAAATAGAATAAAAATTTAAATAATGATTGCATAAAATAAAATAATAAAAAAAATTGTTAACAACTAGAGCAGAAAAATATTATAAACAATGACATCATTAAAAAATATCATAAACAATGAAAGCATTAAAAATACTGTAAACAAACATAGCATTAAAAAATATTGTAAACAATGACTGCATTAAAAAATATTTAAAAAAATGACATCATTAAAAAATAAAAACTATGAAAGCATTAAAAAAATATTGTAGACAATGACAGCATTAAAAATATTGTAAACAACGATATCATTAAAAAATCTTGTAAACAACGATGGTATAAAAAATATTGTAAACAATGAAAACATTAAAAATATTGTAAACAATGAAAGCATTAAAAAATATTGTAAACAACGATAGCATTAAAAATATTGTAAACAATGAAAGGATTTAAAAATATTGTAAACAGTGACAACATTTAAAAAAATATTGTAAACAACGATAGCATTAAAAAATATTGTAAACAATGAAAGCATTTAAAAATATTGTAAAAAATGACAGCATTAAAAATATTGTAAACAACGATAGCATTAAAAAATATTGTAAACAATGAAAGCATTAAAAAATATTGTAAACAATGACAGCATTAAAAATATTGTAAACAACGATAGTATTAAAAAATATTGTAAAAAGCGATAAGGTTAGAAAATATTGTAAACCATTAGACCAGAAAAAAAGATATTCTAAACAATAACATCAGAAAAATTTTTTAACAATGATAGCAGGGGAAAATATTGTAAACAATGACAGCAGGAAAAAAAGAGAGAGAGTAAACAATGACATCAGAAAAAAATTAACAATGACAGCAAAAGAGATATTGTAAACAATCATTGCAGAAAAAAATATTGTAAACAATCACAGCAGGAAAAATATTGCAAACATTCATAGCAGAAAAAACATGAACAATGACAGCAGGGGAAAAATATAAACAATGAGAGTGGGGGAGCGTAAACAATGACAGCAGAAAAATGAAATAAAAAAAAGTATGCAAACAATGAAAGAAAAAATATTGTAACTAATGACAACAGAAAAGAAATATTGTAAACAATGATAGCATAAAGATAAAATTAAAAGATTACTTTAAATAATGATAACAGAAAAATAAAACTTTAAAGAATACTGTAAACAATGATAGTATGAAAATGAAATGAAAGTATTTTAAACAATGACTATACTGTGAAAATTGATTAGTTTAAATAATTTATCTCCGCCCGAACATATAAAACTTAAGATTGAACTCTTGTTTTTTTATTTTTATACGAAATTTTTAAAGCATAAATTTAATTTTTGGCAAGGAATTTAAAAGAAATTTCAACTATCATGAATCTGATTACCATTGCTGATAACACATTACATTGAACCGCGGGACGTTTATCTTTTATGCGAAGTAAAAACCGTCTGAGCCATCAACAAAGATTCACTTTTACTTGCGTGTACTTCCAATAACGTCTTATACTTCTGCTGATTACATCCAAGGAAACAAATCTATATTTTGAGGACATTTTTGATGGGAACCAAGTTTGATACATTGTCCTTCATAGAGTTGTCAAGAAATGATTTCATCATCATTTAAAATCTTTGCAAACTTTTGCGTCTATCATTAATTTCTTGGAAAGAGCTTTGAATAAACTAAGTGTAAAATGAATTGGCATTTAAAGGAATGCAGGGAGCTCAAATACATTTTTATAGATATTGAGAGGGCACGTGTTATATAGTTTTCATTTTGATAAAATTTGTATGACACACCATGTCTGGCTTTCTATTTCATGCTTAGTCTTTATGGTAATATGAAAACAAATATGTTTAATCATGAACATTTGTTATGAATCTTTTTTCTATTACCCAGATGATGTAAAACCATATAAACTTAATCTTGTCCGCACACTGTCAATGTACCGTTATCAATTAATGGAACGATTTTCTCGGTGTATGTAATACATATTTTAGCCGCATTATGTCCGATTTTCATAGCAGCCATTTTTAAGTGCACTTATTGCGCATGCTTATTCTCAATAAAATAGCTGACTTGTGAAAAATTCAAACAGAACTGAGGATATAAATTGTAATCACATCATGACAAACGCTGGATTTTTTTTTCATGATAACTATTTGTCGACGAATAGGAATCAATATTGATTCGTTTAAGGGAACCAAAAAAGTTCACTCAAGTTTCACAGTTATTTTCTTTTTTCCGTTCAAAAAATATTTTTAAAAACCAATACATCTCATACATGGTTTTCCTAGATTATTGCATTTTATTCTTAATCTTGAATCCTTCAATTATAGAAAAAGAATTAGTGGTATGATCCAATTCGTATCCTTACTGCCCTACTGACTACAATCAGAACTTGGCAAAAAAAAAAAAATCATGATATTGGTTAGCTTTTGAATACGGAGAGAATATTAAGGGTAAAACTGGGTCCCATTTATCGACAAATAGAAAAAATGAAAGGAGCAAAAGCGATATCCCTAAGTATTTGCCTATATGCAATGTTGCGTTTATGGTAAAAGTGAGTAACTGATTATAAAAACATTTTATATAAACATAATTATATTATGCTGTTTTCTACCGGTTCTGTGAACTGGAATGGTTTCTTTTAAGAGGTTAGGGGCTTTAGTCATTTTGCTGGAAAAGGGAGGAAAGGACGCAAAACAAACTATCAAAAGAATTAGTTTGCAGTTTTTGCTTTTCAATAATCGTTTAGATACTATCAATAGAAAAAGAAAAAGATCTAATATTTCTACACGATTTTTTCTCCAAAAATATTTTGTAATTTATTTCTTAATTTATAAAGTAAAATAAACCTAAAGTGTCTGAATACACGGAATTATGGAAATAAGGATTAGTAAATCAGTTGGAAACATTTTATGAAACACTTCAGTTAAATTGTACACGGTTCACTAGAATTTGTATAGTTGTCTAAAATTGACTGAAATATAGTGCAAATTTAGGTTTGTAGCTAAATTGCTCATAAAATACTTAAATTTCTCAATAAAATATGTAATGATTGAAAAGATATTGTGAGAGAATGGTCCTCTTGGAGAAAAAAAGTCAATTTGGTTGATTGATATTCGGATAGACCAATAGTTAAGAATGTGATGATAACTTCGGGAATACAGGTAGGTGGCCAGATAATAATTGAAAAAAAGGGGCAAGTAACCCCCTATCTTCCCTGTGAACATATAGAGTTAATTCCATTGCAGCAACACAGGAAAAATTGACATGTCTTTACGATATTGACAAAAATGTTGTCATAAAAGTCAGTGAGTTACACAGAGGAGCAATGTAACGAAGGAAAGTACCCTAGAAATAAGTTGAATAAAGTAATTTGGATTTTTGGTAGGAGAAAATTTAAGCGAAAACAGTTTGGATGGTGGTATTTTCGAAATATGTAGTTTAATGTTTTGAGAAATTCAGTAAAATAATTTGGATAGTTGCTAATGTTACAAACGTGTATGGGAAGAAAAATAGAATTTAATTCTGGAAATTCTGTAAAATAATCTGCAAGCTGATAGTGACAAGTTGAATACAAAAATGATTATCAGAAGGGTATATTGCGACAGTGAAAGATTTTAAGCGAATGTCATTGGAACGTATGATCGTTATTTCCAGTGAGAGAGATGACTAGAAATTAAATCAGATGATAACACAGTGAACCCTTCTGGATAAATTATACTTCTAATGTCTTTGGACCACGGTAAAGTGCTCGAATGCTCTGCTGATATATATATATATATATATATATATATATATATATATATATATATATATATATATATATAAAGTGTAAAAAACGTTGTTAATGCTACAAACAGACCACAAAGTCTTAGTCATAATGAAACTAAAAGCATAAAAACATTTTCCCTCATCATAAATATTTCCCTTCCATTATTATACACGATAATTCCTCGATTTAGTGCTGTTGAGCGAGGATGAAACCGATCAGCTAGCTTATCACTTTTTCTTTTTTCTTTTTATGCTTTTAGTTCCATAATGAATAAGACTTTGGGTCTGTTTGTTGTATTGATATATATATATATATATATATATATATATATATATATATATATATATATATATATATATATATAGTAAAGTTGGCGACCTTAGTCGAGGATGACCAGAAGACTCCCTTTTCAATAGCTACCACACCGAGGTATAGGGGAGGGTGCCACTTCATTCCCTGGATTGCTCACCTTGATCCGTACCTTATAATGCTGAGTGTTAAACAAGACGTCATCAAGTACCATTTTTAAATTTTTGGTATGACTCGACCTGGGATTGAACCCCAGTCTCCCGAACCATTGGCGAAGACTCTACTCATTAGGCCAATGACCTGTAAAAGTATCAACGATTGACTAAAGTCATTGTGATAAAAAGTTTGCGTGATTCGGACGACGATCAGTGAAGGGTCAGCTAGCTCTTTATCAGATCACAGCATTGTCCAGACTACTTTGCAACTTCAACGCAATTTAAGTACTTTTGGCGAGTTTCTTCACCAGTATTTCAGGTAGTTGATACACTAACACACATCGAAACGAAGTGTTTATCGCCTCTGCTACACCATTCCAATGGCAGCTTGCCAAACCTCTTCGCGTTTGCTCTTTGGAAGTTAAATTATTGTTTATTCATGTGAAATTATGGGTGCATCACAATTTCAAGTGTGTGTATTCTGTGTGCCTGTTATTTCACTATTAAATATTTTTCCCTTTTAAACTTTGATAGTTTCCATACACAGTAGATATTATTGTGAAGTGCTATATTTCACATTTTGCCACACATGACATATAAAATAAGATATTATTGAAGGGTTTAATGAAAATTGGAATTAAGTAAAAGCCGAAACTTGGTAAAAACAAAAAGTAATTTAAGACTAAAAAAAGAATAATAGAAAAAGATATGAAAATAAAAATGAAATAAAACAATCATGAAGCCGGACAAAATTAAGAAAAAGCTTAAAAGCTGACCCAATCAAATGTAATGGCATGTTTCACTCAGAAAATAGGAAACTTTAATTGTATCAATATGTAAATGTACAAACAAACTGGTAGAATCTATCTTTACTTTTCTATTCTTAGAGGACCTGGAGATTTTTGCAGACCTTTGAATCTGTTTACAATAACCAGACATTGAAAACGGAAACTCAAGAACAATGCCATTGTGAAATTCAGAACCACCATTATGCCAAGAAAAATTGGCAACGATTCTACAAAGGCCACAGGAACAACGCCTAGGAAATCCCAAAGAATATTGTGTTTGGCATGTGCCCACCGAATTAAGATCCGGACTCATCTCCAAAATGATTTCCTACAAACAAGAAACACGTTCAAAAGGTCGGATTTCATTTATTTGGGATGCATTTTTTCCCACAGGCACAGCTTTCTTTCCAATCTGTAACGGACAAAGATTCTAATTTCAAACCAAACAAACCTACGCCAATTCCAATCGACTTTTTTCATTTGTTCCTTTCATTCCTCTTCCCATCATGTCCAGAACATCAGTAATAGCCTTATTTTCAACATTTTCTACGTCAATAATAATAATAATAATTGAAACGAAATGATCAGTCACATAACAAGCGAATGCAGTAAGTTAGCACAAAAAGAGTATAAGACGAGACACAACTGGGTGGGGAAGTTGGTCCACTGGGAATTGTGCAAAAAGTTTATATTTGATATTACGAACAGATAATAATCTGTCATGGAAAATGGTTTTGAGACACAAACGGACCTAATATTGGCCAGGCGACCAGACCTAGGGATAGTAAAAACAAAAATCCCTGCTAAATTGTGGACTTTGCCATCCCGGCTGACCAGAGGGTAAAACTGAAAAAAAGCGAAAAATTGTTTTATTACAATGACTTTAGTCAACCGTTGATACTTTTACAGGTTATTGGCCTAATGAGTTGATAAGTACCAAGACCTTGCAAGAGAACTGAAGAAACTGAAGAGCAAGAGAGTGACGGTGACACCAATTGTGATTGGTGAGCTCGTTACAGTCACTAAACGATTGATACACAGACTGGAGGACTTGGAAATAAGAGGACAAGCAGAGATCACCCAAACTACAGGATTGTTGAGATCGGCCAGAATACAGAGAAGAGTCATGAAAACTTAAGAAGACTTGCTGTCTCTCAGTCTCCAGAGAGAAGCCATTAGCTAGCGTTGAAGTGAAAAACTCTCAAAAGAGAAAACAAAATTATAATAAAAAATGATAATGAAAAGCGGCAAACTGACGGACGGAATGGAACTACCAAACCAAGACAGAAGTGGACGCTCGAAGAAAAAGAAACCTATTCTAGGTTTCCTTTGGGAATATTGGAAGCTGATACAATCAAACAAGTCGAGATAAAAGAAAAAAATAAGAAAAAGAATATTGGAAGCTGATACAATCAAACAAGTCGAGATAAAATAAAAAAATAAAAAAAAGTGTCTCAGTAGAACGAGAAACCTTATCAAAGGAATAAATACTAGGGTTGTTCTCCTTGTCAGATATTTGGAGCCATTCTTGAACTGGACCAGAGAACTTAAACAAATGGACCAGAGAACAAGTAAACTTATAATCATGTACAAGGCATTGCATCCACGAGATGACGTTGACAGACTATATGTGTCATGAAAAGAAGGAGAAAGAAGACTTGCCAGCATTGAAGATAGCATCGGCACATCAATACAACGACTTACATAAAAAAAAGCGCGGAGAATTACAGTACCCCCCCAAAAAAAAACAACAATATAGACAACACGAGGAGCAACTGAACGAAAATAATCAGAAAACAAAAATTGGAATAAGAACTACTCCACAGACGGTTTAAGCGACTTATAAGCAACATCTCACGCGAGAAAACATGGACGTGGCTAAGAAAGGGAAACCTTAAGAGAGAAACTGAATCTCTCCTAATAGTAAGAAAAAAAACAATGCCATAAGAACCAATCATATCAAAACAAGAATTGATAAGACGCAACAAAATAGCAAATGTAAGTTATGTGGAGATAGTAAGAGAATGCAGCAAATTAATAAGCGAATGCAGCAAATTAGCTGGGAATTGTGCAAGAAACTGAAATTTGACCATACAATCAAATGGTATATGCACAACCCAGCATCTGTCCTAGAGAATGAGACACACAAACTTCTATGGGATTTTGAGATACAAACGAATCACCTAATCTCGGCCAAGCGACAAGATCTTATTATAATCAATAAGAAAAAAAGAGAACTTGCAAAATTGTGAACTTTGCTGTCCCGGCTGACTATAGAGTAACATTAAAAGAAAATGAAAAGAAGGACAAATGCCTTGAGATTGCAAGGGAATTGAAAAAACTTTGGAATAAAAAAGTGATGTTTATACCTCTTGTAATTGATGCTCTTGGTACACTCACCGAAAGATTATTAAAGGGACTGGAGAACTTGGAGGTAAGAGGACGAGTGGAGCCCATCCAAACTACTACACTATTGAGAATGGCTAGAATACTGAGAAGAGTCCTGGAGACTTGAGTAGACTTGCTGTCACTCAAACTTCAGTGAAATACCATCAATTAACGCTGGAGTAAATATTAATTGTCGTACGGTAGTTTAGTTTACACATCAGTGATTTTCATTGAAGATCAAATGGTAACTTTTATTTTATCTCAAACATTACTTCTCTTTCTGTTTTTGTCAACTGAATACTTTGAAAATCTTACGGAATTCCAATTTTAAACCTTTTTCAAGTTACTTCGTAACTATTTCAAGTACTCCACAAACGTTGAGTTCAACTTTTACATTACATTTGTTACTTTGGCCTGGATTGAATGATCCATTTGAAATTGAAAGTCTGAGATAATTTTACATTGTCTATTATCTAGCACTGATAATTATCTTCTCTTTATCTTGGCCGTATTCCGGTCTGAGCCGATAACTGTCACATCGGCTTTTCTAGAGCTAAATCAACACAAAGAAACACGACTCCTCTTGTCCAGGGTTTTTTTTTTCTCTCAATGGCTCAGCGTGGCATAGAACTTCCCCGCCATGAAAAGGTGAATGATCAAAATGTATTTTTAAAGATTTCAAACACACTGTTTTTTTTTCTGTTCAGTAGCCACCACAAAAAAGTTGTCTTATGAAGTTTAAAAAATGACAATCATTATTTCTGCTTTCAAAATTTTCGTACAATTCCATATTATTCACAGAATGTACATCCGTCTGAATTAATGAAGACCCACATTTTTGGCTTGATTTCAAACGGACTTTCAGGAACAGTTGTAATGATTAGTTCATATTTATCTCATAAAAACAGTAGTATTTCTTATTCGAATAAAACATCAAGTAATTGCAAGGTAGCCATTATTTGCAAGGGAGTTAACAAAGTAAGATACTTGACATTCAGAGAGAACAGACGCTCGCTTCAAGAGATTTATTTTTATTTTCGTCTGGATCATTCTTCTCTAGTCATATCATCTAATTCAACATCAAAAAAGCCGCTTGTAATACTGTGAAGTAGTGATAGCTTTTTTTCTTATGATTTGTTTCTTTTTATTTATTTTCAAGAAAACGTGGGCACACGAAAGAAAATCCATCGACTGTGCATTTAAGAGTTCATAAATACTGAACTTATGCACATTCATATTACCACCTCATTAATTGTTTTTAAAAGTGCGATTGATTTCCAAATATCTTGAAACAGGATGTAAACATCTAAAGATTGTCTCAAGAAAATACTATAAGAAAGTGAAAGACTTCAAAAAATATTTTGGGTGCAAATATTTGTTCAAATAAATCATGTTTCATACAAAGTTATCGAACATTCAATGAAAATATCGACGTTTTTTTTTTTATCGGCTGCTCATTTTATTTTATTTTATCTTATTTTATTTTATTCTATTCTTTTATTTTTATTTTTTGCGTTGGCCGGCAGGATTAAATTCGCTAGGATTTTAAGAATACTACCCACTATTAAGAGTGCTGATTGAATTATCGATAAGATGCGATTTAAATAACACCATAAAGTATTCACTAAAGAAGCGATGGCTAGTCACTTGTGTACTGGCTTCTTCAATTTGGTCAGCAACAATATAGGATTCTGACTCACAAAGAGAGAAGTGAAAGGCACTAAAACAAGAAAAATCAATGCTAATTATATAGAAATATATAAATAAAACAGGAGAGGGAGACAGAGGAAATAAAACAGGATGCAGACAATGTGATAAGGAAAGGGACCCTGAAGAATGAGCAGAAAGGAAAAAGGAATAGCGATGCAAAAAGAGAGAATGTGTTATATAAAAAGGAAAGCTGTGTTACTACTATACAAGATTGAATGGGGAAGAGAGATTTTAGAATATTGAGGCTATAATACAATGGAATGTGATCTATTAGGGTAAATACCCTAAATCATGTCTAAATTCTTTTACTGCTCTGAAGTCCTTCATGAATACTTATATCGTCATTTATATCTCTGACAGTTCTCGGAACAGAGTAGTATTTTTTTTTTTTTTGGTGGGTACATAGATAGATTGTGAGATCTTAATTTTCAATTCTCGTTTTCACCTTTTATCTTGACCGAAATATGGGGAACTTGTGTTAAAACAAAATCGTCATATTTTCTTCGGTATTTGTGCGATTATATCTTTAACATTAGAATATGTTTGTTTACAAAGCTTTATTTAGTCTGGAACAAGGCCATTAGAGGCTTTTCACTTACCATTTTCTCAAATTTCTAAAACCTTTTCGACTCTTATAATTACTTCTGTACGCAGTGTAGTATGATTTAATCTTATCGTCGCACAAAGAAAAATATTTTTAAAAAAAATTCAGCTTCTCTTGTTTTTTCTTTATCTATTAGTTTTATTCTAAAAGACCTATCAGTCAGAAGAGCAGAGACACATTTTGCCCTTGATCGCATTTTCCCGCTAACTTTGTTTTACTTAATTTGCTATGATGTTTCATTTGCCTATGAAGAAGTAAATCTAATCTCTTTCAACATAACCTTCTTATCTGTCTCTTTATCATATTCACTTGTTCTACCCCTCAAATTGTTATAAACTAAGTTTGACTGTTTAGAATTCAATTTTGAACTCCTATAATTTCAATTTATGTAAGCCACGCTCGAAATCTTTTTTCATTGCCCATTAAAGATGGTTTTAAATCGCTAAAACATTGCTATTATTTTTAGCGCATAAAGTTTTTGTTATTCTCAGTCTGACAAGACAATTTAACAAGGAAAATAAAGCAAAAAATCTCCATAAAATATCACTTGAAGAAAAGAAAATACTTTTGAGAAAAAATTACTGAGGTACACAAATGTATAACGGGTATATTTGAAATAATTGAATGAATAAATAAATAATGCTTATATTATTCACACTTAACGTAAACAAGATTTTTTATCTTCTGTAAATTTATAGATTCTACGAATTTTCTTTTCTGTTTTTGTTCATTAAGTTTCTTATTTTCAGTTAATTTTCAAGATAAATATTGTATTTCTTGTCGTATTGACACGAGAAAGCTGGCTTGCAACTAAATAAGAACTGGCACATTGGATACAAAAACTTGTTTACCATAAGAATAGTTGGGAAAAATAAAAAGGATGGCTCCTGAGATTTCGTCGAGAACAAGATGATTGAATACAATTTTGGAGAGTTAGATTTGATTTTGTGCTTCACTTCTAGCCTTTATCTGAGGTACAACTTTTCTTTACTAGTTGCATTCTAGCCCAGTCGTCTGGGGCTGTAGAATATGCCGGCTGTGTCACTGTAAAGAGGTATGAAACCTATAACATGTGTCCTCGATAAAAAAAACCAAAAAAAAAAAACAAAAAAAACTAAACCAGCTGATGATGAGTTTCCAGTCTTGGAGTAATGGGAAATGCAGAGTATCTCTTCATTGCTATAACACCCAAGTTCACTTGAACCCGAAGTGGTAGTAGCTATTAGGATCCCTCTATCGCTACCAGGTGTCAAGTCATTGGGAGGGAATTCATTTAATCTCAAAGGTGGCTCGGTCATCAAATGGCTTAGAAACCTATTTTATTTTAAAATTTACATTAATATTAGCACTTAAAGTTTCCGAGGAAAATTATAAATTTCAATATTTATTTGAAACTTTTAGGGGTTTTCGCGAGTATAGGAGATCTTACGCGATCTTCAGGGTAAACAAGAGAGTAATCTGTTGTAAATAAACAATAACATGTAGGGAATACATATGTAAAGAATACATCTCTAGCCTTCCAAATAGTACTTCTAATGGCCACTAGGTGGTGTGACCAAATTAGCATATAAAACGGCTCGGCAAAGTCAAACTGTCTCTCTCCGGTCCTGCCTCGACAATCAGAAAGCACGCATATGTGTGTGCGTTTCTCGACGAAAGGGGTCTCTTGTCCCGACAGTCTTATGATGTGACTCGCACGGTACCATGCTTTGATGTAAGTGTTTAAATACCTTCCATTCTAATAAAAATTCTTCAACTGCATGACAACACTTTTCTCAATAGTTTTTTTCTTTTAATAATTCATGTTATTTCAGTTTCATTGTATTAAGTTTGCTCCGGCAATGTTATTGTACATTCGTCGTGAATGATTTTACATTGTTTAATATGAAGAGATATTAAACAATAATATATTTCCTCCGTAACAAGTGTCCCCAACTGTATTCTCAAATACAAATAATTGTGACGGTGAGTTTTGGTACTCAGATACGACAAATATACGAAAACAAACCTTCAAGTCATCAATACCAAAGCCCACTCGACTTATTTCCATAAATACGAACAAAACGTCTTTTAAATACAGATTTTGCTTTTACTTTTTATGATAGTAAGATCAGGTGTCTCTTTAGGTTTCAATCTCTGTAATGTACAATTTTTTAATGACTTTTCGATGTATTCTTTTGATTTTAAATTCAATCATCATTGTGTAGCAAAGGAAAATTGAAAATATCAAACGAAATATTAAAAAAAAAAAGTTAAGAAAAGCTTTATTTTATTTCAGAATAAATGAAATAAAAAATAAAGTATCACTCGATAGAAGAGAAGAACCTTCTTTGCGTCTTCATTTTTAAGAAGTTAATTATTTTTGGCATATTTATTGCACTGTGTTTTTATAGAAAAAAATGTCTTGTATCTGCGAGGATTTCTGAAAGTTGGAGAAAAATATTGATAATACTTAGTAAAAGTTAAAGAAAAACTCTGATATCTGCGTAGATTATAATAGAAATAGGGAAAGGAATAAACATAAAAAAAAATAGCTGGAACCAGAAGCAGCAAGAAATAAAAAGTAAATATTTTGATATGAAGAAAATGAGACACAACAAGAGATGATGGTTAGAATTTGGAAAATGCGTAAATATATTAAAGTACGAATTAAAGTAGGAAAAAAAAAACAATAGTAAAAAGTTGATTAATTTTATTTACTTCTGTTCTTTCAAAGTGGCAGAAGAGGACTAAATAGAATTAAATAAAAAAAAAAGTAAATCAATAAATGAATAAAAAAGGCAAACAGAAAAAAAAACCCACAAATAGTAGACATGGTATAAAATGTCAAAACAATAGACAAAGAAATATGATTGTAATAACATTTCTGGAAATAAATCAAAATCAAAATATAAAAGATTCCCAGAAAAAGTTCGAATAAAAAATGAATGACGGTGAGATGAACTTGGGAATCAAGTGAGCATAGGAGTCGGGTTGGAGTATTATTCATTGGACCAGTGTAAGTAATATGATTTCATGTGTCTCCGTAGGCTGTTATATTTGGGGCAGTAGATGGATAAATGGTGTTGGCAGAAGATAGATGGCACATTACGCTCAGGTCATTCCCAGTTGCCATTGATTATATTGGGCTACCTCGATGAGTGATGTAGAAAAGCTGGCGCACGAATTTGAAAGTACTATCCCATATCGGGTGGTGGAGTTGGTGATGTCGATCATAATCGTAATAGTGGAAGTGAAAAAGAGAAAGAGGGCGAGAAAACGAATAAAAGGCATTTTGGTGAAAGAACGAATTTGGAAAAAGAAAATAAAAGATATATAGTAATGCTGGAACATCAAGTGCTAAGTTCAAGCAAGAGATGTCACTTATATAGAAAGGAAGAGAGAAAAAAAATTTAGACGTTGTAGAAATACAAATGTAAACAACGATGACGTTGACAAAGGCACGAAATAAAAGAATTACTCTCTAAAAGTATCAACAGTATGCAGTACAAAACGAACTAGATAAGGAAAAATTAATTTGGAACTGAGAGTAAACAAAAGTGAAAATAAAATATAGTAAAAAATATTTTTCATCGGTTGGTGTTTTATGACGTATCAACATTTGTGGTTTATTTAATGCTAAATTATATATATATATATATATATATATATATATATATATATATATATATGTGTGTGTGTGTGTGTGTGTTGAAATGATATATTGTGGTGAATCTGACAGTATGATTAAAATATGTTGAAAGTTGGATAAATCAAACACTTAACTCCGATTCAGATATTTCGTTCTTTTTATTGATCGAACTTTTTCAAACTGGGACCGTTTTCTCAGTTTTTCTATTCAAAAACAAATGAGGAAAATGATAAGAGGGAGTCAAATGTATCAGGTTTCAAATGTGTAGCAGGGAGTCATATGTATCAGGTTTCAAAAACAAGAAATCTTTAATAAAACTTGGTACATTTGACTAAAAGTCCTTCCCTTCTCCCTGCTACACACACACACACACACACACACACATATATATATATATATATATATATAATGTCGCACTGCTAGCATGGATCTCTTGCCACCTGTTTCTATCATCCATCGCTCCCGGGAGGTCTTCTAGGCATCATCCGTTATCGACACAGAGCTGTTATATTCAACTTCTTGCTGGTCATCCTACCTTTGCTCGTCCTTGTGAAGGGGTCTACAGGAGTACATCGCTAATGAATTCGTCCTTACTTCTTCAGCAGTATCTTGCATGTCTGGTTCGTCTAACTTTGATAGTTTTTGTGATAGGTGGTAGGTGGCCGTACAGCTGCTGTTTTGTGTGGTGTTGCTTCCAGAACTTGTTCAATACAACTCACTGCATTCTTGTGGAATTGACGTCAAGCTTTTTCTCCATACATTTAGTTAGCGCTCACAAAGTCGGTGATCGTAGTCGAGGGAGACTCGAAAGCTCCCTTTTCATTAGTGGGGGGAGAATGATTAGATTCATAACTTTCCCAAGGGTATATATATATGTTTGATTTGCTTTCTTTGTTTAATGGCATATCAACCTTTGTAGGTTATTTAATGCTAAAACCATGCTTCTAGAAGGACAGTGGTGGTACTATTTAATCCATAGCTGGGAGTATAAGCGAGTTCATACCTTTCCCTAGGGTATTTGCCCTAAAGTGAAAGTAATAGCGCGACTGGAGTTCGAACACGCTTAGAACGATTCTGCAATCCATCCCATTAACTATTACACCACGAGGACACTCCCTTTTCGCGCGCGCACGTGTGTGTGTGTTGTATGCGAATAGTTTATTGGAAACATTTTTTAATGGGAGATCATTTGTTTGCTCATTGTTTAAATGGTTTCAAGTTTTGCTATTCAAAATTTGTAATTCTGTTTATCAAGTATTTTAATCGAATACGAACGATTTGCACGTCACTGTGTGGTTTTAAATAACTACGAACAGCTAAAATCCTTAGTAAATAATTGAACTGTTCAATATTACCCATAGATGTGATCCTAACAGACACTAACCCTTAGAGTAATGGTAAGAAAGGGATTCATCGCACACCCCAATTTCCAGGGCTGGAGCCTCACCATCAGATGTAATTTTGTATCTTGACCAGTACACTTGAAGCCTTGTTTTTCTCAGCGCAATTGGCCCTCAGCCATCGCATTCAAGTACTTTTAAGATAAAACGGGTTGGGTGTTTGTTTTCCACACGAGCAAATTGAAAATACGGTCGCGACAATTATATTAGTGGAAGGGTTTAACATGACCAGCCGAATAATCGGATTGGGCCTCTTTGACAGCCTGTCTAACCTAGTAAGTACCACAGTGAAGTGTTGAAGGTGATATGACCACTTTGGCAATCAGGCCACGAACTGCTGAGCCACCAGGATCTCGTCCTCAAGTATTACGGGTGGCCACCCACAACCAAAAGGTTGCGGCTTTGGGGAGGTCTTTCCAATCTGCAGAGGGTGGAGTCGGCGTATTTTACTGACTCAGTCAATAGGGGGGATATTTTTTCAAAATAATGTATTTGAGTTTAATAAGAAGTAAAATGAATAAAAAGAATGTTTTATTGACTAGAAAATATATGCGCTCTCCACCGGGCGCAAGTATTTAAGTTTTAATGTAAAAAACGAATAACCTAAATAAGAATAAATATAAAAGATCATTCTTATTTTTATCTTATTTTCATTGATTTCTATATAAAATGATACATGAGATTGATTTTAATATGTTTAAGAATGAAACAATAACATTAGAAATCACTAACACCAAGTAAATATTTGTTAAATCCAGTTTTACTAAAACCGGTATACAAATTATCCACGCCATATACTATATCAACCTTTATATTTTGGTGATTTCTCATTGGCCAAGAGTTTGCCACTGGTCCGGGAGACTTGGGTTCAATCCCAGCTCGAGTCATACCAAAGACTTTAAAAATGGTACTTGATACCTCCTTATAATACCTCAATATAAGGTACGTATCAAGGGTAAAGTGAAGCAATCCAGGGAAAGAAGTAGTGCCCTCCTTATACCTCGGTGTAGAAGCTATTGAAAAGGGAGCCTTCTGGTCGCCTTCGACTAAGGTCGCCAACTTTACTTACTTTGTATCTGACAAAGTGAGATGACAGTGTTATTTCCATTTGTGCATAATTTAAAAGGCAGTTATCCATCAAAAGGCAGCATATTTCTTGATGAAGCATATTTGATTAAATATTACTGACAATCTTTGTCAATATATTTTTGTTTCCATCCTTTCAAACCCAGCGACTTGAAAGGATGAAAACAAAACAATGTCGATGAAGATTATTTGTAATATTCAATCAAATATATATATATATATATATATATATATATATATATATGCAGGACACTGCTGGAGAAGCAGGGACGAACTCATAAGAGATGTACTCTAATGGACCCCCACACATGGCCGTGCAAAAGCAGGACGACCAGCACGAACATACATTCAGCAGCTATGTGAGGATACGGGATGTTGTCCTGAAGACCTGCCTAGGGCGATGAACGATAGGGAGGAGTGGCGAGAGAGGGTCAGGGATATCCGTTCTACCAGCGCGACATGATGATGATGATGATGATATATATCAGGAACCATTTTTATTGTAGTATTTACCAATTTTTAATAATTAAACATTACCCATTGAAAGAAAAGAGGCAGGAAAGTTATGGGAAAATTCTTGTTTTAAAATTACATTAAATAAGAAAATATTTAGGCCATATTAGAAAGAAAATTAAATTTATTATTTAAATATGATAATGTTGGTTTGGTTTGGGTTGATTTCTTTGTTTAATGGCATATCAACGTTCGTTGGTTATTTAATGCCAGTGACATTCCTTATAGAAGAAGAGTCGTGGTACTCTGTAACCCATAGCTGAGTGAATAAGAGTGTTAATATCTTTCCGAAGAGTATTAGTCTGAAAGTGAGCATAATAGCACGATTGGAGTTTGAACTCGTTTTTATGGTGTCACAGTCCAGCACGTTAGCCACTACACCTATAATTATGTTGACAATGATCCATTTGATACATGTCTTATACTACTTGGTCACCAGTTAAAGCCTATTATTATGACCTTTACTTTCACAAAAATTATTTATATTGAATTTCTAAGATTAAAACTTGAATTTAATTGAAACTGTCTGAACAGATGAATTACCAATATAAGAAAGTTATGATATTTAGAAATATGAACAACCATATTCGTTTAGACGCATCTGATACTTTTTAATTGGTAATTTTTGACCAAACAGGAAAGTTTGCAAGTGAAGCATCCTCTATAATTACCCGACCAAGGTCCCTGAAATTTCTTAATTCTTGATGGAAACTTCATCTCAATACAATGAAATATGTTTCAATTTCAAGAAACTCAGATTGAAAATCCATGAATAAACTCCAACTTTTCTTTGAAAATATCGCTGAACTGTGGCACTATCTTCACACGAAACTTTCTATCAAACATTTCTACTCCTCTCTCTCATTCAAACGATATTCTTCTCCTATCTGTAAGCAACGTTAGATAACATATCTTACTCGTTCATAAAATTAGGGATATCGCATTTTGATTCATATTGTGCTGAACAAATGCTTTTACATTTTTCTGTCCAGTAATAAAACTAATGAATAAATATTCCTGGATTGCAATTACTGCGTATTTAACATGGTCAATGTATATTAGCAATTTTGCGTAAGTATGTATGTTCAGCGTAATTTTTGTAGACAAGTTCGTGTTTGCTCACGCGTTTCCTATCAGATGTGCCATGCTGCGTTTTTTGTAATAATTGTACTAGAATTAAGAGCTACACGTGCTGACTGAAGTAAAAAGTAAAGAAGAGCAAGTTTTTGCGTGTAGGTTCCTGTTGTGTCTGTTGTTGGTGTTTATGAGAGAGAGAGAGAGAGACAGACAGACAGACAGACAGACAGAGACAGAGAGAGATTGTAATTTTTATTTTTGTAGGGAGATGTATCTGTGTATCTTGGAGGTCTTGATAAGACTCCTATATCAACTGCTAATATCATATGAATGTTTTGGAAAGGTAACTTTCCTTCCAGATTTAGTTTTTACTTTTGTATTTCTTCGACCTGTGATGCGTTTGCATATTTTTAAATCTTCTGTTGTTTATTGAGAATTCAGAAAAATATATCTGCTGATCCTCTTTTTACAGGAGAGCAGGTTTGATTATGTTTTTAGCAATAGTGTTTTCATATTATTATTATTATTATTATTATTATTATTATTCACTCATTAGAGCTTTTTACATCAGCGTTAGCCGATGGTTTCTCACTGGAGTCTGAGAGACAGCAAGTCTCCTCAAGTCTCCAGGACTCTTCTCAGTATTCTGGCCGTTCTCAATAATGCTATCGTTTGGATGGTCTCCACTCGTCCGCCAACTTCCAAGTCCTCCAGTCCATTTACTAATCCTTTAGTTACTGTTCCAAACGCACCGATTACAATTGGTATTATTGTCACTTGCATGTTACACAGTTTTTTCAATTCCCTAGCAAGGTCGAGGTACTTATCCTTCTTTTCCCATTCTTTCAGTTTTATTCTGTGGTCAGCCAGGACAGCAAAGTCCACATTTTTGCAAGTTCTCTTTTTTTTGTTGATAATCATTAAGTCTGGTCTTCTGGCCGAGATTAGGTGATCCATGTATATGTCAAAGTCCCATAGGAGTTTATGTGTGTTATTTTCTAGGACAGGTGCTGAGTTGTGGATATACTATTTGTTGGTGTGATCAAATTTGAATTTCTTACTCGTCTCCCAGTGGATCACTTTGCCGACCCAGTCATGTCTAGTCTAATGTTCTTTCTGTGCTAATTTGCTGCATTCGCTTATTATGTGATTGATGGTTTCATCTCTATCACCACATAGCCAACATTTGCTGTTTTGTTGAGTTTTATTCTCGCTTGGATATGATTGGTTCTTACGGCGTTGTTTTGTGGTGCTATTAGCAGAGATTCTGTTTCTCTCTTAAGGTTTCATTTTCTTAGCCATCTCCAGGTTTTTTCGTGTGAGATATTATTTATTAGTCGTTTAAACCGCCAATATAGTTGCTTTCTTTCCTATTTGTGTTTCCTAGTTATTGTCATTCTGTTGTCCATCGTGTTATCAGTATCGTTTCTGATGGCATTAATGAGTCCTCCATCATGCTTTTGTATATAATCTTAGAGTCGTTGTATCAATGCGTTAACGCTGTCTTCAATGCTGGCAAGTCCTCTTCCTCCCTCTTTTCTTGAAACATATAGTCTGTCAACGTCATCTCTGGGATGTAAAGCCTTATGCATTGTCGTTAGTATTCTTGTTCTTTGGTCCATTTGTTAAAGTTCGTCTCTGGTCCACTTTAGAAAGGGTCAGGAATATCTAACGAGTGGCACATCCCGGGTATTTATTCCTTTGATAAGGTTTCTGCTATTGAATTTTGTCTCGGCTAGTTTTCTAGTTCTCCTGAGATATTCTTTTTGAATTTTTTCTTTCATTTCCACTTGGTGTCAGTCTCCAAGATGCCCAAGTATTTGTAGGTTTCGTTTTCTGCGAGCGTTTTAATCTTATCTTGGTTTGGTAGTTCCATTCTGTCATTTACCACTTTTCATTACAAGCATTGCACACTTTTCTATGCCAAATTCCATTCCTATGTCCCGACTGTATATTCTGGCTGTGTTTTTATTATTATTATTATTATTATTATTATTATTATTTACTTCTTGAGAGTTTTTCACATCAGCTTTAGCTGGTGGTCTTCACTGGAGTGTGAGTGGCAGCAAGTCTCCTCAAGTTTCCTGGATTCTTCTCAGTATTCTGGCCGTTCTCAATAGTGTTGTAGTTTGGATGGTCTCCACTCGGCCTCCAACTTCCAAGTCCTCCAGTCCCTTTAATAATCATTTAGTTACGTTACCGAAAGCACTAATCACGATTTGCATAATTGTCATCTAAATGTTCCAAAGTTTTTTCAATTCCCTAGCAAGATCGAGGTACTTATCCTTCTTTTCACATTCTTTCAGTTTTATTCTGTGGTCAGCCGAGACAGCAAAGTCCACAATTTTGCAAGTTCTCTTTTTTTTATTGTTATTGATCATAATAAGGTCTTGTATTCTGGCCGAGATTAAGTGATCTGTTTGTATGTCAAAGTCCTATAAGAGTTTACGTGTTTCATTTTCTAGGACAGATGCTGGGATGTGCATATACTATTTGTTCGTATGGTCAAATTTAAATTTCTTGCACATTTCTCAGTGGATCATCTTACCCACCCAATCGTATATAGTCTTATACTCCTTCTGTGCTAATTTGCTGCACTCGCTTATTATGTGATTGGTGGTTTCGTCTCTATCACCACATAACCTACATTTGCAATTTTGCTGCATCTTATCTATTCTCACTTTGATATGATTGGTTCTTATATAGATTGAAATTCTTGAAACCATTTAACTATGAACAAATAAATGAGCTTTAAATCTCATTTTAAAAAGTTATTTTCAAACTGTACATTTACAAATCATATATATATATATATATATATATATATATATATATAAACACGATTCGGCATTAAATATCCTGCCAGGATTGATATGTCATGAAACCCAAGTAACCTAACCGAACCACTCGGGAAAAAAGACCACACTGTTTTGTCTGGAGAAAAATAATTTTGTTGGAGAAAAAAATATGGTCATGGTGTTGACTGCAGTTTTCTTGTGTATTACAGTGCTTGTTGTTAGTATTGTCACGTGATTTCCCGCGGAGACGATAGAGGTAAGATTAATACTATCCTCCCGTTGGAATGAACAGTGGAAACCCGTAAAAAAAGTGACCGTTAAGAAAGAATGTGGGTCACAGAGGGGATATCAACAGGTGTTGGTACTTAGTAACCTCAGGTCGCCGGACACCGGAAGGGGAGGGAGAGAGAAGCCAAATGATTGGCTGGGACCCCAAAACGGAAGTGGCCCCCCCGTCAGCGGAAATAGATAGTAAGAAAGTTAGTTTTTGAGCAGGGCTCATGGCAGACGAACCATAGCCAGTATTCCGGGTTGAAGACAAAAGAATATCTGAGACACGAGGGACCCCAGGTTCTTCACGCCAGTGTAAAAAAATAGAATAAAGTCTATTAGCCCGTGAAAGAAGAAAGATTCTCCAGTGGAACACCATCGAAAAATAAGATAAGTAACCTTGGGGCCATTTCTCCTTTATACCCAAATTTTGTATACCACTCTCTCTCTCTCTCTCTCTCTCTCTCAATTTGAAGAAAAACAAAAGTCAAGGAAAGACATTTATATTCGTGGACTGTCCAACTATTATATGTTTTGACACTTTGAAAGTGTATATAACTGTAGTAAAGGAATCATATATTTTTATGTTATCACGTGGTCTAAGTTTGTTCTTTGCAGTTCTGCTACGAATTTGTTACCTCATGCTCCCTTTTCAGCTTCTATTCGCCTTATGTTATCTTGCTTAGAATTGTCCTATTAATTCCTCTAAAATATCACATAGGAAACCGGAGTTGCCGACTACTACAAAATAATATTATTACGACTAAAACCTATAGGTCCATATTCTTCTATTATCTAGGGGAAGGAAGAATAAAAGCGGCCTGGTGGGTGTGTGGATAGTGTGAGATTTGGAACCCCTTGCCAGCGGCGGTCAGTCTGGCCCTAAATTAGTCCCTCACATAATATGCCAGTTCTTATATGTCTGAGAGAAAAACTCTGAACGAGGACTTATTATATAGGGGATCAAGTGCCAACCTGCCCCGTCTTCACACGTGCGAAAATAAAAGTCCCGTTTTGGGATTTTAGTCAATTTCGCGTCACAGTATCAATTTAGCCTTCGGCTCATATTTGGAGATATATTGAACTTTAATTATCTAGGGCACTGAGGGGTTTGGTAAAACAATTCTACTGCATTCCCGTACAAGGGTTATTTTAATTTTGACCTGGTCTATTAAAAATAAAAAGATGGAGGAATATTTTGGTATGAAACGGTGATAATAGCGGTTGATTCATCCTGGTAGTCTTCTGTAACGCGTAGACTTTTGAGAGTAATCTTGTAATTACATTTTGATAAATTTCCTATCGTAAAAACTGAAGTTTTGGTGTACCAAATATACTCTTGTCCGCATTTAAGTAAAAAAAAAATTGAATAGACTTTGGAAAACTTGTAGAGGTGTTGTTTGTGGTCCACTTCATTCCTGTTCGCGATCAGGATTTCGTCTATGTAGGCACAGACAAATAGCAGACTCCTTAACATTCATCAACTAACAATTGAATGGGTTGTGTCATTTTTCATAGTTCGAAAGATATCTTAAATTCGTATCAGCCAAAAGGCAGTTTGACTTATTTTCTTCTGAATTTTCTCTTAGATTAAGAAGAGCTAGTGGTATACTTTGATCAGATCCTATTTGGAAAAGATATATGTCTTAAAGAACCCATGATATAATAAGTGGTATCGGATATCTGATGTGGTGACTGCATATATCGAATCTAGAATCTCTGCATGGACGCTAGTGCTTTATTTAAGGATCATCTGAAGAGAAGAAAACCTGGTAGACAAAGATGGACGGATTATCTCAAGTTGAAGCATTTGCTTAAATTCCTCTTTTGTTATCTTATATTTTAGCAAGTTAAATCACTTTAGTGTCAGGTGAGATAGTGGGCTCATTCTCATTGTCTCGATATAGTTTGGTTTCTTTGTTTAATGATATATTAACCATCGTGGTTTATTTAATACCAAAGTGATCCCAGAAGAACAACAGCATTGATACTATTGAACCTATAACTGGAGGGATAATGGGATTCATACCTTTCCCAAGGGTTACTAGTACGAAAGTGAACGTAATAGCTTGACTAGAGTTCGAACTCACATACTTCAAAGTCGCAGTCGAGTACTTTAGCCATTACACTTAAAGGACTCCCTATTGTCTTGATATAGTTTTTGGTGTTTAATCTCATTATTGTTTTGGAATTGCTTTGTAATATCATGTGGCATTGCATAGCTGATTAGAAATAAGATTTGATTCCTGGGATTTTGGTTTTATCGATTAAAGTTAGTTTTCATATTAAGTCAGGTTAGGATTTTCCAAGAAATCTATTCCAAATATTGATGCCTTCACTTGGGTCTGCGCGAAAATCTTTGTCTCATTACGAGATTCAGAGAGTAAGCACTTTTTTACTATACGTCTAGATTTTACACTCATTTACTGTCTGTAATTTGAATTGACTGGACGATTTTACTCTCTCTGTGTCTCATTCTCTCTCTTTCTCTCTCATTCTCTCTCTTTCTCTCTCATTCTCTCTCTTTCTCTCTCATTCTCTCTCTTTCTCTCTCTCTCTGATCTACTCGGTCAAATTTTTGACAGTGTCATTGATTAGTTAGGTTTTCTCTTTCATATACGATGTTTTGCCCGCAGCATATTTGAGTGAACCGAGAACAAAACATGGAGACGTGAGATCACACTTTTCCAATCGACTGACATTCAATGAATGCTTGATTTCGTCGCTGAGCAATTTTGCTTGAAGTACATTACCAACACTCGAGATAATGTCGAAAGCGATTTTTAAAAAAATTAAGAATATATTTTTAAAAAATCATAGTTATTTCAAGGGAAATAAACAAGAAATTGTATAATGATATTGCAATCCCGTAAAAAGATAAGTTTGAAATGTGTCCGCTAAAAAAAGAAAAGAGAGAAAATGCATAAAAAATACGTTGATTTCAAAGTTTTTCGATACACAATGATAATGTGCCAATCTTCTAAGCGGTAAGAGTTTATCCGGATGCCATAACAATCAGTATTCGCAAAAAATTAAAAAGATGTAAAGCTAAATTTCCAGTCAAGAAGTAAGCCAGTCCCATTCCCCCATATATATATATATATATATATATATATATATATATATATATATATATACGCACAAACAGAAGTATCTGGTCCATGACGGAGCTAAGAGGATTTTATTATATTTACCAACCCCTCCGCTCGGGCAGGATATGATACAAGGTCAATTTTTAAGCGGAGTTTAACAGGTTTGGATTCAGAGTTTTCTTTCTCCTAGACTAGTTGCCTTACCAAGGCTGAAGAACTCAGTCCGTCCTACTATTTACCCATGGCTGAAGGGAGAATAATTGGATTCATACCTTTCCCAAGGGTTTTAGAGCTATGTGAAATGCAATCAGTCTCGTCCAGGATTTGAACTCGTTTCGCCGTGTCCATTTCCTACAACGCTAACCATTACACCACGGGCACCTCCAAAAAGGATTTTATGAACACCAGCGTGTGAGATAGAATGAGGAAGAGAAGAGTAAGTCAAGAATACAAAATATGTCCTTATTTGTAGTTTAAATATTTCGCCAATTAATTCAAATGAAAAGTAATCTATTTTCTTATGGATTGTTTATCTTTTTTATATATGTAGTCTTTGTTAATACATAAAAATATTCGATACTGTTGAAAGGTTTGAAATATATTCATGATCTTTTTTGGTCTCTTATAATTTTTTTTTACAATTAATTTTGAGTTATAGAACAAATTTTTAGTTGATAATTATTTTAAAAGCAGCATAGTTTTAATTCAAATTTTTATTTACTTTCTAAAACGATAAATAATCTAAGAATTCACGCATTTTTTTATTTCTGAAATTTTCGTTTATATTTAGAATATCTATAAAAAATGTAATGTAACTCTAAACTCATGAGCGGTTGAAACCGTTTTTGTAATTCTATTTTTCTAAAGATTTTCCATTAAATATGACGAAGATTAGAAATCACTTCTTAATTTTCTGTTGAGTTATTGTGATAAAAATATATTCCTTTAATTTATTTTCTTTTTTACCCTATAAAAATGTTACAATAAAAAGAAGCGAAGAATTAAAAATGTGTCCTTACTCTTAGGTAAAAATATTAATTCACATAAAAAGTAATCGTTTATTCTCTAAATAGTTTATCTCTTAAAAAAACGTTTTTGAGTTACATTGATTAAAATTAATATATTTTTTTCTAAGAAATATAAAAAATTATAATTTGAAAAATCCGTTTTTAAGTTATTGATAAACAATGCTTTCTTTTAAGTTTTGTTATTTTTTTCTTTTTTTCCTCACTAAAAATATAACATTATCGATAGGTGCAATAAAAGAAGCAAAGTTATAAAATTGTCTTCTTATAATAAAAAGAAGCCGAAAATTAAAAATGGATTACAATTTCTTTTTTTTAGTTAGCATTTGAAATGGTATTAAAAAAAACACCACTTAGTTTGTAAGTATTATTTACTTTAGTTTAAAAAAAAAAAGATTTTTTTTACAACTGGTACTAAATTGAAAAATCAAATTTCGCGTCTAGTATCAGTGAGATAGTAATTTACTAAGCTTTATTCTTAGATTTGGCACAAGGACGTAAGAATGGGGTGCCCAATGAGAGCCGAACTCATTCGTGAAGGTTTACTAGTCTAGCTTTACAACACTCTCGGCGCTTGCTATCAGTGTGATATTTTAACATGGCTGCTCTAAAGAAGAAATTGAAGGTTCCTCTTTTTTGTACATATTTATGGAGAACTGTGAAGAGTTCCACATATTGGTTGATTTCCAATTATTGAATTATATCATTTAATCTGTAAAAATCAAAAACTAAATTTTGTTTTCTTCATGATCATTAATATATTAAAGTGTATGCCCATTCTTAATGTTCATTCTTTTCTGAAGAATAAGTTGACACGTACAAACGAAAACAGACGCGATTTCTTGATATATATATATATGTGTGGGCGGGCTGGTGGTTTAAAAAAGTTGGTATATTTGGATGTATGTACACGCACACATACATGATATATATATATATATATATATATATATATATATATATATATATGTGTGTGTGTGTGTGTGTGTGTGTGCGTGTGTGCATTTACACACACATACACATAGATACATATATGTGTATGGGCATAAAAGAGAGAGAGAGAGAGAGAGAGAGAGAGAGAGAGAGAGAGAGAGCGATGAGTGCCAAAATCTTACTGATAATTACATTATTAGAATATAAAATTTTACAAATAATTACATTATTGGTATATAAAATCGTAATAAGGATGATATAGTCCTGTCGATTGAACCAAGACTACACAATCTCTAAAGTGCATTATCTTCTTGTTAATCTACATATCACTATAGTTTAATTTCTACACTAAATCATATTTTAACAGAATTCTTTATTGCCATTAATTCCTTGACAAGTTTCTGCTATGAATCTTTGTATGGCATTTATTTTTGTTGGATAAAACAAATATGAATGGGGTGTAGACTAATCTTTAAGAATCTGGTGATGTCAGGTGAGCGTTGAGTCCATTTACTGGCATTTATCAACCTATCTATGGTTGCCCAGTCTGCTGGGGCTGTAGAATACACTAACTGCTTCTCTGCAGATGGGTAAGACCCTCTCACCAACGAGTTTCCTAGACATGACACTAAACAATCTGATGGTGAGGTTCCAGTAATGCTAGAGCTTTGGGAAATGCGGAGTATCCCTTCATTGCCATCGCACAGAGGGACACTTTGGCACAGTGTGGTAGCACCTGAAAGGGTCCTACGTATGGGTCAAATAGAACTAAACTGTACTGTTTGAAATAGAACTGTTTTTGACATTGAAACTGTGTACTTATACTAAATTGAATTGTTTGAAATTTCATCATCATCATGTCGCGCCGCCAGCACGGATATCCCTGACCCTCTCTCGCCACTTCTCCCTATCATTCATCGCCTCCGGCAGGTCTTCAGGGTTACATCCTGTGTCCTCACATAGTTGCTGTATGTAAGTTCGTGCTGGTCGTCCTGCTTTTGCACATCCATATGTGGGGGTCCACAGGAGTACATCGCTTATGAGCTCGTCCTTGCTTCTCCAGCAGTGTCCCGCATCGGCGTTAAATGATCCAAAAAGGGTTGATACGCCGTAAAACCAACCAAACAAACAACCAACCAAACAAACAAACAAACAGCCTATGTATGGGTCAATTATGTATTTAGATATTCACACACAATTACTGTATAGTAAAGATGCGCGCCCAATCTTCCTGATATTAGAAGTTTTCAAGTATTTTTTCCATATAATCCACCTTGTGATTTAAAGACTTTTTCCATTGGTGTTGCAGTGGTTGGACCCCACTAGTCAAAAAATTCATAAAGAGTAGATATGACGTCATTATGTGAACTTTTCCGTATATGAAGCTTTCAGCCCACTCTCATATTATGTAGCCATAATTATCGTATCCTTCAGCACGTTAGCATAGAAGTCTTTTACTTGAATTGAAAAAGACAGATCCAATTACTATTTCATTTAATTCTACTGTAATTCAATTGTTATCTGGTTGCTTTCTCTTGAGTCGTAGACGCAGCTGTGCTTATTTGCAGAAGCTGAAAGTTTAAAATTTGTTTCTTCTTATAAAGAAATGTTTCGAATTGTGTTATCTTTCTTCGTATATAACTACTCCTCAACCCATGAATTAAATTTTTCTAATAGGTACACATCAATCAGACAATCCGAATATTTGAGTTCAACACTCATTTTTGTGTAAAACTCTTTCCTTTTTAGTATTAGTAACATTATATCAATAACATAGATTTTTTTTTTTTTTGTATTAGTAACACTGACTGGTCAATCGACTCATTGGTTCATTGAAGCTGGTCCCAGTTTGATTAAATCTATTCTTAAATTAGTAAATTTATGGCATAATTTATAAATTGTTAATATACCTGGATGGGAGACTGAATCAAATATTTCAGCCAATTTCAGTTGAACATTTTCTGCATTCTATATTTTCCAATATTAGTTGATTAACTATTTTCGTCTGTTGAGGGTGAAATACAAAACATTATCTGAAAGAACAATGCGTGAATAATAATAATAATGATAATAATAATAATAATACATATTGTTAACCAAACAATTGTATTTTTCGGTAATAACCATATACCAACTTTTGACATCTCTCTCTCTCTCTCTATATATATATATATATGCATATAAATATTGTCATGATTATTATTACTAAAAATACAATAAGATAGATGAATCAATGAATAAAACCGAATAAGTTGCAATAAAATAGATATAAAAACGTAGAACAGATTTAAATAACCGAATAAAAAATTGGAGGGAAACTATGATATATATATATATATATATATATATATATATATATATATATATATATATATGAGTGTTGTTACTACCATCTTCTACTGAGGTGTATTCAGTTATCAAAGCCCGACTTAACGGCACCGTGACTCCTGGGACGTTCTTGTGAAAAGCCCCCCATCATCAGTTATAACTGGAAGAAAATGGAATATCACTGACGCTTTAGGGGTTACAGAATCATCCCTTTAGTTAAATAGAGCTGTTTATATTGTGGTAGTTTGAGAAGCAGGAGATAAATTCCACCCACAGTGTACGTGGTCCAGTGAGACCATAATTAAAAGCCGGAATGAGCTATATCGAGGTGAGCAACTGCAGAAGATTCAAACAAAGGGTAGTAAGAAAGCATAAACTAAATATCGCCGACATGGTGTGAGATCAAACAAATTCAACGCGAAAATAATTACACATAAAGGCAGCCTATAATATTCTATTCTTGTTAGTTGTACCACAAGCGGAGCAATGCTGAAAAACTGCAAGCTTCAAAAATACTTTGGTGATTCTAGATAAACTCTAAAATGTTTGACATGCAGACATAGACAGGTGCTGCAAGTTTTTGCCAAATCTACAAAATACTTTTAGAAATGACTGATATCTTGATTTCCACGTTAGTAAAAATTAAATGTGAAGATGCAGTTTTTGTAATAAGAACAAACCATTGTTATACGACTGCAAATCATATTGGAGAGTCGTCTTAGATTTATAACGTTGTCTTTCAATTTTTGGTTTAGGTCATTTTAACTTGTCTGGTAATATTAGTGTGAGTCAAAAGTTTTACAATATTTGCATTTCAATAACCAAGAGAAGATGTACGAATTAGTGAAGGAGTTCTTCGCTTCGAAAGATAAAAACTGGTGAATGCGTTAGAAAAAATAAAAATAAAAATCAAATAAAATGAGTTCAAAAGTATAGCAGTTCCTAGAGACCTCTGTCAGGAAGCGAAGTCAATGCATGCATGAAAAACAAACTAACTGGATCGAGAAAGAAACTTTTTCTCATTCAGCTGTGACCGCTTGGATTGGAAAGACCTATTTCTCTCCTGCTGCTGGTGGGGAAAACCCCGAGTCTGCTTAGCGGCACGCTGGTTCACTCTCCCACTAGTAGATCTTCAAATTCCCTTGAGGTTTACCTTTGATACTAGACGGGCCTTCTTTCCCTCGGCTGCTAGCAGGCGGCACACATGTCCACCCAAGTCTCGTACTTTACGTAAGACCGTGTCTCCTCTACAGCAGCCTATATCAAAAAACCTATTGGAAATGACCACATCAAATTTGGACGTATCAACCATCGAAAACGACTTGTGCATTTCAACGCCTTATTTGAATGACGCGGCTGTTCTCTAATAGTCCAGGAAGACATCTCCTCACTACAGAGTAGCCGTAAGGAACCCAAAAATAAAAGCTGAAATCTAGAAGGTTTCTCCTATCTTCCTCTCCTTTCTTCCTTTCTTCAGTAATTCCTTTACAGCCTTCAACAGACTAAAAAGAAGCCAACGAATTAATGTGGTAAAGAAGAAAAACAAGGAGTCAGATATCTTAACCCAAATACCCACAACCTACGAAACCAAACTAAAACAAATAAATACCAAACATTCTGGTTCCCCATACTGGTATCAGTGTGGGTTCAAGGAGCTGGCAGAAAGATGGCTTTAAACAGTACAAAACGAGTGCCTCTACTTTGATTTTTGTCTGCTTTCGTTGTAACAGGAAGAATATAGCAACTAAGTTATCAAAATATAGCATAAGTTTTGATTCTCAGTTGTTTTATCTAATTGGTCTATTAAAAGTTTACATGGTAGAGTTTAATGTTATTCTTGAGGAAGACGGAGACTCGATTCATAACCTAGAAAAATATGAATATCAGGATTAATACAGGTGATATTCCCATTCTATTTCGCAGAGGAATATCAAAGTGTTAACGATAACGCGGTTTCGGCTTCTCTTACAAATGAGAAATACCAAAAATCCAAAAAGAGGTTACATGATTACATATGCCTCTAACTCTTTTTCATTATTATGAATAATTAACAAAGCCTGTTGATATCGTAACTATTACACCACGCTGATGAAGCCTTTGTTTGAAGCACAGTCGCTGTTTTCATGACAGTAGTTGTTCCCTCTCATATGTGTGTGGATGGGAACATAAAATATTTCTTTTACTTTTTTATTTTTTAATTTTTCGCTACTATATTTTTTACTTTTCTGTTTTCACAGCCAACTTTTATAACAATAAGGAAGCATGATTTTGAAGTGTGAATGGTGGTGAAGTCACATTTAATAAAATTAAAGCGGCATGAAAGTAAAATTTATGAAGATATTTGTTGAGCTTCAAAAGTCTAAAACTGAGATAGATGAAAGGTAGGTAAAATGACAACCCCACAAGAAAACCTAAACAAACAAACAAACAAACAACAATAATTACAAAAAAGAAAAAAAAAATAGTGACAGATCCACATTGAGAGCATTCATGAATTCTCAGGAATTAGCATTAATAACTGCTTAAAATACTATGTTACAATATAAGGAATAAGTATTTGCTATAAAGTTCATAGACTGACCACAACATTCACATAGGATGGGACCGAATGAATTTTTTTTTCAGAAGTGCCCCATCCCCTGCGGTGTATTCACTTCTTCGTTAGGTCTTTCAGTTCTTGGATCTCATTGGTAATAAATGTTATCGGGAGCATATATGACGTCATCATATAAAATTTTCAGCCAATGAACTTTTCAGCCTGTGAACTTTTCTGTACACCTTCGTATTGCAAAGTTAAAATATATGTAATTCATTTTTTTTTTAGTTTGGTTCTTTAAAACAATTTTTAGATTCAAAATAGTTAAGATTCTAGTTCTCAAAAAGATGGTTGCATCTTTTCTGAAACTCATTGTATTTTGTAAGTAAAATGGATGATAGAGATAAAAAACATTAAAAATGAAGAAGCAGAAAAATGATGAATAGAACAATTGAATTATTAACATATTCAGAAGAAAAGACGGCCTATGCCTTAAGTATGAACAACGCGAAGCAGATATTAATCTTTTACATAAAAGAAAGTTGTTAATATTCGGGTTTAGGAAAAATCCTTCGGTAGGGGAAAATAAAGTGCAATCTGAAATAGGCAAAGAGAAAATGGAGTTCCTGGTTAAAAAAAAAAATCGCGCAAAAAGAAAAGAAAATACATTTTGAAAGAAAGTAAAGAAATGAATACAAACTTTAATAAAAATGTTCATGAATTAACAGAAAATAAATAAATACGAGATAAACTTATTAAAGAAGAAAAAAAAAGCAGAAAATATATTCGAACAAAAAAGAAAGGTAATTAAAGCGAAAAAATAAAAATTTAATCATATGAAAAAGTTTGAAAGAAAAAAACGTAAATGAAAATGATTTATAATAAAGCATAAAGTGACAGAGATTTTTTTTTTAGAAACACATCGCTTAAATCATAGAAATAATTTCTTGTGTAGGTTGGGACCAAGAATCTTGAAAATTTTGGGGCAAAATAATTTATTCACTTTTCCTATCTATTTGAAAGAAAACCTGAGATAAAATGGGATTTGTTCACTAGCAGGTACGGTCTGTTTCTAACGCTTTCAAACATAAACCTACCAAAACACACACACACACACACACACACACACACACACACACACACACACAGACAAATATATACATATATATATATATATATATATATATATATATATATATATACAGTAATCCACTGACAAACTGTTTCGTTGTATCACAACTCTTCCGTGTAGCTAGATATGCAGGACACTTCAAGCTGTGATCGAAACCCGGTAAACTTTACGCTAGACATAGTTTCTTATATATATATATATACTTTAAGAAAAAACAACGAAACCGGTCACATAGGATTATAAATTTATTTCAAGCCTGTTACGCATTTTTGAAATTTCCAAAAACACGAAAAAAATTAACAGGACTTCTTCAGATCTTCAAGAATACTATATATATATATATATATATATATATAAGTCATGGGTGCCGCCACCACCTGTGACTCCTTCAGCCCTTCCATCAGCGCTGTCTCTGCACCATCCTCAACATTCACTAGAATAACTCCGTCTCCAATAATGAGGTCCTTGATCGGGCAGAAGTCGCCAGCATGGGAGCCATGTTACTGAAGGTACAGCTGCGATGAGCAGGGTATGTCTCCGGAATAGGACGGTGGGTGGGGGGTATCGCCTGCCCAAGATGGCCCTCTATGGTGAACTCTCCACTAGCTACCGTCACAGAGGGGCATCAAAGAAACGTTTTGAGGACCCCTTCAGAAAGACCCTTGGTATTAGACACATTGACCACCACCAGTAGTCGACGCATGCTGCTGACCCAAGGGCCTGGTGCTGCACTGTCTGCCAGGCCATCTCCACCTTTGAAAACTCTCGTAGAGCTAACCTCAGGGAAAAACACCGAAGGAGGAAGATCCAGGGAGCCTCAGCAGCTGTACCAAACCAGACCTTTGACTACAGTCGCTGCGGCCGGACTTGCCTGTGCCGCATCAGCTTAGTCAGCTATCAGCATACCTGCAGTCGATATGAACAGCCTCCTTCATAAATCTTCGTTCGCGAAGTCTAACAAAGTGAAGAGAATATATATATATATATATATATATATATATATATATATATATATATATATATATATATATATACATATATATTGTCATCCACAGACAGACTGTTTCGTTCTATCAGAACTCTTCAGTGTGGCTAGACACGCAGGACTATATATAATAAAAAAACAAATCGCTGTGTCACTTCGAGTATCATATGACTATCAGATAGAAAAGGAAGCCTCCAGTGGTTTCTCTTCCATATATATTCATAAAGATTTTTCGTGACAAAAATATCTTCCTTAAATTTTTCAAATGCGGAAAACATACTTTTCTATCTAATTGAAAAGTATTTTACTAAATATGTGATCCTTAACGAATTATTCAACGAAAACAATTAAAAATAAGCCACAGTTGTGTAAATAATTCGCTTAAAATCTTTAGATAACATAATAAGGAAATCATAAAGGAATAAAATAGCCACCTGGATTCAAAATGTAACTGTCAGGATTGGAAAAAAAATTCTGTTCATGAAAATTGTCTTGTAGATGGTATAATGATATTGTTAAAGTAAATAATAACGGTGATAATGAAAGAATTTACATTGAAGCAACAGAATTTGAGAGTGATTATATAATCTCAATTTAAGCTTTTCACATTGAAAATATAGCAATACTTCTTCGCTATTGAATTATATACGGCAAGAAAAAGATAAAACAGGTAGATAACTAATAATTAAATGGAAAGTTGTGAAAAGACTCTAGTATTTTGAAGTATTAAAAATGGTGGCAGGTTGTGTCTTGAAGGAAAATTATGCATATTGGATTAGCCGGATATTTGCAAATTGTTGAGTTAGAAAACAGAGTGGGTGTCCAAAGGGAGACATCAAAATAAATTTTTATGATGCCTCCAAATTAATCCATGTAAGTTATAATTTTCTTTTTTATCAAAAAAAATCTTTTGCAAACGTAAAGGTTTTTTCTTATTACATGAGAATATATAAACAAGAAAAACCCCTGGAAGTGTCATTGTTCGTCCGATGATCGTGGTTATACGTGTAACTCGGAGTGAAGGTAAGAGAGCTACAGAGTTAAATAAAGTACACATTAATAAGAGACAGAGAATTGTTAAAATAAGATAGATAAGGCATATTGGCCAAATGAGTAGAGTGTTCACGAATGACCCGGAAGACCGGGGTTTAATCCTAGGTGGAGTCATACCAAAGACCCCAAAAAATGGTACTTGATACCGCCTTGATCAGAACTCAGCATTATAAGGTACGGATCAAAGGTAAAGTGGAGCAATTCAGGGAAAGAAGTGGCGCCCTCCCCTTCACCTCAGGGTAGTAGCTATTGAAAAGGGAGCCTTTGGATCACTCTCAACTAATGTCGCCAAATTTACTTATTGACAAGGAAAACAAACGTTTCTGATTGTCCTGTCGGTTGGGGCTGTAAAATACACCGACTGCTTCTCTGCAGAGGGGTACGACCCTCCTCCCCGCCCCGCCAACGAGTGTCCTTGATATGACACTAAACAATCTGATGGTGAGGTTCCAGTAATGCTGGAGCTTGGGGGAATTCGGAGTACCCCTTCATTGCCATCGCTCCCAGTTCTACTCTTGCCAGGAGTGGTAGCATCTGACAGGGTCCAATCAATGGGTCAAATAGAACTAAATTGTGTACTTATGCTAAACTGAATTGCTTAGAATAGAACTGTTTAATATTTAACCTGTATAATTCTGCTAAAATTAATTGTTTGAAATAGAATTGCTATGACATTAACTACAGACTTATGATCAACTGAATTGTTTGAAATAGAACTGTTTTTACATTTACCTTTGTGTAAACGAAAACTATACTTATACTTAACTGAATTGTTTGAATTAAAACTGTTTGACTATGTTGTAGAGTACACTGTGCCGTTATTAACAACGAGGAACACGTATGTATATAAAAATATAAGATTATATTTTGTTTTTGGCGATGATACTTGTGTGGAGCAGAAGAGCAATCGCAGAGAATTCACGCACACGAAGGAGTTGTCGGGAGACGCAAGAGCCAGTGAACAACTGACTTTAGCCGAAATTCGGGAACTTACATAGTCTACAACTCTCACGTGACCTGCAGCAATTCCTCTTTTTCGTTAACTTTGGTTACGCCCACGTCTCACTTCTTTGCTTTCCATTAGTTATGTTGTCTGCTTCCCATTGGCTACTTGCCCAAGCCCGGTTCTTACGCATCTGCCACTATCACCGAATTCAACCATGTCCACAGGTCAAGGCGATATTCCGATATCTTCGACCGGATGTACCTGTTTCAACATGCATCGTATTCACAGCACGTGTGGAGATGGTGACATTTCAGGAATCACCTTGTTGATATTATCCTTGAGCTGATGCAGCTGTCTCAACATCCACTGATACACAGCACCCGTGAACATGATGACATTTCGGTGATCACGCCGGTCTTATCAATCTGTCAACAACATCCACCGTATTCACACCCGCAGGTCACGTAAATGTATAACAAATAAACTGAATAGCTTGAAATAGAAATCTTTTTGACGATTAAACTGTGTACTCATGTTAAACTTGATTGTTTGAAATAGAATTGTTCATTTGTATAAAAATGGATTTGGCACTAAATAAGCAACAAAGATTGATATCCCATAAAACCAAAACAAACAAACAAACTAACAAACAATGTTTCTGATGTATCCTCTTAAAAGATTTGTGTGACGATTCGTTAATAAGTTAAAAACCGTGGATAAATGATTATATTTTCTGTTGAAGAGATTTGACACTCTTAGATTGAACTGTGAGTTGGGGATAATTATCTTCTTTTTAACTTAGAACATTTGACGATTAAATGCAATTTAGTCTATGAAATGAACATCAAAGAAGAATTGAGATAAAAAGTTATGTTTACGTTTAGAATATAGACAGAGAGAAAGTGGGCAAATATCTATATGCATTCTATAAAAGCCAACGAGAACAGGTGTTTGTAAAATTATTTTTAAATCATTTGGCTGTCAAAACAAGACACACATACATATTTGAAGAAAAAAAGAAAATAATGTTGAATCCAGACCGTGGTTTTTGAGTATATATATATATATATATATATATATATATATATATATATATATGTATACTCAAAAACCACGGTCTGGATTCAACATTATTTTCTTTTTTCTTCAAATATGTATATGTGTGTCTTATATATATATATATATATATATATATATATATATATATATATATATATATATATATATATATATATTCATACACAAACAGAAGGCTTCGTTGTATCACAAATCTTCTGTGTGGCTAGGCTCACGAGAACTTTAAGTTGGAATCGAAACCCAGCTGACTTTACATCAGTCTAATATCCCACTCAACAGCTATCGTCATTCTCTG